>OY282506.1:15900376-16500376 GCA_958295605.1 Ajuga chamaepitys
GAGAGATACAAGTTTCTATGTGCTAGCTGCCCACAACATTAGATTCCAGCGCATTACTTGTCCAGTATTTCTACAAAGGTCTGTCATTATTCGACAGAAATATGATTGATGTTGCGAGCGGAGATGTCTTGGTTAGTAAGACTCCCGATGAGCCTAAGAAACTTATTTCTACTATGGCTACTAATGCACAACAGTTCGGCACAAGAGATGAGGGTATCCAACAGCAAGCCAAGAAAGTGAGTATTAGTTCAACTGATCAAAGGATAGAAGCTTTAACTACGTTGATGGAGAAATTCGTAGGAGCCAAGTTGTCACCTACTCAAGTTTGTGGAATTTGTTCTATCAGTTGGCATGCTACTGATACTTGTCCAACACTCCAAGATGATGTGCAACAAGCTAATGCCATGGGAGGATTTCTTGGACAACCTCAACGCCGTTACGATCCGTTTTCTAATAGCTACAATCCAGGTTGGAGAGATCATCCAAGGTTGAGCTACAAAAATCAAGAAGCACAACAAGGATTTTCACAACAGAATTATCATAGACCACCAGCTCCAACTCAACCTTTCGGAAGAAATTGTGAAAGCTTTGGCAACAAATACCCAACAGTTTCAGCAAGAAACAAGTGCTAGCATTCAGAGCCTTGGAAACCAAGTTAGCCAACTGGCTATGTCCGTGAGTAAGTTGGAATCTCAAAATTCGGGAAAGCTTCCATCTCAAACTGAGATTAACCCGAGAGAAAATGTGAGCACAATTATGCTCCGAAGTGGAAAAGAGATACAAGTTAGATCTCCCTTGCTTGAGAAGGTTGAAAAAGAGGTTGAAGAAGCCAAGAATGAAAGCCCTCATAGAAAAAATAAGGAAAATTCGTCTCTTCCCTTATTTAGTGTTCCATATGTGCCGGTAGCACCATTCCCTAGTAGGTTGGCTAAGGCTAAGAAAGATGATCAGGAGCAAAAAGTGTTAGAGACCTTCCGAAAGTCTGAGGAGCATCGAGGCGAGAAAAAGGTGGAAGCTGAGAAAGGAGGATATCAAGTGCAAAGTAAGAATAATTCTTCCGTTCCCTTACCTAGTGTTCTATATGTGCTTGTACAACCCTACCCTAGTAGGTTGGCCAAGGCTAAGAAATATAATCATGAGGAAGAAGTGCTAGAAACCTTCTTGAAAGTTCAAATCAATATTCCTCTATTAGATGCCACTAAGCAAATTCCCAAGTATACCAAATTTTTTAAGGAGCTATGCACTAACAAGAGGAAACTATGAAGAGATGAGAAGGTTAGTATGAGAGAGAACGTATCTGTTGTGATAAAGATAACTTTGCCAGATAAATGCAATGATCTAAGTATGTTTACCGTGCCTTGTGTAATTGGAAAAATGATAATTGAGCATGCCATGTTAGACTTAGGTGCTTCTATTAATGCTATGCCATACTTAATTTATGGTGCTTTAAATTTGGGTCCTTTAAAAGAGACTAGGGTAGTGATTCAATTGGCGGATCGTTCTAATGTCTACTCGGAAGGGGTTATCGAGGATATTTTGGTGCAGGTTGGGTAATTGATCTTTCCGGTTGATTTTTATATCTTGAAGATGGATGGTGATACTATAGCTAATTCAACTTCGATCTTGTTGGGAAGGACATTCATGAAAACTGCTAGAACAAAGATTGGTGTGGATGATGGTACTCTCTCTATCGAGTTCGATGGGAAGATTGTGCAATTCAATGTTATCGAGGCTAATAAATACCCAAACGAAAATCATTCTGTTTGTTCTATTAATGTTATTGATTTAGTTGTGCTGGAGAGTTTTGAGGACGTCAATCGAGTTGAGAGACCTGATATGCAGCCACGATTGGATATTGAAGTGGAAGAGACTGATCCATATCCGCATTTTGACATGAAAGTAATATTGACAAATGCTCGTGGAAATGGTTAATAGAAGAGTAACAAACGTCGAGCATAACGATATTAAAAAGTTACACTGTTGGGAGGCAACCCAAATTTTAATTTTGCTTTGTTTCATTTTAAATATTATCTTCGATTTTTCAGGTTTATTAGTTGTTCGTTCGTGTCTAGTAAAATAATAGGTTCGGGATTATTTTTTGTTTGGCGTGATAAAAAAGTTAAATTCCTTGTAAGTAGGTTAATTTTCATAGGGGGCAGAAGACTAGTCGCGTTTTGGCGTGATCACGCTAAAATCAGACTAGTCAAATAATATGAGTCAGTATCAAATTTGGCGTGATCACGCCCAATTCCAAATAGTTTTCTATACTAAAATGATGCTCTCTTCTTATATTTTCAGGTTTATTATTAAAAAAATTGAAAATTCGAAATAATTAACAAGAAGGGAAACCCTTCTTCCTCCCTCCTAACTCTTTCTCTCTCGCAGATCCGGCGCGCACGCCGCCAGGGCACTCATCCATCTCCTCCTGCCTCGTTCCAGCGACCACATTGCCGACGACCACCGCCGTAGACTTGCGCGACGCTACAACTAAGCGCGAGCAGCGCAGGCCACCTGTACGGTGCCTTTTCCACCAGCGCTGCTCCTGCACGACCATGTTTCATGAGCGACCCACCGCTGCGTAATTCCAGTGCAGACATGGAACACCGGCGAACCACCATCACCGACCTGCTCGAAGTCACACCTGCACGCTGCCAACCACTAGCGCCGCTCCTGCGTGACGCTGCAGTCCTGCGCGCTACCAGTCTTACCAGTCACCGACCTGAGCGATGCCCCTGCTCGCCGCCGCTGAACTCCGACAAGATGCCGCTCAACCACCACCTCTATCGCGACGGAGCGCACCTCCACGCTCAATCTCCTCTCTCATATTTAAAATAAATTTGGCGCCAAATAATTATAATTTTTGAATTACCTTAAAAGTTTGAATTCTAATATTTTTTTTTTAAAGAAAGTTTAATCTAACTAAGAAAAATATCATTTGGCTACAAACTAAAATCATTCTAATATTTGCAGTGGAAATTATAAAATAAATATATTCAACATTAAGAAGACTCTTACAACTATTCGACACTAACAATTTTTCAATATTGCAAACTAACACAACTAGAATTCAAGGATTTCAAATGTACATAAAAACATACTAATAAATGAAACAAAACTCTTTTTTTATAAACAAATCTTTTCACCGCTCTTCCTCGCAGTGCCAAACTCCTTAATCTAAAAATTTGTTAAATGGGGTGAGTATAATGAATACACTCATTGGGGGCTATGCATTATTCACATCAAATTTGGTGTGCAAAAGTAAACATGGACCTATTCATACTCATATGATAATAATCATAAATTTAGAGCACGGTGCCTCCAAAGATCACTTAACGATCATGGACCTATTTACCGTCCCTAACTCTTGAGCACAGTGCCTCTAATTCAGTGGCTTTTTGAAGGTGATACGAACACCAAATAATTCCATACTTGTACGGTGCAAAGGAGAAAAACAAATACCATCGATAAATTACTGAAGCCGGATGGCACTAGATGTGCCAGTGAGGTTGATATTGATGAAGAAGTGTCTGAGTATTACCGTAATGTTTTCTCTGCATCTAGCCCTGAGTTAGATGTCAATTGTCTCCTAGGAATCCCAGAATCCATCAACAGCGAGATGAAAGTCAAACTGACCAGCCCGGTGGAAGACAAAGAAACCAAAGAGGCTTTCTTTGTCTCGGTGGTGTGACCCCATCTTTTTTCAGCATTTCTGGAATATCATTTTGTTGATTTGTGCTTTTCAATTAAGGATTTCTTTGCCTCTGGTAGTATGCTCAAAGCAATGAACCATACTGCTATTGTTCTCATTCTCAAAACTATATTACCTACTTTAGTGGCATATTTCCGACCAATTAGCCTTTGCTATTCCATTTATAAAGCAATTAAAAAAATTCTTGCTAAAAGACTGAAATAATGCCTCCATAATTCTATATGTGTATCGCAATTTGCTTTCTTAGCTGGGAGACAAATCCTTGATAATATCATGGTTGCACATGAATGCATGCATTTTCTAAACTCCTGTAGGAAAGGGAAAACATCTTTCATGGTCCTTAAACTAGATATGTAAAATGCACATGATACGGTAGAATAGAATTTTCTAAGTTGCATCCCACAACCAGCCCAGCCTGGAGTTAACATAAGAGCACCTCCTCCCATGAGTTTCAATCTACAGTCGTTCATTGGGAGACCTGCCCCCTCAGTTCCTCAAAATAAATTAAGAGTCAGGATCAATGAGAGTCTTCAATTAGAGAGGTAAGAAGTTTGTTAGCTTGTCCAGTCTTAAATCAGTGGTTAGTAAGGGGAGAAAGCGTAAAGGGAACAAGAAAGAGTGATGTGTCAGTGGTGGGGTTGTTTGCTACTGATAATTAGAATGTGAATCGAAATCCAAATGGTACATTATGAAAAATATTTCTTCCATGGGGCGTTGATATATTTGATAGTTCATTTTGTGTTTAATGGCAATAATGAAAACCTCTTTTGATGATGTAAGACTTTGTTCCATTTGGATATGAACTTCAAACCAAGCATGGTTATTATGTTTTTTTGGATTGCAATGTATTGTGGATTATCATGAGTTGTTTGTTGTCTTAAATTATTTGTATGATGAGCATACTTTCTTTTCTTGATGCTATTGATGATTCATTTGATTTGTTTTGCTTTAATTGTGTTCAGTGTAGTGGTTTAGGCATTGGAATTAGGATAGATGAAAAACATACTAGAAAATAGGGCAGATGAAAAAGGAAACAAACTTACATGAACCCAATTACATATACCAAAACAACAGGGGTTACAACTAAGCGAATAGATAAAACACCTACTACCAAACCTAACTACACTTTATATCTAACTGCCCCAACAACTACGATAAGCATAACCAAGCAACTAAGCAGCTTCTGCATCTTCCTTAGTCAACTTATCTCTCAACCAAGGTTATGCACTTCTTCAGCTAGGACCTCAACTGCCGTGTACAACCGATCATCATTTAGCCTTCTACTTAGACCATCGGTTTAGTTTGCCTAGGCCTAGGAGTAGCTTTACAACTTCGGTCATCAACTCAAACAAAGTATTCGCAACCTGGCCTCAATGACACGTAGGTTCAGGTACTTTTCCCCCAATGACAAATTATGCTTGCTTGTAAGGGTGGGTACGGCCTAGCATGACTGGAAGAAGAGGAAGAAGAAGCCATTGTGTTTTTTTTTCTTTGCTTTTTGTGTGTGTATGAAATTATAAGATGATTTTAATTTATAAGTCTGCTGCCATGAGTATAGTTGCAGGTTTTGGCTCAAAAAATGGTCAATTTTCCCTCCAAATTACCTGTTTTCCCTCCAAATTGTTATCAAGAAAGCGGGACTAAAAGTGCAAATACGTTTTGGACAAAAAATGCAAAAAAATTAACGAAAACCGTAACGTCGGGACCACAAGTTCAATAAAAAGAAATTTGGGATCACTTTTGTCAGTGTTGGGGACTAAAATGAAACAGTCTCGTATCCTGTAGGACCGAAATCGTAATTTTCTCGATAAATGTGTGTGATAGTTTCCTTTTCGATTTGTTATTCCAAAGATCCCACCTTGAATCCATTTGGTCTTTTTGTTCCTAATTTTTTTTTCCAAGCATTTTATCATTTGGTTCTCGACAAAATTTAACTTTTAAGAAATTTATCATTTGCATAGTCATGCTTAATGAGATTTTCTTTTATCTTCAAGAGTCCAAATATACAATATTATGGGAAAACAAGAATTTGTCAGAATTCAAACAATTGACTTATTTCTTTATCTCGATATTTTCACTACAAGATTTTCTTTGTAAGTTATTTTTATTTCAATTAATTATTATTAATAGTTCAGAATTATTTAAAGAGAAAAAAAAAAGACAATTCAATTAGTAAATAATTATGTTCATTTATGGAGAGAAATATTGATACATTCCTTATATACATGGTAACGGACCAATAACTTTCTCTATTTCATATCTTTATTTGATAGTAAAAATCATTTTGCTAATTAATATGTTTCCTTTCACACGTAAAGTTGACACATCGTTTTAAGAGCTTATTTTTCTGTGTGATTCTTCACTAATTCACAGACATGTCTCTCAATATAACTCCAAATTCGTTGAGTTCTAAATATATTTTCTTTTTTCTAGAGAAGTTTAGGGTTATTTTTCTTTTTTTCTGATCTTTTGGTACCACAATATGAAAAGGTCATCGATGGAATTACCAATTTATTAGCAATTTAAAATTCTACATCAAGAAACGGTGCCTAAAGGTATCATCACTTATGCAAGCGTGAGACTAGGAAAAAAATCATTTTGAATAAATTTCTTATATAGAAGGTAATTATATTTTTAATTTATGAAATGCATTATTCTCATATTTGTAAATTCCAGATTAACATAACCACTTTTACGGATGCTATTTGTGGTGAGTTATCTGCATTGTGTGCTTGGTTTGATAATAACAAGTAAAACTTCAAGTGCATCAATCGAACTTTGGAGATCATTGTTGCACCAATGATATGTGAGGTTGTCTCCCTTTAATGCCTCAAGTTGCATCTCTTTTTAATGTGGAGATGGGGTCGCAGACCCTGTTAGACCATTGCCACTATTCTTTTTATCAATTTAACTTTTTAGCTGATGAAATGCCCACATTATTTTTTATGCCTTCAATTTAGTAGGATGCTAACTAATGTAGATGACTTCGAGTGACCCAATATATTATCGTGTACACGATGTCGTATACCCGATAAAATATTATCGTGTACATGTACCAGGATTTCGTGTTATCATGTATACAATATAAAATTATCGTGTACATGTTGTAATATTATCATGTACCAGAAAATAATATTATCGTGTATACGATATAAAATCACCCACTACAAGAAAAACGGTGATAGGCAACGGTTTTTAGCCGTTGTCTATGATAGAGTCGCAGTGTTGTTGAATCCGGTGTTGTCTTTTACTAGAATAAAAGACAACGATTTTAAACCATTGTATTTCCAAACGAAGGCAACGGTATGCGTCGTTTTAAAACCGTTGTATTTTCGTACAAAGATAATGGTCCTGCATCGCTTCAGATCCGTTGTCTTTTAGCTATACCACAACGCTTTGACAACGGTTTAAGGCGTTGTCTTTCTCCTTATAGGAAACGGTTAAGAGTTGTTGCCTTGTCTTGTAACAACAACGGTTATAAACCGTTGTTTACCCTAGTTAGTCAAAGACAACACTAGTTTTAACAACAATTATTTTACATCAAAGACAACATTTTAAATTCGTTGTCTTTTATAGTCATAGACATCAGGTTTTTAAATTATTCTTTCTAACGATGTTTTGGCCATTTTCTATTACTTTTTATGCCAAATATCCAATACTCACTGACTATGAGCCATTTATAGTATAATTAAGCAAAATTGAAGAAAAAATTAACAATCACCAAATTTAACAAAATAAGATATATAAACATTGCTCTCATTAATGTAATTTGTCTATAATGGACTTTGTCCACATACAAAATGTATCATAAAATTAAAATAGTACTACTACATAATTTAGAAGGCGGACTTTACTTCCAATGTTGTTAGTAACATAACAAAAAGTCCAGCCACAAACCATCGACATCATTAACTGCAAATGCGAATGTACTTCTCCATCAAGCTACCGCCACAATCTATCAAATGTACAAAAGAGAAAAGAATAAGTTACTCCCTCCGTCCCAGCTTAAGTTTCCTACTTTGACCGGGCACGAAGGTTAAGAAAAAATAGATTTTGTGGAATCTTTGATTTTTTTAAAGGTGGAGATTGAGGGTGGAGATTTTAAGGGTGAACATTGTGAGAGAAGTTTGCCATTTATGGGCTGGAAAGTTAAGTTGGGACAAACAAAAAAGGAAAGTAGGAAAGTTAGAGTGAGACGGAGGTAGTAGTTTTTAGTTATGGCACTAACATTACTCAATAGTATCATCTATGTAAAACATGTACTAAAAGGAAAAATAAAAGATTAAGTTATCATCTTGTTTAGTGCATTATTGTCATTTATGTAAAACATGACTCAATATATAAATATTAATGATAAAAAATCTAAAGGGATGCATTTTCTTCAAAATGCTGACCCAATCCTTCAATTTTCATGTTGCATGTGTGTAACCAAATTAGTGTGTATATATATATATATATATATATATATATATATATATAAATCTTAAGGCTTTAAAAATATTGTTCAATTTTCATGTTGCATGTGTGTAAACCAAATTAATTTTCTACCAAGCAAGTCTTCCTATGGCATGTTAGTAACCAAAAAGGCTTATATTTTACCAAGTGAAAGAAAAATGAAGAGACAGAAGACAGATAATCTACACTAGACCAAACTTGGGATTAAAGAATAACATTATAAAATCCTACCAAAAAGAACCAGTCATCAAACTCTAAAAAAAAATCACCTGCTATAGGATTCTAATCAGGAGACACAGAAACAAAATATAGAAACTTCTAGCAATGCGTCCATCACATCCAAGGAACCGCAATGACCACGTCCAAACACGAACCAGAACTAATGGGTCGAGAAAAATTAGTTCTCCGATTCTGTAGATATAGTATAACATTCAAACTCAACAACTATTGTCAATACTATAATTATACCGGAATATAAGAATTTAGAACGATGAAGAATACATCTGCATTAATCTATCCTAGTGAATCCATGACTTCTCGTAGACTATGATGTGACAGAAACAAGAATCATGTATTTTGAGCTGAGATGGAGAGAATCAATATCGATAATATAAGAAATGAATTAGGGCAGAAGGGATGGGGTATTAGGCAGAAAAGAAAAGGTGTAAACAGGAGAATGATTTTCACATAAAAAACGGATAGCATTTTGTTAACTAATAAATGTCTCTAAATAATTGTATTTAGTATATAAAAGGTTAAAATTTGTGAATCAGAAGGTGCCTTTTCCCATAACTTCTCCTTGTGGAGTAAAGGAAAATAACTTATTTTCTTCTTTTCTTTTACGCCTAATAGCCTAAACAAATTTAAACCTGTCAAATAGAAATATTTTTTTTTGTTAAAACATCATTCAATCATTTGTTTACAACATCTAAGGATTATATAAAACCAACCCAACTTTCTCATCTAAAATCCCACACTACTTACTTTTTCACAAAAAAGTGAGAAATTGTTGCACTAGGTTTCAATGATCGAGCATATGTAATTAGAAATGTATAGATAAACCTATAAAAAATTCATGGTATACACAAGCAAATTTATGATCTTGCAACTGACCTTCTAATAATAGATCAACATTTTTATCTGAGTAAATGAGGAAATATGCATAACTGGAAATTAAACAAAGTATTATATTAATGAAATTTTGATAAAGCAATTTCAATTCCAAAATATATAAGGTTGCTCAAATTCGAAGCAAGCTTTTGCTTGAGACATAACGCTGGAATAGTCTAACAATTTAATTACTTACCCTTGTAAGCAGAATTATCAAAAGCTTAGACTCTACTTGGCTTCAACTTCTTGTGCTAGGGTGTGGAATCTTTCATGATATATCTTCAAGTAACATTACAAGACTATAAGTAAGACTAGATACATTCTGTGACATCTCAAATTATAATTCAGGTTTAATATTTTAGAGAACTACATAATCTTTTAAACAAGTTAGAACCCTGTTTTAAGATGGCTTTCATAGTGGAAGAAGAGACAATAGAAAATATTTATCAAAAGCAAATGCAATTTTATTGCTATCTGGAAGTCAGAAAATACTGAGATATATATTTACATTAACCAAGGTTCTTGGATATTCTTCTTGAACAAGATATAGGTCAAGAACTTCATCTGACATGCTACAATCTCAAGTTCAATACTCTTTCTTATGTCCACCCTCCACTCTATAACTTCATATGTCGCTTACAGACAGTACACTAGCAGGAAAAAGTAAAGGGGAATTTATTCTACAGGCAAATTGATAACAAATCATTTTTTTCTTGTGGAGATATTTTTATTGTATAACACATGTATGACACATGTGATGGTGATCATGGAATATGCTCTAGAAGCTTTGGTCTTAAAGTATTCCCAAGTCGAAGTTATTCAAAATAGGACATTGAGTAACTAGTAAGACTTGTGCATACGATCTCGTAAAACGAGAATACTCTATTCCATAAGTATTAGTGTGATGTCACAAATTCATGTAAGCAGATATTTGTTATAGAACAAGTTCATTGGACTTGATCCGTGGAAAGTCTTAATTGAAGATATCATCTCGAAATAAGAATTTCCTAATTGCGCTTGTACATGATTAGTCCTTACACTTGACGCATGACGGTAGTCTTATGTATATTAAGTAATACTTAGATATATTTTTTGATTTCTTGACAATTGCAAGAGGATATATTAGGTATTAAATAGGTGTACGTAGAGACTTGTCAATGGCTAACAAAAAATCCGACACTTGTCTTTGACAAGAGAATCTCCTGTGTTTTCGTTGTTCTTGATTCGAAGACCTTGGCCAAGGCAGGGTGAATATGAATTCATCAAGAATAATTTTAACTTGAATAGAATAACACAACTATTGATTTAATGGGGTTTTGACCTATAATCCATACTCTAATAAAGTTCAAATAAAAAAGGTACTTCATATATTAAAAGAGGAATGTCAAGAAATATTATATTTATATGTATGACATATAAATATATGTGTATATATATAATGTAGGACTGCACATGTGATTGTCCTTCCATGTTATATTATATTATACTCCCTCCGTCCCATGCTGTTTTGCGCACCCACTCTAGCACGTGGAATAAGAAAAATCTGCTTTTTGCTTTTTGGGTTGAAAAGTCAACAATAATTAAGAAAAATTAAGGGAGAGAGTCCTCTCCTAATTTTTTTTTCTGATTTCCACTATTAAAAAAACAAAAATACTGGAAAAAATGAAAATTTAAAAAAACATAAATTTCTATTGAAAAAAAAAAGGGAGACAATGCATAAATTAGTAAAAAAAATGGAGTAACCTGCTTCATTCAATACACAAGTTAAGCTGATAAATGAAAACATTCAAAATGAATTCAATAGATGGAGGGGAAAAATTCCCTCCAATATTTCATTACAACCTCCGTCCATTTTCTTGATTTTTTCAGCTAACACCTAATCTGAAAATTTTTAAACTTCCCTCCTAAACACTTTTACATTTAAAGCTACATAACCTCTATAAATGTTGTTCTAACAACATTTATAACAACCTTAAATGTTCAATTATAGCAAAGAAAAAAAACCAGTTCACAAATGACTGACACAAGGAAACAACCGCATATTTCTCCATCAGACCGCAATCGGATCGCGCAGTATCTGTTGGCCAATAGTACAGATGGGATCGTCCACCATGGCAAGATTCGATCGACGGCTACATCATATGGAGTTAGTCGTCGGACGGTGCACTACATTTGGGAAGCTGCAAAAAAAACAGATCGAAGAAGGGTCACCAGTTGCGTTTTTGGATCAAACAAGAACTATTGGACCGAAACCGGCAGAGTTAGACATATCAACATTCAAGGCAATTCCTTTTTGTAGACGGGGCATCATTCGCAGATTGGCAAAGGAATTGGAAGTTAGTATAAGCAAAGTTGGAAGGTGGGTGAAGTCGGGGGTTATAAAACCCCACACAAATGCAATTAAACCCACATTAACCGAAGCAAATATGGTTCAAAGGCTAAAATTTAGTTTGAGCCACTTGCAGTTTGACACAATTAACAACAAAATCAGGTTTGACACTATGCATAACGTTGTTCATATCAATGAGAAATGGTTCTATATGCAAAGAGAAACCGAGAGGGCATACAAGCTACAAGATGAAGATGATGTTTATAGGTCATGTAAAAGCAAACGGTTCATAGCAAAAGTGATGTTCATGCCGTTGCTCGACCTCAATATTCCGCCGAGGGGGCTCTATTGTTCGATGGAAAACTTGGTATTTTCTCATTCACAAAAGAAGAACCAGCCCTTCGTAACAGCAGAAATCGGGCACGAGGAACGATGGTAACAAAACCAATTGACTCAATCAACAAAGAGGTGATTAAGGATTGCATTTTGCAAAAGGTTATCACTTTCCGGCCTTTTTTTTTTCAGTTTAATGTGCTATCAGAATAGATTCATCATCTAGACAACTTCCTCTTGCAAGTCACCAAAATGCATTTCCAACAGGGGTTTTATCACCAAACTTCACCGAGGGACAACAATCAGCAACAAAAAAGCTCACACAGAGGAAAAATCACTGAAGATCAGATAATGGGACAGCAAAGAACATCAAATGACCCACATAGGGGCATCATGCAACACTAAAGGTACAAATACCGAATATCAACATCACCCATCCAACATATCCTAATTCGAATTAAAAATACCCAAAAGGAAAGTGAATAGAAAACATGGACCTTTAGGACCGTCGGAACCCAGACGGCTAGGCACTCGAGGTACATGGCTCTGAATCCGGGACTAGTCTTCCACAAGCTACCAGGAGCCGAAGGATCCCGCTCAGAAATCGCACCGGAACCCCATTCGCCGTCGAAATGGCCATCATCGCTTGAATCGAACTCCGGCTCCGGCAACTGAGTCTCTGGAATGAAGGAGTCCTCAGAATCATACGCTATTTCGTCGATTTCAGGGGAGTCCTCCATAGTTCCACACAAAAGACGTACCTGAAATCTCCCAATCGAAACCCTAGATTCGCCAATCATTGCAGAAAATGCTACTGGGATCTCAAACGAGACAGTCGGGTTTGATAAGCCAGTATAGATTGGGGGAACGAAGAAGAGATGTGGGTTGAAGATCATAGAACAGTGTTTGGAGTTAGGGAAGAAGAGCGGCGTGAGGGAGTTCACAAGAGAGATGAGAGGTTTTCAGAATATTAGGGTTGGAAATAGGGGAAATGGGCTGGATTTGTTGGGAGTTGGGATGGGTTGGGTAAATGGTTTTAATTGGATTAGACTTAGTTTTAATGATTTTGTTAACAACTGATCCAAAAAATTAACTAACATAACCAATGGAAAAAATGTAAATTTGTTTAAGTAGTAAGGGTTTTTCCGTAGTAAATTCTTTCCTTTTCAGGGGTGTGCAAAATAGGGTGGGACACCCCGAAAAGGAAAGTGTGCAAAATAGCATGGGACGGAGGGAGTATTTAACTTAATATGATTGTGGATATATATATGCGATATGTATATGTACGCGGATTTCTTAATTAGTTAACATTTCAAATATTAAATTGAATCTCATGATGACCGAGTCATCCGGCTTTCATTTGATCTGTGCTATTATTATGGTACAACGTTTCAACGTGGATATGCATTTTTGGAGATATTGTATCATATAAAAGGAACCGTTTAACAGAACAGAAGACGCGATATATGACATTTTCATTGTGAAAAAAAAATAAGAGAGCAGAACAGATTTTTTCTTGACACAATATTTTGATATTCTCTTCTATATATAATCTCCAATCAACAGTTGATTGTATATTTGTAGTTCTTCTCCGTAATTTTAATAAGTGAAATAGTGTTCTACTAGCGAAGAAACTATTTCAGTATTTGCATCCAAAAGGTGGACTAATTAGAGGGATCACATTTAGGGTCCTTGCGAGCTCGAGAATCAGACAATGAATTGATTCATGCCAACCTCTAGTTCAAACAAAGGAGATATTATGGAGGTATAATTTCGCACACTGATATAATTTGTTTGTATGCATTCCTTTCAATACCTGATCCGATAATCGTTTTGAGCTATCCGGGTTAAAGTATATATGTGATATATTGTATTTAATTAAAATTTTAAATTCCGCTGCGTTAACTCGGGTCTGCTATAACGAACCCAACACATAAATGAGTTGTGCTTGGTGGATCTTCAAGATTTCATTGTATTCTTCATTGTAATACATAACCATTTTATTATGGACCTTTACATGGGCCAATGAGGTCACCAACATAAACATGAACATTCTAAAGTAGTATGTTGGCGTTTTCAGAGTAGGGGGTTGCTTCAACATTTCTTTAGGAGTTACATATTCTTTTGTAATCTTTTTATCTCTATATATGAGAGCATTTGCCATTTTCTTTTAGAGGTTACAATTTTATTTGTAGTTTCTCATGTCTCCAATGTGAGAAGAACAAATTCAGGTCAACGGTTTCTTTTTAATGTCAAAATTCTTTTTGATATTGTTCCCTGATTTTGCATTATTCTGAGTAAAATATAACTAACAACTTCTTCGAGAATATAATATATTGTTGAGTGCATTCAACTTTGTACAATAATGCATATATTTCAATAAAGTAGGGAATTTCATCTCCCAATAACTCTTTTCTCATTTCCTTTATACTTAAATTGATTTTTCCTCATATTCACATTTCAACCAATCATACGATTGCTAACAGATTGCACTTTAACTATGTTAAATCGCCTGATAATATTTTGGATATATGCAAAATAAGAAAGTAATATTCCACAAACTCGGCATTCTAGTTCAAGGTATTGACAGTACCAAGTTTTTCCCTGATCCTTTATCTCAATTCAAATTCAAATACTTCACAGTTTCTCTAATTTCTTTAAGAATACCTATTATGTCCATAACATCGATATATATTGTTATAGTTGCAAATTCGGAACTTGTTTCGTTTATAAATCCATAAATACAAAGTTAATTGTTCTTTCCCTTCCCAATCAAGTAGTCACTCAGACGGGTATACAAATTATATCCGGATTGTTTAAATCAAAGTGAGCATTTCAATCAAATATTGTAAATGCAATCTGTGGTTTAGAGTCACTTGAGTTGGATAATACAAGTCCATCATACACTTTTCCATATCTCTAAAACAATATCCTAAAGGGATATGTTGTAACCACCTTACTATGTTTTATTTTCGATCATTTGGAAACCTATTCGTAGTACGTTGTTACGTCCCCTGTGAGTGAGTATATCTCAATATAGTCAATGCCTGAGCATTATGAGAAACCGTACTTCAAGGTAAACTTTATATCTTAGGACTTTATTTTTCTCACTAAGCTTACTGAAAAAACCTATTTTATGTCCTACATGCATTACACTTGGTGAGGCATGCCAAACCAAATACATGTTATTTTGTCATAGAATCAAGTTCCACATGGGTTGATTCTTTTCATTTAGGCCAATATGCTTGTGTTGACAAGTTGCAACAAAGCGAGGTTTGATATCATCGTGTTCTATGATTCCTTGAGCAACAATATCATCAATGTGAAAAAAAATTCATCATCTCATATGCAATCTCAATATATATTTAGATTTCTTTGTTCACTGGAATCATATCAAAATTCGTAGCGTCCCCCAATAATGAATATAGTTAATCAGAGATAATTTCATGAGAGTAATTATGTTCATTGATGATACGAGTTGTGTCATATCTGCAATCCTTTAGCAGATGTTTATCAAACCACATGGCATCCCTCATTTCTTTTAGGAACCACACCTCCACTAAGTTTAGTTGCAACACTTTTATCTACAATGTTGTTCCCTTATTGGGGATTTTTAACCTTATAGGCGCATTTGCAGCTGGTATATATGATCTTATCACTTTAACAATTTTGACAAATACATCAGCAATCAAATCCTCCATACTTTGAAGAACGATAATTCATTTTACTTCTCTTTTATATTATGAGGTGCGGGGATCCTAATGAGACATACTGGGAAATACTTCCTGTAATTCTCTTAGAAAATATTTTTTCTTATCTCCCCCTAACAACGAGAAGACTGTCTCATTAAAGTGACAATCCGTCAATCTCGCGTTAAATAGATTTCGACTGTCAAAGGTTTCAAATAGCGGGTAATAAGTGGGAATCCATATCCAACATAAAATACTTAATTGTCTTTAAAGACCCATTTTGATGCATTCTGGGGGTGCAATAGACACATATACTACGTTGCCAAATATGCGTAAATGTAAAAATCTCAGGCTAAATCCATTTACCAATTGGTACGCATAAATTGTTGATTCGCAGTGGGTCTGAGGCAAATAAAGTAAAGTTTCTGCGATTGCATAAGCTCATGTCAGATAGGTACTTTAGTGCATGTTTCTAATGACCTTGCCTCCATCTATAGCCTTTTAATATTATGTTACTACGTTTACTTTGTTATAGAGAACTTATATTCCGTCACTAAATTTAGCGCTATGAAATACAATATTCGTTGCAAAAATAGCGACAAACATAATAACTTCGTCGCAAATAGATTTTTCTTTACAATAGATAGCTAATTCATTTTTTTCTCTAAAATATATATAAAAAAGCGGCTAAATATCTACTTTGCCGCTAACATTCCGCGGCAAATAACTTGAATATCATTGCAAATCACAAAATTTTCAAAATTAATAAATACAACATATTTTGTTAGTCTATTCAAATTCTAATAATTGTAGCGAAAAAGTTCCATTACATTGCTGAAAATGTTATTTGCAGCGACATTCAGTATTGTCCGCTAATATTAGCGACTATTTGCTCATTTTGTCACTATATTTATTTTGCTATGGGAAACCATTTCCTTGCTAAATTTAGCGATAACAACATAAATATCATCGTCGCAAATATATTTTTCTTTAAAATATATAGTTAATTCCACTTTTTTCTATAATATACACACACACACACACACATATATATATATATGTCAATAGCGGCTAAATATCCACTTTTGCCGTTAACATCCAGTGACATATGACTTGAATATCGTCGCAATTAAAAAAAAGTCAAATTTAATAAATAAAATATATATATTTTAGTACATACAAATTCTAATAATTATAGCGACAAAATTCTATTACGTCGCTAAAATTATTATTTGCAGCGAAATTTCAGTATTTGTCTTTAATATTAGTGACCCCTTTATCATTTTGTTACCAATTTTGTAAGGATTTTTTAATTTTTTTCCACAAAAGATCACTTATTTCCCTCTAATAATAGTCCACCTTAGAAGCTGAGTCCATATCAGCTTAAAAAGAATGTCACATCATTAGAAAATGGTCCACATCAACAACAAATAACTGTTTAACCTGCTATTGATGGTAACAGAATATTTGTGAAATAAAATTATAGGTTAAATATTATATTGATTTGGTGACAACATAGATGTTTAGGCAAGGGTGGTAAAATTACATGACATTTAGATCAATTTTCGCTTTTTAAAATTCTCAAATAGTAGTGCTAAAAGGTACAATATAAATTAACTTTTAAAAAAAAAAAAAATTAAGTCTGGCATAGGTACAAAATTATCAATATCTACTAAAACGTGTATCACGCTAGTTATATTATATAAAAATTTGTGAGAAAATTATTTTTTCTTCTATAAATGATTAAATTCAGAGTTGAATGTTAGATGAAACAAACACACTTGTTCAAAAAGGCTCGGAAAAAAAATTCCAAATTTCTTTTTAAATTCATATTTATGCAATATTACTTTAATAAATTATTTTATATAATTACCGGTCTTTGTTTTCTTGCCCCGATGCTTTTTCCTGCGGCTGTCCTTCTGTTCCTCTTGCTCTGCAATGTTTAAAGCTTCGTTCCTGGCCTCCACTTTCTTTTGCAGCTCTACCAGAAAACCGAATACCAATCGGTTCCTTATGACTTCAGGATTATTGGCATCACCTTGCTCGCTTCGCTTCTGGACGTCTCCCCGGATTTCTGCTCTCCGGGCTCGAATCTCTTGAATTGATAATCGCCCGCCATCTACAAGCAAGTGCTCACACTCTTGTTGGTTTATACGGAGTTGCTCCAACTCCAGATCTTTTAACACACACTGCGCTTTATAATGCCGCATCTGTTGTGCGGACTCTTTCCATGAGCTCTCCGCTTCTACGCATCTCTTTTCTACTGATGTTAAATTCTTTGATAACCGTGGAACTTCATGCAACATCAACATATCTCGATCTTTCTGTAACCAGACTATTGATGATTGAAGCTGCTTTATTACTTCATATGGGTTTTCAATATTTTCCTGGCAAAGGAGACACCTCGGTTTTTAGACCTTACGAATACATGTACATTGTTCTGAATAAAAATATAGCAACATTTGATATCCATAAAAATGTTTCAACATTGTTTATTTCTCCGGAAATACAAAGTTGTTCATTACAGAGCAAGAAAATACAACGGAATCCTTTTTACAGATCATCTACTCTACATTCTGCTCATGAGTTGGAAGGTCACTGACCTCTCCAGGGGTAGGGTTGGTTCCTTTTCCACCCGAGGCCTCTACAACGTCACTCGCTACCTCTGCTGCCTTGCCAGTGCCTTCAATCATGTCGGGAGGCCTAACAGCTTCTTTACGGGGAATAGGAGCTCGGTTCCTTAACTCCCGTACATAAAAACCGTTGCGAAAACCCAAGAAGTCCTTATCCTGGTCTTCATTACACCGTTTAATGATTTCGGGAGTTAGGAGTGTGTTCTTCTTAGCTAAGGCCTCGATCAATGGCCACTTCGGAGCTTTCATCAATGACCGCACTGTCGCGATGCGGTAAAATTAATTAAACCTAGCTACCCTCCTAGCTCGTAGAAGTGGTAAGTAGGGTCGATCCCACAGGGAGCAGGAAGACTCTTAGTGTTTAAATAAATCCTAATACTAGCAACGTATATAAGTATATAAATAATGGGGGTTTGTAACTTGATATATATTAACTAAAGAACTAAAACAGAATTTAAGCAAATTAACTATGACTTGTTCTACTTATAAAATAACGAATCCCAGCCCTTAATCTTATCTCCCCCTAGTTATTACTACCCTGTGATAGATGCAATTATTAACCAATTTTATCCTTAAAACTCCTACCCCGAGGTTAACAACAAGCTCTGCTAACCTCGTTATCCCTTATGTTTAACTAACCAAAACAAGCTCTTTGGTTAGTCTATCCAGTTGAGTGACCTCAGAATAAGCTCTCTGGATCTCATTAACCGGACGCCTAGAGAACTAGGATAACGGGATAGACACGGTGTGGACCTCGTAAGCTCGGACCCATTCAGACCGAGCTATATACTATCCTAGCGATATCACTCACTATTCGCTACTAAGTGGCTATAGGTTCGTAACAATTACGGATTACGATTATAACCTAGCGTTACTTATGCAATTATAATCCTAGGTGATCAATCTAGCATATAAACGCACAAGCATTGAAGGATAAACAAATAGTATAACAACGTTTCAAGGAATCAACTGATTAATAACCACTGTAAATATCACAGAATAGCAAAACTAGGGTTCGACTCGATTAAGGACTGAAATAACCTACTAGCCGCTCATGGCGGTGACAAAAGACAAATTAAACTGAAAATACATAATTGTAAAGACTTAAGGACTAGAAAACCCGAGTATTGCCGATCTTGATTGCCCGTCTCCTTCGGAATCTCTCAATCTTCCTCTCTCGTAATGTTCTCGTCCCTTATTTCCGAGCATAAGAATCCCTTTTTATAGAGAAAGTCAATTTAGGTCGATTCTGGGCTTTAAAACGGAACTCTTGTGGCCCAAGGATTAATTAACCGCCTTAATGGGCCGCGACCGCGCTTAAGGCCCGCGCCCGCGCCCGCTCCTGATCCAGCACCACGCCGCGGCCGCGCAAGTATGCCTCGGCCGCGCTACTTGTCCAGAGATTTTCTGCTAATTTCTTCACTTGGACCGCGGCCGCGCCATTTTGCCGCGGTCGCGGTGCTTTGTTCTTCATTTTCCGGCGATTTTTCCATCTTTTTGACCTCCGGACTTCATTTCCTCGTTGTGCACCCGGCCGAGTACGAATACTTAGCCTTAAATCACCTGTTAGGCTCAAAATGAAAACACAAACGTCAAATAGTCCAAAGGCACTAAAACAATCCAAATACTCTCCATTCTACACGCAATCATCACAATTCATCACTCCAACAGACTTAAAGTGCATAAATAAACGCGTGTACCAAAATCCCCCAAACTTAACCCTTTGTTCGTCCCGAACAAATCTAAATCAAACAACAACCAAGACACGGGTTTTAAGGCACTTTAAGTGGCAATTACGAGTTTCAGAAAGGTTTTCCAATAAAACATAGCAACATGATGTAACCGAGCATATTTGACAGAGCAACTTCAACTACTTTCATTGCTTATAATTTTCAACAATTGATCCTCACCGGAATTGTGTATCACTCTTCTCTCAAGTGTTTAAGGTATGCAAAGTACTACACTCGCACTGACTTATATGCAACGACCACCATATGCTTGCCTATTATTTAAGTCGGACCTAGTACTCAGCACGTGTGGCAAAGAATCAAAAAGGTCTTTAATTCGGTTGTAATAAAGGCTTAGGTAAGGTAGGATAAAATTTGGATGAAAATGACTAAAATGTGGACTAACCGAGTTATTCCTACTCAACCACCCCTCAAAACAATCACTCCCATCTCACTCTCCCAATCTCAGTACATCACCCCAAGGGATGACTTTTTCTACCCACGTCCGCATCTTTTACAACCAAGTGCTTTTTTTTTTTTTTTTTTTTTTTTTTTTTTTTTTTCATGTGGGTACCACATTTCCTGGGACTACCCGAATTTTTTTTTTTTTTTTTTTTTTTTTTTTACTAAGCACTTTTCTTACTCCCATCCTCATTTCTTTTCTTGCTTTTGCATTGCTTTTGCATTGTACATATTAACAAGTCTAAGCTTTTAGCACATAGGAGGGGAACCTTCTTGAATTTTCTATCACCAATTCCCTTTTCATATCTCAATTCACTCCCCTTTTTCAGCCCATAGGAATCCCAAATATCATTCCCAACTACCTCTCCTTTCGCCTCCCTCTTAACTAGATTAGTCCAATAAGGTCAAAGGCCAATTGAAAAGATATTCGGCTTGTAATATTCGGCTAACAAGTGATAGGCTCACGGCTCAACTGGGCTAACTAAGGGAAATTACTTTTTCAAGTTCGCGGTCAAAAAGGTAATTATGTTGAGTGTCTGAAATAGGCTAATCAAGAAATGCCTAAGATCACTTTCTAGGCCACAACACACATTGACTTATTCACGACAGACATGCAAGGCAAGTTCTAGGGTCTATATGCACATAATCAATGAAAATCACACCGAAAGAATTTGTACAAGTTACTCCAAAACTGGAGGTACAAAATAGGCTCAAGTCCTCTCAAGGCAATTTTACTGATCAATGTTGCGAATTACAGCTCAATTTCATATCCATTACCCGTCATGCTCTATCATATGCTATTCAAAACAAGTTTTAACAACAATCCTCATAAACTCATTGCCAACTTATCATCACCTTAATGTGTTAATTTTATCTTTACAACACAATTCAGTTTTCTTTTCCCTTCCTAGACTCGATCTAGACTCTACCAAAATAAACACAAAAATTCATAAAGACTCCACAAAACAAAATAACGAAACAGATGACTACGGCTCACAGGCCCACATACTATCAATGGCACACAGGCCCAATCCTCAACTAATGGCTCACAGGCCCAACAAACAAAATAGAAACAAACAGCATATTAGAAACGCTGCCAAGTCGCCCCACGTCACACCCCCCTCCCCCAAACTTGGTTGAAAACCAGAGTTTGAGGGAAGAAAAAGTGGTGCGGCTTGGTACGTACTTACAGTGCTTTACTGAGGCGGCAGCGGGGGTGGATGCCCCCTTTTCCCCAAAAGGACTACATGTATTTCCACTGAGTTTCTTGCTGCCTCTGCCATTCCTGCTGTTGCTCTGACCACGTCTGCATCTGTGCCCGACGATCATCCTCCGTCTTGTGTTTTATGGTAATCCTTATTATGTAAAAATGCAAAAATATGAAAGAGAACTAATCTAATGCTGAATAAAAGAAAACGAAATAATTTAAAAAAACCGTAAACATTGGGTTGCCTCCCAACAAGCGCTGTTGTTTTACGTCGTTGGCTCGACGGCTGCATATTCCCTCAGCGTTTGCGCCAAGGTGGTTTCCACATGGGCCCAGACCAATTCAGGCACTTTACCCCATTCCGCCTTTCATCTTCCTTTTTACGATGCCGCACCAATGCGGACCAATTCAGCTTACTCCTGCACCTATTCTCACAATCATTCTCAACAAAAGGGTTAGTCGCATCAGGTGAGAAAACAGAGTTAGCATCTTCAGGATGTCCGATAGCATCATAAATATTTAACTTAACGATGTGGCCATCAAATTCCATAGTCAGAGTCCCTTTACCGACATCAATCTTTGTTTGGGCGGTGTTCAGAAACGGCCGCCCTAACAAAATTGGAGAAAATGTAGAGGAATCTCCTTGCATGTCCAAAACATAGAAGTCAGCGGGGAATACTAGATCACCTACTTCAACTAAGACGTCTTCGATTAGACCATCGGGGTATGTGTTACTACGATCTGCTAACTGAAGTACTATCCTAGTTTCTTTCAGTGGTCCTAGTTTTAATGCATGAAATATTGTTCTTGGCATTATGTTAATGGATGCTCCTAGGTCTAGCATGGCACATTCAATGTTTATGCCCTCTATTCTACATGGAATGACAAACATACCTGGGTCCTTACATTTTGGTGGCATCTTCTTTTGGAAGATTGCTGAGACGTTTTCTCCCATCAGGACCTTTTCATCCCCCTTGAGTTTACGCTTGTTGGTGCATAGCTCCTTTAGGAACTTGGCGTATCTGGGAATTTGCTTGATAGCATCGATCAAGGGGATGTTGATGTCAACCTTTCGAAACACCTCTAATATCTCCTTCTCTTTGTCAGGTCGTGTCGATCTGATCATGCGACTGGGGAAAGGAAGTGGCAGAGGCGGAATAGGTGCAGAATGTGTTGATTTCTGCTGAACAGGGGCCGCGGCCGCGCTGGGTTGCCGCGGTCGCGCAACTTCTACAGAGATTTTCTCTTCAGAAACGTCGAGTTGGCCGCGGCCGCGCAGGTCTGCCGCGGTCGCGGCTCTGTCTGCGGCTGTTCTCTCCGAAATGTCGTTTTTGTCATCTTCCAATGGTTGCCCGGGCTTCTTAAGCTCTCCAAGCTGGTTACCACTCCTCAATGTGATGGCACTGACATTTCTAGGATTTATTTCAGGTTGTGATGGCAGTTTACCACTCTGCATATTCTCTAGTCGACTTATAGCAGTTGCCATCTGGCTCATCTGTGTCTCGAGATTCTTGATGCTTGATGTTGCATCCTTTTGAAATTGCACAGTGTTTGTTGCTAAAGTCTTCACAATATCCGCCAATGATGAGTCGGGTACTTGTTCGGCTGGCTGCTTTGTATAATACATACCTCTAGGTGGTGGAGGTCTGTTTTGCCCACTTGACTGACCTTGCTGATTACCATAGCTGAAATTCGGATGATCCCTCCATCCTGGGTTGTACGACTGGGAATATGGGTCGTACTTTCGGCCTTGAAAGTTTCCAGTTCCGACAGCATTGGCGTGTGCTTCTAACTCATTACCCAGAACTTCGCAATTATCGGTTGTGTGATCGGTAGTATCACATATTCGGCAGGGTCGGATATTTGAGCTCCCCCCCAAAACAGCCTTCTGGACCATTTTGGTAAGCTGATCAATCTTCGCATCCATTTGAGAATCGTTCACCTCCCTCACTATCCGTGTTGAAACATCCCGTGTCCCGAATTGTTGAGTCTTAGCCGCCATTTTCGAAATGAGTGCTCTAGCAGCTGTCGGGGTTTTGTCACATAGGTCTCCCCCACTGGCAGAGTCCAGCATGTTCCGGTTTGACTGCGTCAGCCCTTCATAGAAGTACTGGATGAGCAACTGTTCTGTGATCTGATGTTGGGGACATCTGGCCACCAGCTTTTCAAAGCGTTCCCAATACTCGTACAAAGTTTCTCCGGGCAGTTGTACCGCTCCACTGATTTCCTTCCGGATGTTCGTGGCCTTAGATGCCGGAAAGTACTTCTCCAAGAATTGGGTCTCCATTTCCTCCCAAGTTTTTATAGATGCTGAGGGGAGGTAGTAGAGCCAATCCTTGGCCATATCCTTCAGAGAAAAAGGAAATGCCCGCAGTTTTATCTGTTCTTCAGTGACTTTCGTCGGCTTCATGCTCGAACAGACGATGTGGAACTCCTTCAAATGTTTGTGCGGATCTTCTCCTGCTAACCCATGGAAAGAGGGTAACAGGTGAATTAACCCTGATCGGAGTTCGAAAGTGGTGTCCTCCCCCAAGTCGGGGAAGGTGATGCATAGAGGCTGGTGAGTAGTGCCAGTGGTGGCCAATTCCCGCATAGTCCTTTCGGTTGCCATTGCTGCTGGCTCAGGTTCAGACGCGGAAGATTTCTCGGTGACAAAAAGAAACTTAGGTGAGTTCAAGTGTATCGCAAAAATAAAATAAAAAAATAAAATTACGAGACTCAATATAGAACTGATAAAAATAAACACTTAAAATCTTGCACCGCTCCCCGGCAACGGCGCCAAAATTTGACCGCACTGTCGCGATGCGGTAAAATTAATTAAACCTAGCTACCCTCCTAGCTCGTAGAAGTGGTAAGTAGGGTCGATCCCACAGGGAGCAGGAAGACTCTTAGTGTTTAAATAAATCCTAATACTAGCAACGTATATAAGTATATAAATAATGGGGGTTTGTAACTTGATATATATTAACTAAAGAACTAAAACAGAATTTAAGCAAATTAACTATGACTTGTTCTACTTATAAAATAACGAATCCCAGCCCTTAATCTTATCTCCCCCTAGTTATTACTACCCTGTGATAGATGCAATTATTAACCAATTTTATCCTTAAAACTCCTACCCCGAGGTTAACAACAAGCTCTGCTAACCTCGTTATCCCTTATGTTTAACTAACCAAAACAAGCTCTTTGGTTAGTCTATCCAGTTGAGTGACCTCAGAATAAGCTCTCTGGATCTCATTAACCGGACGCCTAGAGAACTAGGATAACGGGATAGACACGGTGTGGACCTCGTAAGCTCGGACCCATTCAGACCGAGCTATATACTATCCTAGCGATATCACTCACTATTCGCTACTAAGTGGCTATAGGTTCGTAACAATTACGGATTACGATTATAACCTAGCGTTACTTATGCAATTATAATCCTAGGTGATCAATCTAGCATATAAACGCACAAGCATTGAAGGATAAACAAATAGTATAACAACGTTTCAAGGAATCAACTGATTAATAACCACTGTAAATATCACAGAATAGCAAAACTAGGGTTCGACTCGATTAAGGACTGAAATAACCTACTAGCCGCTCATGGCGGTGACAAAAGACAAATTAAACTGAAAATACATAATTGTAAAGACTTAAGGACTAGAAAACCCGAGTATTGCCGATCTTGATTGCCCGTCTCCTTCGGAATCTCTCAATCTTCCTCTCTCGTAATGTTCTCGTCCCTTATTTCCGAGCATAAGAATCCCTTTTTATAGAGAAAGTCAATTTAGGTCGATTCTGGGCTTTAAAACGGAACTCTTGTGGCCCAAGGATTAATTAACCGCCTTAATGGGCCGCGACCGCGCTTACGGCCCGCGCCCGCGCCCGCTCCTGATCCAGCACCACGCCGCGGCCGCGCAAGTATGCCTCGGCCGCGCTACTTGTCCAGAGATTTTCTGCTAATTTCTTCACTTGGACCGCGGCCGCGCCATTTTGCCGCGGTCGCGGTGCTTTGTTCTTCATTTTCCGGCGATTTTTCCATCTTTTTGACCTCCGGACTTCATTTCCTCGTTGTGCACCCGGCCGAGTACGAATACTTAGCCTTAAATCACCTGTTAGGCTCAAAATGAAAACACAAACGTCAAATAGTCCAAAGGCACTAAAACAATCCAAATACTCTCCATTCTACACGCAATCATCACAATTCATCACTCTAACAGACTTAAAGTGCATAAATAAACGCGTGTACCAATCAACGCCTCAAAATATGCACCATCTTCGTTCCCTACTGCATCATAGTTATACCCGAAGTCTTCATCATAAACATTGACCTCCGGGTATTTATCATATACGATTTCCAACAGCTCGCTTTTTGTAGCTGTGTCACTTGCAGCCACGAACGTGCTCAGAAACTTCAAGAATGTCTCTGTTTGCATCAATTTTTTGGCGAAAGTTTCTAGTACAGCTCCCTGGCCCACGATCGCCTTGTTCAGCTCTTCCCGTGTCGCAATTAGGTCACCCCGCATCACAGCAACCTCGACGGCCTGTTCGCGTAGCCTGGCCGCTTCTCTCTCGGCAAGTACTGCCCTGTCTCGGGCTGCTCTGGCACTCTTCTGAGCCTCCGCGAATCCGGCCCGTAATTTGGCAACCTCGGCCTCCAGCTCGGCTACTCTGTCTTGGGTAGATTCGTTCTCCAATCTTCCCACTAGTCCGCGGATTGGCTCCAGCAGTTTTTCAAGCTCGGCTCCGGCCGCCGTTATCTCCGCTCCTTGCCCCTGCATTGCCTCACTATTATGATGGGCGTGTGCGAGGTATAATAACACATTATTTACGAAGATACCTCATGAGCCGGGGTCATATGTGCCTTTTTGGGAGGCGGTGGTGTTGTTGGAGAGGTGATCCTCCTCTTGGCACTCGGCGTCAACCCCGAGAGTGGAATGTTGTCCTCGGGGTCAACTCCGTGGCTACCTCCAGCTGCTGTTCTTTGTAGCTCCGGGGTTTTAGACCTATCATCTTGCCCCCCGGAGCTGGCTTCTGTACTCTTCCTCGTGGCACTCTTGAACTTACCCACTGCACACGACAGGCCATGTGTTTAGAGAATTGACAAGTTTATCTTACACAATTTATACAGGAATAAAAGCCCTACCCTCTACTTCTGCCCCGGTTTTCGATCTCTCTCCCTCAGATATGCTCGGTGTCCTGTCAGAATCAGTCCCGGTTGGGGTACCTTTCTCTTGGGAATCCGAAGTCCCAGCAGCCCATCTGGAATAATACGGGCTCAACCCAGCTCTGTCTAGGACTTCTTCCGGAAATCTAGACTCCAATACACCGGCTCTCTTCAAAACGTCCACACCTCTAGGTTCCCCTGCAGGGGCACTATCTACTACCTCTAACATTTGCCACTTTGGCAGCACTGTTGCTTGCCTAACATAAATAAACTTCCCTCTCCATCCTTCAATCTTACTCGGATTCTTGACCTTAAATCTTTTACCCGGCCTGGGGTTAAGGTAATACCAACCTTTATTTCTCCCCATAGTTTTCAGCTGAAAGAAATGCCTAAATAAACTAATACTAGGCACCAATCCCCCCTGACTACACTCCACTAAAAAACCTACCACCTGCCTTACAGCATTGGGCCCTAATTGTCCTAAAGCTATTCCATAATAATCCAACAATTTCATTAAAAAATCCCACAGAGGAAACCTCAATCCTACGGCCAGTTGATCTATGTACACAGATATGAATCCTTTGGGAGGGCAACAGGCTTTGTCCTTATCTTCGGGAATAATAAATTCCAAGTCAAAGGGTAAGAAAAAATTTGGAACTCATCGCCTAATTTGAGTCTCAGTTACAGTGGGCCTTACCCCTGCCACCTCGAACCCCTCTACTTCCTCCTCACAACGGGGAAAACTTACTGCCTCTACTCTGATTTCACTAAGATCACCTCGATGGATTTGTCTACTTTCGCTGTTCACGGGGAAGATTACCCGGATAGGAGGTGCTCTAAAAGGCACCCCTTCTTTGCCTACCTCCTCCACCCTAGATAAAGACGAAGATGAGATAGACATACTTACTTGTTTTCTTTGGTTGGTTGGTGAGAGATGTTCTATCGTCACAAGTTGGCACAATGGCGGATTTCTCTGATGCGCGATTCAAATAACTGCAAGAGAAGAAGGTGAAGGGTTTCGATTTCCCTCCTTTTCTTATACATTCAGCAACGGTAAAGATTCGATGGTTTAAAATCAACGGTCCTGATCTTCACGTGCCACACACGCGCCTCGAAACCAACAATCTGCGCCGTTTTCACACGCGCTTACTCGAATACTGTGTACATCTGTCAGTCACGCGCCTCAGTTGTGTTCATCACTCGTGTTGAAGAAGCTTCTCAACCTCGTTTGAGGGACCTCGGGGTTTACTTTTTCTCAATCCCGGTTGAGGAACCTCGGGGTTTACTCTCTCTCAACCCCGGGTGCAGGACCTCGGGGCTTACTTTTTCTCAACCACAGTTGAAGGACCTCAGGGTTTACTTTTTCTCAACCCCGGTTGAGGGACCTCGGGGCTTACTTTTCTCGACTCTGGGTGCGTGACCCCGGGTTTCTCACTCTTTCCCAAGTCTATCTCAAGGACACTGGTGTTTTTGTCTTTTTTCTCATTCTAATCCCATCACTCCTGGAATCTGGTTTTCTATTTCACAGCACTCCTGGCCTACCTTATCTACTTTACAAAGCCGAATCCTTCTGCTTCGGCTTCTTTGGGGGGGGGGGGCATCTGGTAGGTACGGCCCAAGTTGCCTAAGGCCGCAGGCCGGCCCAAGTTGTTTATAGTTGGAAGCCCAAGAATTGGCCCAAATACAGATTTGGTAATTAGGTTGCGATGGCAGCGCAAGGGGGATTGAAGATCTGACCCACGATTTCCTCTCAATCACGAAGGCAAGTTTCATGGCCTTAATTGTAGGAATATAGTTAGGGCTGTGAATTGTATGATATAAATAGTAGAATTAGAGAAAGAAAGAGGATTGGAACTTTGATCAAAGAAAGATCGCTTGTAAACAAAAACAAAGAAAGAGAAAGAAAAGGAGCCCAGTAGGGACATCATTTTCCCGTGGACGTAGATCTCCAAATCGAACCACGTAAACCTTGTGTCTTATTGTCTGGTTATTTTCTTGTTTATTATCTTTCGTGAATATTCTTTTGATAACCGATTGCGCTTTATCAAATATTAATATGGATTTGGTGTTTGCGTTCATTTGCAGAAAATTGTCTTAAACTTGCATTTTTCCTTTTCTCTTGTATTTATTCTTTCTTACTGCTTTCTTCTTTTTTTTCTCATTCCTTTTTGTTTTAGTTAAAGTAATTAGGAAAAAGAGCATATATATATTATTCAACCTTGTGTGAGGCCAATAATTTGTTTATCATAAAATAGAATAAAAGTAAGATTTTATTTATTAGTATATATATTCGCTTATTTTCGGTCATTTTGACAGCTAAAAGAATAAAAAAATGAGTATTATAGAAATATTATCATAGACACATTTTAGTAGTTACCAATTTAATAGTGTGATCTAAAATTTCAAGTTTCAATTTGAGTGTCAACATTAATTTAATCAACTTTTCAAGTTTGCTCTTAAATATAAATTTTGCAGATTATAAACTTGAATAAGTCTTACACCTTTTATTTTTAAGGCCAAAAGTTTTTCAATTATAAAAAAATGATAAGAAAGAGAGTTGTATAGTATGTATACTAGTTCAGGACTATTTGATTTTCGTTTTCATAATGAAAAAATATTTACTTTTTGTATATATTCATTTGTTCTTTTTATTATAGTCATGGAGTTCATTTTTATCATATAATAATAAAATCAGAGAATTGTATGAGTAATTATAGTGATGAAGTTTAATTTAACTATACTCATAGAGTCCAAAGTAGAATAAAAACCATGAATCAATTGTATTACAAAAAATTACAATGAACAATATGTATAGTCAAACTATGTAAGAAAACATAATCTCGATGGTTGATAGCCGTAATTTGGGATGTCTAGATTAAGTTATATTTTAAAAAAAAAAAAAAAAAAAGTAATTTTATATAAATTTTAAGTAAATATCCAAAAAATTAAATATTCGCATGTGTGAGTATATTAAACTACTTATTACACTGTTTAAAATACAATTAAGTATACTTTTTTTCTTAAATCTTATCTTAATATAGTAATAATGAAGTTTTAATAATCCTGCCGATATATCAGAATTTGAAATTTAATTCTCTTATGATTTTTTATTTTTTTTAGAATTTTTATAAATTATTGAAATGCTTATATAGAAGAATTTGAAAACACATACTCTTGATCTTTAATAACACTACCGAGAACATTAACTATAATTATCTGCAATTATTTAATGAACTTATTTATGAAAAATAAAAAAAATAAAATTCTAAATATTGAAATATTTAAAATAACTATGCAGAACCAAGAAAAATGTGTCATTTGTTGGAATAATTATATCTACCTTATCCAGGAGAAATAAAAATAGAAATTTAAATATTATAATATTAAAATATATTTTATATTCTCAAAACTTTGAGAGAATGATAATTAACAAAGTGATTTCTCTTTTAGTATATAAGAGATAAGAGATAAGAGATTATTGACAATTCAAGTTCGAGTTCAAAATTAATAATATTTGTTTTTTGCATTCTATAAATAAAATATTACTTATAAATCAACAAATCAAATAATTTAGAATAACAGATAGTGGTGTATAGTTAGCCATGTCTTTCCTTTTGCAAAATGTGAGGTTTAATTTAATAGTATAGTTAATGTATTGATGGAATTTTTGAATAAAGTCATTCGGTTGAAGCGAATATGGAGCTTATTCTTTCTATAATATATATATTATTGTGATGTCAAATAACTTAATTATTATTATATAATTAGTGATCTTAATTGTGGTGACGAAAAATGTTATTTATTATATTGTGTTATAATCCCTAATTGGCTGATCTTTCTGTTCTTCATATTACATTTTTCTTTTGTAATCTTCATATTTGGGGGTACCAGAATTTTTAATTAGTTTGAAAAATGGGGAGGAAGTGGGAATTCCACACAAATTTAGGTCAGAAAATTTTCGCTCATTTTTTGTTTTCTGATAATGATACCATATCGTTCCGTTTGAATATGGAGTTAAAAATGTAAATTAAAATTCCACTAGTTCCGCGCAAGATATGGATCTAAATATGAGTTTCGGGCTTCACATGAGTCATTGGAGTTCCAAATGTATTGGATAGAAAAATATTCTTTAGGTCGTACATTTTCATGTTAGTTTTTAAATGATAATTGATCGGAAAATCGTGATCTTTTACGTAATTAATCCTTTTTCCTATTTTCTGTAGATGGAGTTCAAATTAAATAAACTAATCTCAAAAATCCACCTTCTGAATGGCGAGGTTCATTAATTAATTGGGGTGTTGCTGTGCCGAAAAATTTAGTCCTACTTTATCATCATTTTGATGGACTTTCCATTTCTAATTAAATGCTGTGCATGTTTGGTCTTGCATTTTTTTAATTGTTTTGTGAAGACATTTCATGCTTGTATTAAAATTTGATTTTCAATACTTTTAGGGTGCATTGAAAGACAGAAAATTATAGTTTAGTGGGTGAAATGAAATTTAGGGAAATGAGATGGCATAATTAGTAAGGTTAAATGGGAAAGAAAATCCCAATATAGTTGATGATGGTTACATGTACCGGAAGATAGTTATATAATTGACAAAAAAACAATACTTCCGGATCGGTAGAACGTTGCTTATATTACAGATACTAAATAGACATGATGATCAAATCATTTTTCTTTTAGTTTCTACTAGTAATATTCCCGTGCGATATACGGAAGTTTTTCTAAAAAGTAATAATTTTAATAAAATCTAATATTTAAATATGAGATTGTTTGATCCTAATAATTTTTTTTTAATAATGTAGGATAAAATATAAATAACATTATAAGTAATGTAAATATAAGTTTCTCGCACGTTATATATGAATTTAATATTACTACTTCCATTCCCTTGCTTCCAATGGAGAATAGTGGTTGAATATGTGTGGGGGATGGTATCTAGGTAAGGTCAAAATCGAAAATGACCATATATATATAGAGGATGACACTGAGGTGGGAAAAGAGGCATCTCTATCATCATGAACTCCCAAGTGAATCAAGTTAATTAACCAAAAACATTAATATTGTATGCTAAAAAGAATGGATACTACTATGTGATAAAAAGTTAACCTGCATGACAAATCAATAAGAGAGGAAGAACATCATATTATCTTATACACTTTCTCTAAATCCCAAACCAAATCACAGACACGTAATCTACAAGAAATATATTTCCATTTTATCCATTAATATTATCAAAATTAAAAGGCACAAGTACCTCTTCAGCAATACATTCCACAGAAAATACCCGAAACAGAGAACCTGAGAAAACTGGTATAAATGCCCAGTATTAGAACGATAAACTTAAAAAAAGTAGTATATAAGTATAGACAAGGTATTGGTCATCTTACAAGGAAACAGAAAATGATAGAAACAATCATAAGAAAAGAACAGTAAGAGATTACAGTACTAACAGGTGCAACTACATGCGAAGCCAAACATGTCACTTCAAGTTGTATTGTGAGAGAAAAAACAAGAATAACAGGGAAGAGTACATCATGAGCAAACAGAGTTGTCATAAACAAAAAATGTGTAGACACACATACCCATAAAATTCTAGAGCAAAATACACCTGGGAATTATAGCTCTCCTCCTCTTGTCATCTCTAATGTATCACTGGGATCTTTGTAGAATAAAACATTCAAAAGTTAATGAAGTTCATTGAAAACTGTAATATAATAAATCATATAATGATTATAGCAAACTTTAAACTAAACCAAGAACTACTCATATTGCCTATTTGTTTGGTATTTAAACTGAACAGAGAATCATTAACACTATTCATCAAGAAACATAATCATCACGATTTGTTGTTTTTTGTTTGCAAAAAACAAATTAAAAAAAATAAATGAAAGAAGCATATCATCATCATCAATTTCATTGTAAGCTACAAATAAGTCTCACATTAACGCCATAAGTTCACATTTATAGATATCATCTTCTACTTGTCTTCTACAAAGATCAACTCTAGAAACAAACAGTGTAATTCTAATATTACCAACACACAAATATACAAGCCTCCTTGGTTTTTCCCAAGACATACCTTGACTAAAAAAAAGACGAATAAAACCATTGACACAAAACTAAACACCCCAAAGTTTTTTATTTTCAACCATGTATCAGTGTTTCTGTGATACCCCGAATCTCTGAAATGCAATAAAATACATCCTTTGCATCTTAAATAGTTTTACCAATTTTATTTTAGTCTAAATTCTAAAGCTATTTGATTTTAATTTTAGAAAATAAGTATCATTGTGATGTACCAGATCGACTGCACTCCTAGCAAAAAAGTAAGAATAAAAAGTTTATAATATAAAAACCTAAAATTACCATCGGGCTTAAAAAGTAAGAAATAATAATCAAAGTTAAAATATATATATACATAAGATAAATAATATAATAATATAATAATATGATAATAAAAATATAACTACATAGATATATGTATATACATACGAATAACATAACATATATATAATAATAATAAAATAATAATATCATAACATAACTACATAGATATATATATATATACGAATAACATATAAAATAATAATATTCTAAACTTAGTAAAACACATACATATGCTAATATAGCAAATGCAAAACTGTTAAACATTATTAACTTATTTCATAGGAAACAACTTGGTTTTGTTTCCAAAATTTATACTGAAAACGGATTATAAAGAATCCTACATTGAAACTATTATATAAACGTTTCGACAAATCTGTATATAAAAAGTAGTTACAGTTTCTTTTAAAAAAACATAAGAAACTAAACCAAGAATAATATATATTACATATTGGATATCCTTTAACCAGGAGGTCCTTATAAGTTTATTTTCAACAACGCTCGGACTGGTGTTTTAGGAAGTTTTCGTATAGTGTTAAAATCTTTTGAGGTATGTCTTTTTTAATAATTTTCTTTCTTATTGTCATTAATAGTTTATATAGATTTAGGAATTTAATTATTTTCTTTAATTAAGTAGATTTATAAATTTAGCTATTTTCTTAAGTTTGTATTAAATAGTAGTTGTTTAAGATATGTGCATGTTAGTTAGTTTTAAATATTTTATTAAATGTAGTTAATAATTTAAAATTAATACTCCCTCCGTCCCGGTTAAAGCTTCCACTTTGACCGGACACGGATCATTGACTTTTGAGCCCTAATAAATCAGTTTAACGGGAGAGATTATAGTTTTAACACTCCCCCCCCCCCCCCTTTTTTTTCCTAATATACCTGGTTAATAAAATCAGAATGACAACTCCAAAAAATTGAACCTGTAAAACTACACGTACAAAGCAGTACCACATGTCTAATCTGCTGAAAAGTTTTGGGGAAAATTTTCCCCCCAAACTTGTTACATTAACAACAGAGAATGCATATAAAATTACATCAAATTATATTCAAATTTTCCCACTCAAATTTTGGGAAACAAAACACCAACTACCAACTTAGGCTATAAATAGCAGTAATTACAGCATTGAATGCAGTTTCATCTCTGAAATTACAAGAACCAGAAAAGAAAAACAAGCGAAGATGTCCAATAATCGGGTCGGGCCCCAAATGTCTCCATCAGACCGACTTCTTGTAGCACAGACCCTTCTTGGAAAGAACAACAATGGCGTTTTGCAGAAGGGCGTAGCTAAAGAACTCGCAGCATCATTTGGAGTTTCTTCTCGGACTATTCGGGCAATTTGGCAATCTACAAAAAAACAGATTCAAGAGGGTCATCCGATTGCATTTCCAGCAAAAATAAAGAGGTCAGCCTCCTCTCGGGCTGTTACTTTAGATACCGAAGCCATGAAGGCTATTCCGTTTTCGAAGAGGGGCAGCATTAGAAGACTTGCAAAGGAACTTGAGGTCAGCAAAAATCAGCATAGTATCAATTCAAATCAGTTTACAAGTCATCCCTCAATTTCAGATTGAAATAATCCCTCAGAAAAGAATCATCCCCGGGACCTTCAATTAAATCACGCACGTTTCAGCTTGCAAATAATGCACAAAAATCAGCATAGTATCAATTCAAATCAGTTTACAAGTCATCCCCTCAATTTCAGATAGAAATAATCCCTCAGAAAAGAATCATCCCCGGGACCTTCAATTAAATCACGCACGTTTCAGTTTGCAAATAATGCACAAAAATCAGCATAGTATCAATTCAAATCAGTTTACAAGTCATCCCCTCAATTTCAGATTGAAATAATCCCTCAGAAAAGAATCATCCCCGGGACCTTCAATAGGATTACGCACGTTTCAATTTGCAAATAATGCACAAAGATCAGCATAGCATCAATTCAAATCAGTTTACAAGTCATCTGATACATGCTAGTTTTATATGTATATTAGGTCAATTAAAGGTCGTAATTTGTGACATACGCATGTGTGTTTGGGCGAAAAGTGATTAATATCCATCTTTTGAGCTAGATGACGTGTTTCTGCTTGTTTTAGTGTTATTCAGGTATAAAAAGGTCAAAAAGTCCGTTTGGGCAAGGTTCGGATGGAAAACGAGCAAGAAAAGTCGGAAATAGCAAAGAGGTGTTGAAGCATGGTCAGAAAGTCTGACTCGGTCGAGTTGTTTAGCAACTCGGTCGAGTGAGAAATGAAGAGCAAAAACGTGAAATTGGTTAGAGACTCCAACTCGGTCGAGGGGGATTTTGCCTCGGTCGAGTTGACCCAACTCAGTCGAGGGCGATTCTGACTCGGTCGAGGCAGCTTTCCGAGTCCAAAACTTAATGTGCGCGTTTTATGATTTTGAGCCCATCTTGAGCCCAATTTAGCCTTAACTATATAAGAAGGTTCCCAAACTCGAAAAAGGGAGTTAGAGATCATTACAAGGCATATTGAAGAGGAAAGCAACATCAAAAGATCAAGATCAAGACATCAATTAGGGTTCTTATTCACTTTCCCATTTTTGTTATTTCATATAATGTTTGTCTATGAACATCGTTGTGTTATGAATATGAACATGAGTGAGTAGTTCTTTATTATTCTAGGGTTTTGAAAGTAGGTTTTAACGATGTTTGATTAATTGAAGTTTTCTATTCTAGTTAATGATTGTTATTCGTTATCTATGTGTTGCGATTTATTTTCATGAATAGTTAACTTGATCACTTAACTATTTCTACATAATTCATAAGTTCGCTTTGAAAGGAAGAATTTGTGAATGGAAAGACAATATATAGCGTAGTTGTTGAGCGCTCTAAAAGGAGGTGAGATAAGTGCATAGGCATTGGCCTAAGATCGATTGGGAGTTCGTTAGGTCTAGTCGACTTGAAAGGGTGGCTAGGGATAATGAATCTACAAGTTAATTGCTTCGAAAGGAGAGTTAATATATATAAGTGCCGTCTAATAACGATAATAATCATTGCTAGTTTAGAATAATTAGATTGTCATACTTAGTTAATTCTGAAATCAATTCTCTAGAATTTGTCTTTCAATCTTGAGTATCTGATAAATTGTTTTCTTATTCTTGAATTTAAGCGTTTAGTAATAGTTTAGTAAAATTAGTTTAATATTAAAATCAATCCAATTGAGAGCCTAGTTAGGAGTGTTTTAGGATATTTAGAGTATCAAACTAGTCATTAAGTCAGTCCTTGTGGGATCGACCTTGCGTGCCGTTATATACATTTGCACCCGTAAACTTGCGGATCGTTAGGTTATAAAATAGGTGAACATCATCCCCTCAATTTCAGATTGAAATAATCCCTCAGAAAAGAATCATCCCCGGGACCTTCAATTCAATTACGCACGTTTCAATTTGCAAATCATTCTAAAAAATCAGCATAGCATCAATTCAGACCCACTGTAACATGCACCAAAAGCATCATTTCAAATGCACCAGAATCATTAAACATGCAACAGACCCACTGTAACATCAGTTAACCAAAATCTGCCTCAAGCAATAAAACACACATCATACAAGCATAATTTTTGCAGACCTAGGTTTCGTCACAGACAGGAAAGATAGAAGGATTAGAGTACTTTAACCTTCCAATGAGCGGAAACCAAATCTTAAGACAAGCCAGATAGTGGCGTCGCAGCTCCGGCGAACTAAACCATCCGTCGGCAGCGGCGGAAGCATCGATCCGAAATAGAAGAGCCTCCACAGCGTCAGATCAGTCGGCGGCGGCGATAGCTTCGATCCGAACAGGGAGAGCCTCGGCCACCTCAATTCCGCCACAATCGAGTCCTCGGAATCCTAAACAACCCTATCATCCAGGTCGGAAGAAGTTTGCGACATGAATATATGGGCTGATGATAGATTAGGTTATAATAACGAAGAGGGAACCAAGATTTATGGCTGTTTTCAAGATCAGAGGAAGATCGAGAGCGGCGCAGAGGAATGGATCTAAAAAACTAGGGTTCCAGTAAGAAAGAAGAACAGTCTAGAACTTGAGGGGCAAATGAATCCGAAAGGGGTGGAGTGCAGTAAATGGGGTGGGGTGGGGTGTAGTAAATGGGTGGGGTGTAGTGATTAGGGTTATGTTATTAAAATTTTAGATTAGTGGTAATTGTAATTTGCTGAAAATTAAAGGTCCTAAATGCTTGACTTTTATTTCCATTTTTGGGTTGGCAGCTTTAAGTGGGACGGGCCGATAAGGCAAGTAGGAAGCTTTAACCGGGACGGAGGGAGTAGTAAATTAGGCCTTTTAATTTAGGAATATAATTTATAATAACTTGGCTTATGTATTAGAAATTGTAAAAAATAGACATAATCCAAGGATAGTGTACCACACTTAATCACTTTGAAAATACTAAACCCGATAAGTAATACTAATTAATTAAACAACATGTGCTAGGTGTAGTGCAGGTCGGGCCTTTGGACGTACACGACTTAACTACTGTAAAGCAAGCATAAAAGGTGGGTGACTGGGCTATTTGTAGTACATTATGCTATTAAACATGTACTTTGATAAATATGTTTGCCTTCGGGCTTATTGATATGATACCTCTTAAGTCGTAAGATTGGCTTTTGAGAAAGGCTCTTAAGTCGTAAGATTGGCTTTTGAGTAGGGCTTGGGAGTCGTAAGATTGGCCCCTAAGTCTAGCAATATGGCTATTGAGTCGTAAGATGGGCTCCTAAGTCAAGGATGTATTGATTATTGTGCATCTTCATTTAGTATAATTGCTTACAAAGTTCCCACTGAGTTTATACTCATGCCCATAATTATAAATCTTCAGGTTAGTTGAGCGAGGTGGCGGGGCTGTTGCGGCAAAGGTCACTGGGTTCCTTCTTCTACCCGCAACTTAAAGATGTTTTTGCCTCTTCTATGTATATAAATAAGTTTATGTGTCACAAAATTCGGGTGTTTTTATTTTCCTAGAAACTTTTGAACCACTAGTGTAAATATGTTTTGGCAGTGTTTTATTGTCAATACAATTTCTGTTTTTATCCGATAAATATTTTAAGTCACACTTTCGCACTTAATCTTATTTATTATTTAATCAAAAGAAAAGAAAAATTTAGTAGCACTTCAATCCCGAGTTAATGGGAGTGGGGCGTTACAGTTTCAAAGCATACTAACAAACCTATTGCTATTAAACCAACAATGATGGTTAGGTTACAAATGGGAAATCGGAGAGACCTGAATAGAAAATAAAATTGCACAGTAAAATCTATGGGTTAATTCAAAAATAACAGTAAAGGGGGGAGGAATTTGAATTTCTGGTCACCTGTTAACTCCATGGCCGGCGACGGTGAAGAGACGCCGACTAATTACTGAGGAAGAGACATAATCTGCAAATTACAAGAAACTAATCTAAGGTTAACTAATCAGTAAAGAGAGAAAGGGTTCGAGATTCTCCTTACCAGTTGATTATACGGTAACAGCGGCAGAGAGACACTAATTGATGGCGTAGGGATAAAGATATTCAGAGAGGGGAAGGGAAGGGAGATGGATACAGAGAGACGATTCCACGTCTCTTCTTTATGTGTCTGTTTTGGTGAAGCTCTACGATTACAAACCACATATTTAGGGATAAAGCAGGGACAGTAAACGAAATATTTTTTTGAAATTCTTCCTGCCGATTAACATAAATAGTAATGGAGAGAGAGATAACAATTACAATAGACGGAGATCGATACATAGAGAGGAAGATAGAGAGACAAAATAAGAAAAAATACACACCATTAACTGGTCCCCCGTTCATGGAGTATAAAACAACAAAGTCTTATGGAGTATAAAACAACAACCTCTATAGGGGTTTTAGCATAGTTGGTTGGTTTTTCCAAATCCAGACGAGGTTTTATGCTCACATATATATAGAAGCTTTTTAATTATTCTTTTCCCTCAAAATTTCTGGTTTTCAATTTTCTTTTTTGAGGACGGAGTAGTTTATTTGCGTGACGTAAATATGAAATCCTTGTACAATACAGTATATAAGCTAAGGTAATAGTGGAAGAAGCAGACTTACAGAATTTCTCTTCATACTCAAATTATTCATCAGGTAATTTATTTTTTCTACCAAATATTACTGCCATTTTGGCATCTCCGTCTCTCTTCCTTTCTTCCTGATTGGTAATGCTGATGTGTTTTTTACCTTAAATCTTCCTTTAAGTTATCTTCAAAGTTTCAGTAGGAACAACAGTAAAAATAAGTTCGAAACTGTTCAACATTAAGATTGCTTAATCTGTTCGTGGCCGATTCCACAAAGCCATATATTCCAATCTACGAAACCCACAAAATACACCATTAAACGGTCCCCCGTTCATGTCTAGTAAATAATTGGTCAAGGTGCAAGCCGTAGGCATACCAACCAAAGGGTTGTGCTTAATATCGAAGAAGAAACAACTCTTGGTTGCTCACACGGCCAAGATGCTGGTTTATGAAAATCGAGCTTCCAATGAGAGTGTACCACAGCTTACAAACAGACAACCACTACAACAAATAAGGGAATTAGGGACGAATGAAAATCGTCACTAAAAGTGATGAAAATGTCACTAATAGTTATGTGGGACGAAATTATTTCGTCACATCAAACGTCACAATATCCTAGTCGCTAATAGTATTTAGAGACGAATTTTTCAAAACGTCTCTAAAACATTTTTTTAGTGACGTTTCTTAATTGTCTCAAAAGATTATTTTTAGTGACGTTTTTCTAATTGTCTCAGAAGATTTTGTTTAGTGACGTTTTATATTTGTCTCAAAAGATTTCTTTAGGGACGTTTTTTTAATTGTCTCAAGAAAAATTCTTTTAGTGACGCTTTTTTAATTGTCTCAAAATAGTTTTTTTAGTGACGTTTTTATTAATTGTCTCAAAATAGTTCATTTAGCGATATTTTTTTTATTGTCTCAAAAAAAATCTAGTTACATTTTCTTAATTGTCTCAATAGAGTTCTTTTAGTGACGATTTTTTTAATTGTCTCAAAAAGAGTTCTTTTAGTGACATTCTTTTATTGTCACAAAAGATCACTTTTAGTGATTTTTTTTTTTTTTTTTTGTAATTGTCTTAAAAAAATATCTTCTACGACGTTTTTTTTAATTAAAAGATCTTTTTTAGTGTCGTTTTCTTTATTTGTCTCAAAAGATCTTTTGTGGTAACGCATAAATTATATTGCCTCAATATTATATATTACAATACCTGATAGTACCTTTAATAACAGGATAACATAATAAGAGAGAGAACAATAACCAACACACAAGTGAATCTTCAATAACAATTTGCATGTAAGTGACGATTGTTCTGAACTTAATCCATCTAAAAACAAAGCAATTTCATTCAATATACAATACAATTACCCATTTGCATATGTGATTTAGTAGGAATGAATAAATCGTAAGCTAGCAACTCGTCAACAAAAGGCTAATAAAACGACAATTATTATTATAAAATATTTTCCTATTCTCAGGTTGAGCTCACAAGAACGAAAAAATGGCCTGTCCCGATCCTGTAATCAAGGGTGAGCAATACCAAATTAGAACTCAATCATATTTAGTTCCTCAGATCAGAAAGTCATAGATGCAAAGTTAGATATAGAAGCAATATGCAAATCAATCATATTTGTGGTACCTAAAAAGAAATAGGAAACAAAAATATATTTACATACACCCGCTAACTAAAATATATTTTCATAAGTTCTTGCAATTATGTATCTACTAGATTCCTTTTGCTCTTTGTGTTTGATATCCAAATATCTATACCATTATACAGCCACTCACAAATTTCAAATCTAAATCATTAGACACATTATACCAGCCACTCATTTGTGTTAAAATAAGATCCAAGTTGTTGTTTACAGATGTAAATCCTCTTTTTCTAAATGATAAACTCATGCTGGCAACAATAATAGTGACAAATAGTGACATACATATTTCTTGTTATACCTTCCATCTAATCAAAACTCGAATTGGAAAAAGAACTTTAACAACCAAAACTATTTTTGTAGAAATAACTGAACATGATTCGTAAGATTTGACCAGTATTTCCCAGCTCTAGCTATCTGCCTCTTAAAAAGATGAAAATTCAGCTACTGAAGGGGTTCTCATGGAATCATTAACAATAGAGAAGACCATTTTAGGGTTTAAAATTCAAGCAAAAACTACTTTCAGGTGATGTTTCTTGCTGGAATCAAAGTAGAACAATAAAAATAGGCAGTCCAGCTTTCAAAAAAATAAAAATAAACATGAAAAAAATGCAATAACAAAGCCTTCAACAATGATAGTGAATTAGTTGGTGAAATAAAGAAATCTCAGAGATTTCGGTTTCTCCCAACCGGAACAGTAGAGAAGCTGGTTGAAACGGAACGACCACCAAAGCATTTCGTTTACATGACCAATATCAAACATTTCGACTATTCCAGCCAGAATGAAATATGGTTATAACTCTTAAAACGTGTGTGTACGTGTGCGTGTGTATGGATTACCTAGAGCAATGTTGCTGCAAGAAAATGCCCAAAGAATTGGATTTATGAGGCTTCAGAAATGAAAGAGTTTCTCCAATGAATGGCCAATGCAGTGTGGTTCCATCTGGTAAGCTTGCAGGCTTTTTTCTGAAAATGGAGATTAATTCAAAAAACTTTGAGATAAAAGGAAGTCCTAAAATCAAAGTAAATACAAGCAACAAAGCAGCCATTTTTATTGTCAATGTCTCATAGGATGCATCTTATATATATAGATATGCGGTGTTGGTGGCATTAGACGGTGACTGTTTATCGGAGTCGGACTGGTCAATCGGGTGGTTGGAGCAATCTTATATGTTCAAACCATTCTCAATGTGGTAAAAAATGTATAACAGTATGGACACTGGAAATGCTTAACTTAGTACCTAGGTATACAAATCTGTCATGTAAGAATATGGCAGTCCCATCTAATAACAGCATACAATTTTATGGGACGGAGGGAGTATCAAAATCAAATAATCGAGAAAATTCACCCATACAGTGAATACAAACACTCACAAATAGAAGTAAATCCAAAGAAGCAATCTTACCCAGAATGCAGTAGACAGAAATTTCAGAACAGAGTAAACATCAACTGATCCTAAGTTTATCACAAACAAACATCAGATAACAAAGTTCATATTCCATTAGATTAACCAATAACTGAAAATTCAACCTCAGAAGTCAACTAAGACAGACACATAGCAGTTCAATACTAAGAAATTAACAACACAGAAACGAAAAAACAGAAGTCTTGAAAGTTAAACAAGGTAAAATGCAGCAAAACACAGAGACTATTTCCTTGAACGAAGCCTACCTGAAGTCCTCCTTTCACTCGTCCCTCTAACCTGTTGTGCCGATTGGGCTTGACGACTTGATGATTCAACTTGTTGAGGTTGTGGAGTTTCCAATGGTGCTCTTCTCCCACCAAAGATTTTGGATTCAATTTGATATTAATCCAATTTTGTATTTTAAAATCGCAGTATACCCACACTTTCCTAGAAAGCAAACTGTTGAATGTCTCAACCAGAAAACAGAAATAACATAATTAAGCAAATAACAACAGTTTATCACTTTCGTTTCATTCTTTCTGTAAAATGAGAAACCTAGAGAATCTTCATCCACCAGTTCAAAATATTCCTCAAGTTTGTTCTACAGACGACCGAAAACATCAATGATTAATACTATTCTCAATAAAACTGTGTAATATCAGTGACTTAACTTTTGTTTCTGTTTTAATCTATGTATCTAAATTGTTGTGCTTGACCTCGTATAATTCATATATGCAGCATATTTATCAATTTGCTCTGCCTTATATGAATTCTGATTATGATTGAAATACTTCTTGGCTCCCACCCTAAACAGTGTAGGTTTTTTAGACAAAATTTTCATGGTTCCATCCCAAAAATGGTCCAAATAGTATTCAAAATGGTTGTCTTAAGAGCAAAACCCAACTAGGGCCTAGCATCTAAAACATTGCTTATAGAACATTGCTTACGAAACCTATTTTATATATACTCAATCTGATTCCAACCAGCAAATATCAAACCTGCCTAATTGAGGGGATACCTATACTATACCCCATCCGTAGGTTATTGAAGCTCACAAGTTTCACTTTCCACTGAAAACCAGATTAATTCATCAACAAATCATAAAATAAAAGCACAATTTTTCAATCAATACTATCTTCTGCACAAAAAGCAGGTGCCATTTCCAGGTATAATGAAAAATGAGAATCAGAAGAACTTACGAACTAAGAACTTCAGCAGATGGAAGAAGAACGGAATAGATTGCAGTAGATTGTAAATCGCTGGTTGAAAAGCGGAAGAGGAGAGAGAGGCGTAGAACGATGACTGGCGTCGGTGTGGAGTTGGTGGTTCTACTGCTGGTCCAAATCTCTACCCAACGAGAAACCAAAATCAAAATCAAACATCAACCTATACTAAATCTATTTGAGAAATTTGTAGATTTAGAAAATGAATCAAGCAAATCTCTAATACATAAGACTAAAAGATCAACGAGAGGGGAGGGGGAGAGAGAGAGAGAAAGCTCCTGTTGTACGACGATGAATGAGTGCTCGCGATTGACGAAGAGAGAGAACGGGAGCTCGGGCACGATCATCGTCGAGCTGCCGAGAAAGCTCGCGCGAAGGAGATGAATGAGCTGCAGGAAGTGTGAACGAGCTGGGAGCTGGGAGCTGAGAGCTGGGAGTGTAAATTTGGGGAGATCTGAAATTGTTATAGTTTTTCTAACAAATAAGAGCTGGGAGTGTTAATTTGGGGAGATTGTTATATTTTTTCTAACAAATAAACTAAGACAACTTTTGGTGACGTTATAAAAAACGTTACAAACCTAGATCTTTATATTTACAAAAATTAAAACAAACTCTAATAGACGTTTATTAACTTAATCATCCAAAACATAAATAGGTTACTTGAGTAATTAATGAAAAAAAAAAAAAACGTAGTTAAAAAACTTAAAATAAAAAAATTTGCTTATAATTTATTATATTATATAAAAACATAAAAAATGTAATAAAGTAATTCTAAAATTAAAAAGAAAATGATATTGTGATGTTTTAAGGAAAAATGTCACAAAATGTGATAAAGTAATTCTAAAATTAAAAGAAAATGATATTGTGACGTTTTAAGGGAAAACATCACAAAATGTAATAAAGTAATTCTAAAATCAAAAGAAAATGATTTTGAGACGTTTTCGGGGAAAACGTCACAAAATGTAATAAAGTAATTGTAAAATTAAAAAGAAAATGATATTGTGACGTTTTAGGGGAAAACGTCACAAAATGTAATAAAGTAATTTTAAAATTTAAAAAGAAAATGATATTGTGACATTTTAGGGGAAAACGTCACAAAATGTGATAAAGTAATTCTAAAATTAAAAGAAAATGATATTGTGACGTTTTGAGACGTCCTTAGAACAACGTCACTAATATACACGATTTTGAGACGTACCTAATAAAAGGTCACAAAATAATGTCTCATTTTGAGATGTTTCTCAGAAAACGTCACTATTATATATACTTTTGAGACGTTCTTGAGAAATGTCACAAAATAATGTAACATTTTGAGACATTTAAGAAATTCGTCACTAATATACACCATTTTGAGACGTATTTACAAAAAGGTCACAAAATAATGTCTCATTTTGAGACGTTTCTAAGAAAACGTCACTAATATATATCCTTTTGAGACGTTCTTGAGAAATGTCACAAAATAATATAACATTTTGAGACGTTTAAGAAAAACGTCACTAATATACACCATTTTGAGACGTATTTACAAAAAGATCACAAAATAATGTCTCATTTTGAGACGTTTCTAAGAAAACATCACTAATATATATCCTTTTGAGACGTTCTTGAGAAATGTCACAAAATAATGTAACATTTTGAGACGTTTAAGAAAAACGTCACTAATATACACCATTTTGAGACGTATTTACAAAAAGGTCACAAAATAATGTCTCATTTTGAGACGTTTCTAAGAAAACGTCACAGATAGTATACCATTTAGAGACGTTTTAAAAAAAATGTCACACAATAATTTACTTGGGACAATATATGCAAAACGTCCCAAAAAGCAACCTATTTGAGACGATTTCAAAATCGTCTCAAAATAAATCGTCTCTAATTCCCTTATTTGTTGTAGTGAACCTAAAACCGAGCACACTCTTAAAGGAATTCAAATTCAGAAGTAAAATAAGCAAATAGCTATGGCACACAAACCTTCAAAAATCCCAGAAATAACTCAGTGAAATAGAGCTTGAAACATCGAAAATTAAAGCAAAGAGGCACCTCATCTCAAGCAGCAAGTAATTCAAAGAATTCAGTCTGAAACCTGGAATGGCAACTTGAGACTGGCTTCTATCTTCAATCCAACCTCTGGAAAATCACGACATCACAAAGGGAATGGTCACTCTGAAAATCGGGACCTTGAATGAGCCTTCAATGGCTATCACGTTTCAATCTCAGGAATTCTCATCTAAAGCAGTTCGCCACTAGCCTGGTTCACTTACCTGAATCCCGAAAGCAAAAACTAAACCTGATGACTTGGTTGGTTTAGGGCAATTCAGCGAACCAGTCCGGCGCCGCCAAAGAACCCGGTCGTAGACTCAGTCAATTGACTCAGTAAAGCAAAATCGAACTCGGTCACCGACTCAGTAGTCTCGATGGCTTTACTCCGTAATGGTGACTCTGGGACTCAACAATCTTGGTGGGTCTTCAATGGCTTCCACAGAAAAACCCCAAATTGCGCAGATTATCGCGAAGAAGAAGACCTAAAAGATTCTTCAAGGTTCTCAGAACACATACCTATTTTCTCTAGTTCGTGAAGACCAACGAAGAAGAAAGCAATTCTTCAACCTGGTATACCTCGGGATTGGGACGCACGAGGATTAGAGATGGCAATTGGGGGGGCCGGGCCGGATTTATGTCGGGCCTAGAAATGTAAGGTCTAACCCGATGGACCTCGAGACATCGGGCCAAAAAAATCCATAAATAGATTTTTTTTTTCGTTTTCGTTACTCTAACCATGAACCAAAATTATATATTGGGGCGATCTTTAGTCTCATTCTCTTAAGAAAAAGCCTAGTGGGAATAGTTTCGTTTAATTTTATCCCAAGTATTGAGTAAACTATCATAAGGGAGGAGCCTAGATTATTATCTAAGGTTTTATCCGGATTTTAGCATTTTATTTTGGGTCGGAGGATAACTCGACTTTTTATTTCCACCAAGACAAATGCTAGACAAAACGAGATAAAATGTCACTATCCTAAATTATCTACCAAAGTAAACGAAGTCAAAGAGGAACAGTAATCATACATATACCCGCCCAAAGAAAATCTGTGGCAGAAGTATTCACATTACAACGTGGCTCATTCAGCACATAAATATAAGAACAACGGCATGAACGTTTCCGCTCAATATAATTTGTCCTTAATACTAATAAGCTCCCAAAAATACTTATGTATCAAGAAACAAATATGCTAAAGGATTGTGTCTTACGTGCTCTTATTTCGTCGTAGCAATTTATAGGTATAACTTGGTTCAGTTAATTTGGTAACATACACCAACAATTAACTAATTAGCTAAAAAAAAAAAAAAAAAATCGGGCCGAGCCAAAAAAGCCGAATTTTTTCGGGCCTCTAATATCTCGGCCCGGCCCATTCTATATATCGGGCTCAACGGGTCGGCCATCGAGCCGGGCCTATTTTGCCACCTCTAACGAGGATGATGGAGAGTTATTTGAAAAGGCAGTGGATGATATTGAAGTTTGAAACAGAACAAACCCCTTTAATGATAGATGTATGGCCGGCGGTGAAGATGTTGCCGACCATAGGTGGTGGCGATAGGTTTTACCCCAAGAGAGAGAAGAACGTCAAAATTGATGAGGATCTTAGTTAAGGTTTCACTTAAGTGTCCTGCTCCAGATGCTCAACCAGTGCCTTCAAATAATTTTAGTCTTTTTTATTTTTTCTTTTAGTAGAAGTGAAAGAATTTGGTGGAAATTATGCTGCCTTCTTTTTTGGTATTTGGAAACTCTTAAAATTAATTATCAGGTTAAAATCTAATTCTGAGAAGCTTCTATCATTCAGTTTCTACCAACTTTTGACTTTAAAATCACTTATTTCCAAACACTATCAAATTATGATTTTTCTATAAAAATCAATTCAAATCACTTTTGTAAAAGTACAATCATTTGCAAACACCCCCTTAGTGACGGTACTTTTCTAAATTTCAGATTTTTGCCACCCATAATCAATTATTTAGTGAAAGTTTTTTTCTACTTCCATATAAAGTAAGTATATAAGATATTTAGTGAGAGGTTTTTTTTACTTTCACTAAAAGTGATTTTTTTTGTAATAAGATATCGTCAAATTGATATTTTACAAAATTTAACTATTATTTAACCTCTTATATATGTTTATTATTAAGTTATAAAGAATAGAGTCTTTAGCTCAGGTAGTAAAAGCTTGGTTAATATAATTAGGGGTCCTACATATGTTCGAACATTTCTAGCGATTTTTTTTTTAATTTTTCCTGGTTCATGTCTTTATTAGACATATTTAATATTGGCAAATTAAAATTTATAAATAAAAGCATCTTTAGTCTTACGGGTAAAAAATTTATAAATAAAAGCATCTTTAGTCTTACAAGTAAGAGCTCGGTTAGTATTATTGGCGGAAGTGACGAAATAAAATTTTCAAAAATTATCATGAATGTAAATATTTTAGTGATGAAAATCGTATTCGTCGTTATAACGCAACAAAACAGTAAATTGCAACGAAATAGTTTATAATGTCACCAAATATTTTATTTGTGACGAAATAATTTTATTGTCTATACATTTAATAAAAAGATGATGAATTGGTACTCGTCGTCACTAAATATGAACATCTATAACCGAAGAATATTGTCACTTAAATTTGTTTTAGGTTGATGATAAAATTTAATTAAATAAGATGAAATAATTTCGTCACCTATTCATACAACAAATTAATAATGAAATAATATTTTGTCACACAAAAATAAGTATTAGTGACGATAAACATCGTTGTAAGTTAATAAAGTTTTTTGTCTTCAAATAAAGTGTTGACAAATTGATTCACATCGTCACTAAATATAAGTATTGGTGACAAAAAAATATTGTCATTAATTTCTTTATACAATTAATGACGATATATAACGCTGTCATGAAAGAAAATAATTGGTGACACTAAATGTCGTCACTAGTTATTATGCAGTTATCATCAAAAGGTTTTCCTCCAAAATTTTGGTGTGAAATCCTATCTTTAAAACTTATTATGACGCATTTCTAGTCTTCGTCATGATATGTGTAAATTAATGACGATAAAAATAATTTATAATGACAAAAATAAAAATTGTCACAAAAATGAATATTTTTACGACGAAAATTAAATTCGTCGCTATTAAGCAACAAAAAGTGACAAAATTTTGTGCGTCAAGAAAAAATTCGTCATAAAATATGTTATTTCTTGTAGAAAGTTCATAAAATCTTAAACACTAGTCCCGTCATTTCATATTAATTATCGTTCTAACTACTTCTTCCTTTTTCTCTCAATTAATTGACGTTTTACATATTTTTTCACGATTCTACAAATTTTCTCACTAGGCTCAATCCTAAAATATCTCTATTTTTCAAATTATCACTCATATTTTATTTAGTCAAATATTTATTCCTAATATTAGCTAAGAGTATATCTATCACAATATATCATCTTTAATTTTTCTAAATAACAATTAATATCAAGCTCTTGGACTAAAAAATTTCTTTACTATTAAAACAAGAGGAAAAAACATTTCATGTATAGAGGGCCACTATCAAGATCAACACGTGTTAGTAATATGGGTTGTATAAATTTTTTACATCAAAAAGAATAAAAAAAACGCTACGAACTCAAAAAAATTATCCCTCTTCATTTATTTTTTCTTTTTAACTTTTAATTTTGAATGTTTATAACTTCTTCGTATCAAATTCATTCAAAATAAAAAATATATTAAATTAGTCATTACTTCACGATCTTTAATTGAACATCCATATTGCATATAATAAAATTGTTGGATTTACATTAGTCAATTGTAAAAAAACTAATATTTACTTAATTTTAATACTTAAAATATTGTAAAAAGTATATACACACTCACATATATAGAATGACTTATATACGTTTTATAATGATTGGTACCAATATTAAATTTTTGTTACATATTCTTCGTCACTAAAAATCTATTATTCAAGCACAATTTAGTACGTTTTGGACAAATTGAGCAATATAAATCTTGACGGGTCGAATATTGACTCTTAACATTAATCTATGTCGGAACGGGCAGTTAAATTTATCCCTTTTTGGTCAATTTGACCCTTTAATCCAAGATGGGTTGAAAAGTGACTCGTGACGTCATTGTAGAGAAATTCGAACCGATTTTGTAATTTAATATTACATTGGTTAATTTGATTTGTCTATCCTAGACGTGTCAAATAGTGACTCGTTTGGTCAATTAAATCAATCTAGCCTAGACGGCTGGAATAATGCCTCATGACGTCATTCAATGTTAGATCGAAATGGGACAGTTAATTTGGGGTCCAAATTAAATTTATTTCAATAAATATGTAAACCAATATTGACATAGTGAAAAAATAATTAAAGTGATTAATATAACTATAACAAAAATTATACAGCTTATTAAGTTTTAGAACTAACTTATAACTAACAAAAACTTTACTCCATCGGGTCAGGTGCAAGTTATCATATATTATCACTCCAACTTAACTTGATATTTTTTTTATAGATACAAATTAATTATTTTGTTTTAAAAATGTCGTTATTGAATTAAATTTTGTATAATATCACCATTATTCAATAAGTGGTTCTTATTTACTCCCTCCGTTCCAAATTAATAGACGTTTTAGGATGAAAGGGAAGAATTAAAGATTGAATATTTTGACAAATATACCCTCAACTAAAGGTTTGACCAAATCAAATTATATCTGATAGATTGAAAAGTAGAGATATTTTAAGATTGAGTCCAGGGAGAAAATTGGTAGAATTGGTGAAAAATATGCAAAATGACAATTAATTGGAAAAGGGAAGAACATCCTAAAACGTCAATTAATATGGAACGGAGGGAGTATTAAATAATAAAGTCCAAATAAAAATAATAATAAAAAAAACATTAAAAAATATTCAAAATCCAGCCCACTATCCCTGCCCACAAACCAGCCCACTTCCAAGCCCTTCACCAATATTAAATCCGCAACCCACATCCCACCCCAGCAGCCAAATAAGCCCAGCCCCCCAATCAACCTAACATCACAATAGACTAAACCACACTGAATCTGGGAACTGCTCTAAAATTGACCTTCGTCCACACCCCAACCTCTTTCTGGTCGTCGTTCAGCCCATGGCCCACGCCTCACGCCCAGTCCCTCTTTTCCCTCAGTCCAGCCGCACTTAGGTCCACACGGGATGTTGTCCATCCCCAACAACAACTCATCCCTGACTCAAATCTCACCACATGCACGACCGGTACGAAGAGATAGGCGTATTTTTGGATCAGATATGAACAGATCTGGTAGATCCGGTTCATATGAAGATTCGATCCTCGTATTCAGATAAGTCTATTCAATTTATTTAATTTTTTCGTTTGTTTCTTATGTATATTTGGTTTCCAATATTTTCTGATTCGGTTTTTTTTTTTTTTTTGTGGAGATTATAACTTTGATGATAAAAAAATCTCCTTAATAACTGTTGATTTATATTTTAAAAGGTTGTACCATTTATAATTAAACCTTACTTTATTTTTCTAAAACTGAAAAGGATTTTCGTATCCCTTTTAGCCGGAAAAAAATTAGTTGAGCGGGATGTTGGGATTTCTGAATAGTTTTTAAGAGGATATGGCGGGCTTGAAAGGGTAATAACATATATATTTACCAATCTCCTAAATTTATGTTATATTATGTTTACCTAATTGTTGCCAACCCTGTATTGCAGTTCCACGAGGCAAGCGAGAAGAAAAATCACAGATGGTAAGAGGCTTAAACCCGATATTGTTAAATTCATATCAAGAAATTTAGCATGTAGATGATTTTTTTATTTTAATTTTGTTGTAGTTGTCGAATTTTTTAACGAGTATGTACTGATTCTGTAAGGTTGATGTAGTTTCTGTTGTTTGTAAAGATTAACTCAAGAACAATCATTACTTATATTAGTCGCTTAATTTGTTATTGTAATGAACTATTTAAGTTTGGTGCTGTTTGGGATTGTTGTATGTTGGATAAAGATCAGTTGACATTAGGCTGTAATATCAATGTTAAAATTAAGAATAGTGGAATAATACAGATCAGTAGCAAGTGGAATAATACAGATCAGTAGCAATTAACATTGAGTTGATGATTTGTTTGAAGTAGATTGTTTGTAGTTATTATTATTATTTATATTGTGAGCCTTTGAACATTAGATCCATGAATTGGTTATGTTTAAACATGTATTGAGATTTTTTCAATTGTTAGGTTACGTTTATGGAATTCTTTTACACAGTTGTGTTTTTTTTTTGTTTTTTTCCTGGAATTTTTTAGAAAGATTTGAACTTTGTCGAAATGAAGGTGCGTAGTAATCTGGTATTAATCTGATATTGGGTATGTGCACATTAGAAATAAATTTATCTAGAATTCTTTAAAATAGATTTGGTGATTTTTAATTTTTTTCCTTTTAAATAGTTTTGAATTTTTTTAGATTCTTTTAAAAATATTTTAATTTTGTTTAAAAGAATTATACCTCGTTAAAAATAAATCAAGTTATAAAAGTTCAATAACCCTTTGTCTATTAGCTACTTTTAATTAAAATATTTATGGTAAATTTGTTAATCGATTAAAAATAACCCTTCGTTTATATATATATATTGAACATTAAGTATTATTGTCACTGTAAGAAGTTTTTTATTAAAAATCTTTGAATTTTGATAATTGTCTCCTTTTCCAGTATGAATTATGTATTACACTACAACTTTGTGGCTTTAACCGTATAGAATATAGGAGTGTACAAGAGTTATTGGGAGACTATCATAGTTCGACCCAATAACTAACAATCGTGTAGAATTCAGCGTCTAGGAAATGATTGACATTATTATTGGGTGGGTATAGGGAATAAAATTAATTCTTCAATCTTTAGATAAGAAAAAAATTAATTTGCTAAGAAAATAGACAAACTAATAGAACTAATTCATGATGTTTCATCCTGATTATTTTTCCTTATATATACTGATACTATTTTACATAGTATTTTTTGTTATGCTCTTTCATATCAATATAGATTTCATATGTATTCCCATGATTATATAACATTTCCTTAAATTATGAAAATTCGGGACTAATAAATAATTGCTTGATCCGAATTATGTTTCTCATGTAGGCTTTTATTGATTTGAAATTCTAAAAACCACGTGAGTTCTACGTTGTTCGATTAAGATTATTTTATGATGATATATTACTTTTTTAAAAGATATATTTGAAAAGACTTAATGAAATACTAAGTTTTATATCGTATAAAAAATTATTCAACAAGGCCTTATTTAATGGCGTCACTTTGATTCTTTACAAAATTTATAGGTTTTTTAATTTTTTATTTATCTATGTCATCAGAAATGGCACCTGTAGCTCTCCGTAAGTTAAGTAAGAGAACTTATCTGAAAGGGCCGAAACCACTGTTGGGAGATCACTCCGGGAAGTGTGTGTCCTTTAATCTCGGTATACTAAGGAAAACAAGGGGACTTCGCGAAGAAGAAGATATGTCAATCGAGAATGAGATTGAGGCATTACTTACATCTGGAACACAAGATTGTAATGACAGAGGAAGCCATATTACTAATCCAGATTAGACTACTGATAATACCACCATGCCAGAAAACGCTGTAGTTCATCCAACTCAATCCCCTGACGATGCAGTCATTGGGAGCACTGATTTCCAGCCTACCGAGAGTCATCAGACTCCAATATCAAACACTAGTGGAATAGAAGGTACATAGTAATGATTTATTTTTTATGACGGTATATGTGTAATATATATTTAATTATCTTCTTCCCAAATATATAGCTTCAGGATCTAATAAAAGAGGACGTGTTCAGACGATGGGTAAGGGAATGATGAGAATGTTTGCTGCATATGGCCAAAAAATGAAGATTAATGTGGACACATCAATTGGACGACCAATTAATGCAGACGAATCTTCAAAACTTGCAAGTCAAATTGGTGTAATTACTAGAGATGTTGTTCGTGTGCCTAAACGATGGAAAGATGTAGATGAAAAAAATTCAGGAGCCGGGCTTTGATCATCTAAAGGTCAGTGTTATATCAAAAAATCCTATTAATTATTCATTGATGAATATTGTTATAATTTGAAGTTTGGTTATTTAATATATAGATTCACATGGATGTTGATGTGGATACACCACAAGTGAAACAATGCTTGATTGAGCGGTTTAAGACCAGTAGCAGGCAAAAGCGTCATAAGCTCCATAAGCATTTCCTAGAGTATGCAACTTTGGAGGACGCTAAGTTGAACAAACCGAACTTTTGTCCCGACAAAGATACATGGGAAGTACTTTGCGATTTTTTTGCATCACCTAAATGTAAGGTAAAATTTATTAATTAATATATTTTGAATTATGGCTAAAATTTACTTATGAATTTATTGTTGTTGTAGAATATAAGTGATGTGAATAAAAAGAATCGAGCAAAGTTACGTCACAAGCATATTTCTGGCAGAAAGGCTTTCACTGTTCGTCACCATGAAATTGTGAGTAAAATATGTATGTTATATGCAAATTGTGATTTTCTTGGGATTTATCATTACTTTGCATGTTGTGGTGTTATGAAATTCTAGTTTCTTCATTTCTTTAGAATGAGATTTTCTTGTTTTGTTATTATTTTTTTTATTTTTCCTTTATATCTATTTTGTCCTTTATCATAGCTATGTTTATATGCGGATAACAACTAGGTTTATTATAAGTAATTTTTTTACCCCTATTGAGCTCATAGTTACCTTTCTGCCATTTTTTTTTTTTTTTTTTTTTGGATACTGAGAATACTTGAAATGGGTAGAAAGTTATGTGTTGTCTGCAAGTTGTTGTGTTATTATGCATTTACACCTGCTTTGTGTAATTGATTTTTTACATTTACTTGTTCTAGTCGGTCTATAATTAGTTTGCAATTGTGATTGTGTTATGAATTTCTTGCATTTACTTAGTACAGTCTAAGAACGCTCAATGGAGAACCCTGTGACAGAATTGAATTGTATAGACGTACATATTGTTCAGAGAATGGCACGTGGAAATTTGTTGGGACAAAATAAAGTTGGGTAAGTTCCTTAAATTCATTTCTTTATTAAGAAATTAAGCTAAATATAACATTTACACATTGACAAAATGCAAAAAGGAACTGATGATCAAGAAGCGCGACCAATACATACAAGAAGGGACTCCAAAGACCGACGATGAAATCGTTCTCGAGGTCTTAGGCCATGGATCAAGCTACATAAAAGGCCTCGGGTATGGCCCGAAGCCACCAAGCAAACATAACACAACATGGGCTTTAAATGACCAGCATTTGCAGCAGGAACTTCAAGAGACACGGGAGAAGCTACAAGATTCCGAATTACAAGTCGATGAGCTCAAGACACAGGTGAATGAATTCCAGAATGAGGTGACAGGTTTGAAAGACAAAATGACTCAGCAAAGTGAAACTGTGGACAAACTTAGGGCTTATTTGGAAAGTATTGGAGCAAAGCTCTAAACCACGTAAAAAGGTTAGCTTACTCTCCCATTGAAATAATGAAAATTTTCCAAAATACAAATACTATTGAACAATCAATTTTATATATTCTTTTTTGACCATTTCTTTGTCTTTCTAGATTTGATGCATTGGTGAGGAAGCTGAAGGACGAGACTCTTTTGATCTCTTTGTCAATTTAGAGTTTGGAATGCGTGATGTTTGAAGATTTAGTTTTTTTTTAGACAACAGTGTTTCTTTCATTAAGTGATGTTTATTTCGGATGTTTATGTTAGATATTTTGAACTTCTTTAGCCTATTAAACAGTTGTCATTCTACTTAGTATTGTTGGTTACTAATTTAACCTTTTCCCCTTTTAGCATTGTTAAATTTAATGCATTTAAAATTTTATAAAGTAATACAATATTATGTCAATAAACGTTAACTATGAAACTATGCCACCATAAGAACCATTTAGTGAGATTCAATATTTTTGTTGCAAAAATTATATTTTATAATAAATTGAATTGCTAAATATAAATCTAATTTATGTCATAAAGGTATTTAATAAGACGGTTTGAAAAAATTGTCACTAAATATAAAACGTGACAACTAGTGCGTCATTGTAGATATTTATATTGGCACGAAATGTAACTTGTCATCATACATCACTTAATAATGACAAGTTATGTCGTCAACATATATATGTCATTGGTGACGGTTTAATACAACTAAATAATGACACACCTTGGTTGTCATTAGATGTGCTCATGTAGTGACATCAACCTTTTTTGTCACAAAATGTCACTTTACAATGACAAAATATAACGTCGTCTTATCCAAGTCTTCAGTGACAAAAATAATTTTCGTTACTTACTGTAAGTTTATCGTGACACAACACCTCGTCACCAATTGTACGTATTAATGACGGTAAAAGTTTTTCACCAAATGTTAACCGTTCCTGACGAAATTAATTGTCACTAAATATATTAAAAAAACGATGAAAGAAATTTTGTAACTACAAACTACCTCTATTGTGACGAATTATTATAAACATGACAAAATAATCAATATAGTTGTGACGATAAAAGCGTCACCAAATTTTGATGGTTTCAGTATTTCAATGATTTTCGTCACCAAAATTTGATATCTTAATGACAAAAAATGCAATCGTCATATTACATGTTCAATTTTAATGACGAAACACAATATTAGATGACAAATTTTGGATGATATAGGTGACGAATTATGCATCACTATATATTATCAAATATGGTGACGAGGACCTTTAACGTCATCAAAAGTGGGTTTTTTGTGACGAATTCCAATATTGTCACATATACCTAATACCACGGACATACAATAACAATCGTTGCAACGCTAAAATTTCGTCATCTAAACCCCTATAGTGACGAAATATGACTTTTATATGACAAAATTTATCGTCGCGAAAGCACAGATTTCTTAGAACAAAGGTTCCTTATTCCTCTGACTTCTTTTACCCTCTCGTGGAGTAGCTCACAAACCCCACGAGCCCAAACCGCACTAGGAAAACTCGGTGCGAGGTGCTCTTGGTTTCTTCTTATAACCCCTTGCACAATAATTAATAAAGCAAACATTAAGAAATTAAACATTTTATTTTTGTGGTCGACGACTTTCACAGATCAATCACTTTCTGTGCCAGTAGCTCTTTTCGATCTTGTGATCGATAGCTGCTCTCAACATCATTTCATGACCGTAGTCCTTTCCGACTAGAGAGGAATGAGTGTGCCAGTCAGAAGAAAACGAAAGTTACGTTTTAAGCCAAACAACCCTTTAAACTTGCCCCTTCATATGTGGCGTATGCATGACATGAGGATGTATGGAAAGAATGTCTGATGCAGATCCTAGATGCATGTTATAATATTCGTTTTTTTTTTTTTTTAAATAAAGACCTATTGACTTTTTCAGTATGAAAAATCACTGTAATCCAAGGCATTAAAATAAATATCCGCTAATTGATCTTTAGTTCGAACATGGTTCATGATAGCGGTTCCTTCTTCTATTAGTTCCTGCAAATGGCGGTGCCTAATATTCATGTGCTTTATTCGAGAGTGTAAGACTGAACATTTAGTAAAGGTATTAGCACTGGTATTGTCATGGAAAAGATTGGGAACACTTACCTCAACACCATAGACTGACAACCTTCGATTCTTCCTTACATGTTACGCGCAACAGTTTCCGGTGACTATACACTCTGCCTCTTTGTAGCTCTTATGTTCATGTTTCAACATGAAAAGAAGATTAGCAGATCTATCACCGATTAACACACATTAATCCTCATCATCATAAACTAAGCACTGGTCTTTGGTAAATTTAACATGCAAACCTTGATCACATAATGGATAATGCTAATGAGATTAGTTTTCAAGTTTTCAACTAACAAAACATCACGCAATCTACGAAATTCGCTTAAATTTAGAGTACCCTTCCCAATAACTCTACTTCTAACCCCATCACCAAAAGTAACAAATTCACTGACAATCGGTTTTATGTTAACTAAATAAGAACTAATCCCACATATGTGCCTAGAGCACCCACTATCAAAGTACCAAGCCCCCATAATAGCAACATTCAAAGGAAACATGGTATTGAAACAAACCGTGAGTTTTGGGAACCCAAACTTGTCGTGACTTTTGTGGTTGTGAAGGTTTGAGATCCACCTTTTTTTTGAGGTGTCCTTCATTGATTACATCCGTAGTTCCACCTGTGCACGACAAAAGATAGTCAGCCTTCATTTTATAACAATTAGGCCGAATATGACCTATAATACCACAGCAGCAACCTTTTCTCCTTGCAGTCTTCTGGATATTTTTCTTCTGTCCAGCAGATAGAAAGTATCTGGAAATATTTCTAGACTGTTCTGCAAATTTTCCATGCTCAACCTGTGTTATGACATTATTATCCGACTGTACAAAAACACACTGGTCACCGTTAGAAGACTTTCATGCATATCCAAGACCAGATACATCCCCATGATTCTTTCCTAGATTGATGAGTTCAGTTATATCAACCTTACAAGAGTTTAATAGTTTGAAAACTTGCTTTGATTGTTCTAACTCTAAGTTCAACCTTTTGATAGTTTGATTTTTTACCTTCAAACAGTCCCTGCACATATCCAAATCATTCTTAATCTTTTGAAGTTCTGTCTGCAATGATGTTATTTCTCTTTCTTTGTTTGCTAGTGTGTGTTGTAACACTGACTCTGCTTCTCGAATCTTTTCAGCAACACCAGCTCCACCTAAGTCAATCTCCTTGGTCAGATTAGCTATAGTAGTGTCTTCTTCTTCTGAGGTGATTTTCGGTTTTTCCATCTCTGCTTGAGATTCTTGAAGTTGCCCTTCGAGTTTTTTTATTGCCTTGTTCCCGCGAATGCGCTCAACTAATAGGTTTTTGTATATCCTCTGCATTTCTTCTATGGTTGGACCTGCTTCTTCATCAAAAGTATGAGTTTCACAATAACTTGGTAATTCATGTTCTAACATATCTGAGACTTCGTCTGAATTTGGATCTTTCATATGAAATTCGCCCAAAAGACATACATATGAGGTGGTAAAGGCTGCAAGATTGCTTGAGTAATCATTTTCACCTTTAGATATCTCTTCTTCTTCCGACTCATAACTCCACGTTGCTGCAAAAGACTTATTTTGCCTCTTTAGAAACGCAGCACATTCTTTCTGAACATATCCCCAACCACTGCATTCTCTGCAGCGTATTTTATCCGTCTTTGTACCTGAAAAACTTGAAGGTGAATTAATATTTGCAGCATTATTATTTTTACCTAATTGAAACTTTTTCATCATATGCCCTCGAAGATCCATAGTGGTGCATTTCTCCAGGATCAACCGTATAAGGATACGGACTCGCTCTAGTATCAATTGAAATTCCAACGAACTGCACTCCAATGTTATAACACTCAAAATAGAACAATAAAATAGGAAAAGAAACACCACGTTATTAACGCGGGGCTGAATCCCTCTTACCCCTCGGACTCTATGTTATTGATAATATTGCTACATAGGCTATGTTTTAGAAGAAGACCTCACTCTTCTATACCTAACCTATTATATCACCAATAACGCCTGACTACTCCCGTCGACTTCTTCAACACTGATACGGCACATCACCGAAGGTAGGACGAACTCTCCGAGTCCGCCTTGAAGCAGCATCACCCGAAGATACTTCTATTTGACACACTAAGAAGGACTAACTATTACAACTCGAAGACTATGATATAACACACTGAAAATCAACTCTTGACTCAATAAAAGTAATGTTGTTTGAATACTAAGATACTGATCTTCTTCTTTGAATATAATCACGTATTCGATGCATTTCTGATATGAGAAGAATCCGTATATATAATCTTCAATATGGATGAGATCAACTTCTTCTCCAAGTAACAGCATATCTTCTTTCCATATCTTCTTGATACTATCCAACCACCAAATCTCCATATTTTCTGCACTTAAAAATAATATTAATAAAAAATAACTAACAATATATTTTTGACAATAAGCCCAAAATTAATATCTTTTACAGCATTCAGCTTCAGTTGTTAATTGACATTACTGCAAGAGTAGTGCTCTGAACATGGGTCCTCTAAGAGCCTCTTACAGCCTAGCTTTTTATTGGATTTATGTTTCAAATTGTGTGTTTTCAAAATTGTGCCACTTTACATTCAAACATGCCTTTCAATTGTGTATGGTAGCTCGCATTCCTTCAAAGATATCTTTTACTTAAAGCTACGAAAATCAGTATATGACATTTTCAAATATACAGGACTAAAGATCTAATATATATATATATATTTAAGACAAGACCTAACATTTAGAACTAAAATTAAATTTTTCCCATGAATAATTATGTCTATAATTTTTTTTTTTTTTTGCCAATTTATCCATTACTAAGTTGACACTAACACACTTTCTACATATATTGATGTTTATTATATTGCATTGTTGTTATGTTTGCAAAGATCATATATTTATATTGCATTGTTTTTACGTCCGCATTGTTTATAATTATTAGCTAATGCTCCCATACAATGTATGGTACGTACTTAGGGCATTAATATATACCTGTGGAAATATTTTGGATCCCGCCACGGCTACTACGTTCATTTCTTCGAACGTTATTTATATTGCTAACGCATCCTGAGTACAATATAGTACTTGTAACTATAAGTTTTTACAGTACAGGCCCAAGAATTAAGATTTTTTTTAACTACATAATGTAGTTACAAAAAAGGGAGATTTGTCTCAAAAATATTTTTAATAACTTCAGGTTAACATGTGATTATAATAGGGTAGTCACTTATAGTAAGATGCAAAAAGTCTTTTTGCAATCATTTTATAGTTGCTAATGTATTTATAACAACAAATAGTTGCAAAAAAACTTGTCATATTGTAGCAACTTTTGATTAAAATTGTATAAAATATTTTATGTAACTAGTAATAGTTACAAAAGGAGTTAATCCCGCTCTTGTAGTTGCAAAAAGTGTAGTGACAAATACCATTTTTTCTTGTAGTGACAAAAATATTTTTTGTAGACTACATGTCTACATGTAGTTATTATAGGATAATTACTTATAGTAAGTTGCAACTACTTTGTAGTTACTAAGGTATTTGAAATTACAAATAGTTGAAAAAAAGTTTGTCATAATATAGCAACTTAATTTTGGTTAAAATTGTATAAATATTTTATGTAATTACTAATAATTAAAAAAAAAATTATTTTTAGTAACCACTCTTGTAGTTACAACAAGAGTAGCGATAAATACTTTTTTCCCTTTTAGTGATATAAGGAAATAAATTACTCCTGAACGAGAAGAAGAAATTAATTTAATTATTACACGTCAGTATTTTAAAAGAAACTCTTACCGCTTTTCCCCCGATATCATAGAACATGTACGAATTATTATTTGTTTCGTAATACACTTGCATTTTTTTTTCTTTTGTTTTAAAAATAAAAATATATTCTAACAAAGCTAACGTTGCTTGGGGATTCGACATGGGAAAACTAATAAACACATCGATCACGATCGTGGGATCTTAACATACAGATGAAGATATGGTATAGATGTGGGAGTTTTGATTAAATAGGAATTAGATTTCTTTTATTTTAGGACTTATTTAGTTAGAACATTTAGGATTGCATCGCAGTAATTTAATGTTGATGAACACATTGACATATGTTTTGTATTTGTTGTTTCATATTTAATATTTTATGATTTTATGATTATTGAGTGTTTCATGTGGAAAAATGTATCTAAACAACAATATTCAGTAATAGACACAACAATGAAAAATCGTTGTCTTTCAATGAAAGGCAACGATTTCTTTGTTACCTATGGTAAGAAAAGACGACAACTTTTATCCGTTATCTTTACAAGTAAAGATGACGGAGCTGTTAGGAATTCTCGACTACACCTAATGTACGCAGCGGAATAATAAATTGAGAATTACGAACTGTTAGGAATTCTCGACTACATCTAATGTACGCAGCGGAATAATAAATTGAGAATTACGATCGTGATTTATAACTGAATTAATCGTTGAGCATTAATTACGCTAAAGTTGGAATAACTTACTTGTACGTAATTAACCGGACATAATTGAGCGATTGATTCACCACTTCAGGTATCCACGTGTATATCGTCCGCCGCAGGAACTATCCTCGGTACAATTATTCGATAAGTGATCGCTAGGAAATCACTTATCAAATTCTATAGTGCCTTCAATTTTTATCTGATAAAAACCCTTGATTCTCTACTATAGAGAATATGTATATATAGTACCATATAACCCTAGGTTTATGGGCCTAATATCCATGTCCACTTAATTAATTAATTAGTCTTACTTATTAATTAATAAAGCCCACATATCCTAATCTAGTCCATATCTTTCAATCTCCCACTTGGACTAGCATTAGATATAATTCGAAGCACTAATTTTGTATCCTTGAGCGGAACAACAATACACATAAAGTGTGACCCTTCAGGCCCCCATTATCGACGATAATCTAATTAAAGTCTGCACAAAACTCCTAAACTGCGTTGCGCAGCGAACTCGATATATGAAGGACGTTTACGTAAATCTAGTAAACAAACCTTTATATGAAGTTTATGTAATATCCCTTCATTCACGAACCACCTGATTGAGCCTAGGATCTGCCATGTGTCTATCCAAATAGCTCAATCATTCATCTTTATTATATGACACATTCGATCATATTCAATTACTTTAATTGAATATATCTTTTGCACTGGCCAATGACTTTATTGTCAAATAATATAGAGAAATATGAGTGTTCTCTCGAGTTTCAATCGAGAAATGAATCCCATTCTTGGCTCAACTACCATTTTCATTTGCCTCATGATGAACCCAACACAAGACGTGTGTTATCCTCCTTTGGGAGGCAAGCGTTGTACTTGGTCAAAGTTCATCACTTAACAAACAAAATGAGTATTGACCTCAGGTCAAAGGATCATTACATACTCCACACACTAATAAACCGTAGACACTGAAAACAAACGGTTTAATAGTAGGGTATACCAATACTCTCCAAAGTACCCATGTGTCCATCACGGATATCTAATATCTCGTAGTCGTGAGACCTACTACATTCTCTGAGAATGTGATGCAGACCACATGCTAACCTATCGCGTGTCATCAATATCCCATTCTTGATGACCATTGGTTATGGCAATTTTAGAATCATACTATATCATTTATGTCTCACACCATAAATAACAGTCATGATTCAAGGGAACAGTTATAAGAATAACAACAAACCATCAACATAATTATTCTAATAAATGCATAAACTCAAAAGACAATCAAAATATCATAGAATGCGATCAAGAATGAATGTCTCAAACGAAAAGGTTTCTAAGACATACAAACTATAAACTCCCACTGAATCAAGACCAACTACCAACATGTCTAACACCCAAGCTCTCAAAGTGCTTGTTGTGTCTAGTTATACACAACTGTTTGGTTGAAGGATTAACCAAGTTATCATCAGTGGATACTCTATCTAACTTCACATCTCCCTATCTATTATTCTCCAATCAGATTATATCTACAGGGAATATGCTTATTTCTGTTAGTGGCTCTCGGTTCCTTTTGCTAGAGCAACCGCACTTACCGTTGTCACAATACAACGGTATTGCACTGCTGGCACTTGGAACGACACCTAGTTCTTTTACGAACTTTAACAAAGCAACAACCCCTTTTGGCAGCTTTAGATTTAGCAATATACTCGGCTTTAGTGCTGGAATCGACAGTTCTACTCTGTTTGGAACTATTCATATTCACTGCACCACCATTTAGAACGAAAACATATCCAGACAAAGACTTGAAGTCATCATGGTCCGTTGGAAGCCAACATCAGTATACCCAGTAACTGATGACTCTAGCTGCCCACCATAGACTTTAAGAAATATTCTTTAGTCCTTCTAAGGTACTTAAGAATAGCCTTGACAGTTCTCCAGTATTCCTTACCGAGATTTTGCTGAAATCTGCTCTTTCACGGATTGCAACATGGAATGATTGCTCCCCATTATCAGTATATCGTCGACATATATGATAAGGAAGACAACATTTCATTCTTACGTTTACTATAAACGCATAGATCCTATTTGCTTCTGACAAAATCAAACAATTTGATAGCTTTGTCAAAACAAATATTCCAACTCCTAGATGCTTGCTTGAGTCCACAAATGAACTTCTTTAACTTGCATACTCCATTCGGTTTTTCTTTGGATACAAAACCTTCAGGCTGTGACATATACACAGTGCCTTCGATTCTCCATTGAGAAACGCGGTTTTAACATCCATTTGCCAAATGTCAAAGTCATAGTATGCAGTTATTGCAAGTAATATCCTAATGAACTTGATGTTAGTGACTGGCGAAAAGGTTTCATCATAGTCAATACTCTTGCGCTGACTGTAACCCTTTGCCACCAACCTAGCCTTGTAGGTTTGTACCTTGCCCACTGCATCTCTCTTCTTCTTGAACATCCATTTGCAGTCTATGGGACGAGCCCCAACTGGCAAATCAACTAGTTCCCGCACTAGTTGAGGTACATCGAGTCCATTTTAGATGTTAAGGCAGCCAGCCACATCTTCGAAACGGTGCCCGACACCGCTTCGATATAGGTCTTAGATTCGTCGTCTTCTAAATCAACTTCATCATCTTAGTTCTCAACCAATAGATTTAGTCTTTCAGGTGCACGACGATTCCTTTGAGGCTTATTGAGTTGATTTTGCGTTGGTTCATTCGGTTTATTCTGATCGTGAGTTGGTTTTCAACATTTTAGAATATTCTCAAGAATTTCACTATGATTCTCTTGAGGTGGGACTGATACAATATCTTGTCTTTGATGCATCTTATTATCTTGAAGTGACCCTCTAAGAGTTGTTTCCCCTCCCAATAGATCATCATAACTCCCACTGAGTTCTTGTCCACTCCATTGGACAAGACCTCATCCTCTATGTTATCTTGCGGGTTTGATACAATATCTTGTTTTGATGCATCTCATTGTCTTGAGGTGACCCTCTAAGAGTCATTTCCCCTCCCAATAGATCATCGAAAACTCTCACTGAGTTCTTGTCCACTCCATTGGACAAGATCTCATCCTCTATGTTATTTTTGTGGTTCTTAAATCTTTTTATCAAGATCTACCTTGTTGTGACCTTGTTCCTCGGAGATATAAATATCTTCAAGAAACGCCACATTCTTGGAACTATCACCTGGTGATCTCCAGGGCAGTAGAATTCATATCCTTAGTTTCCTAAGGATATCCACAAAATAATATTTCTCACTTTTAGTCTCCAATTTATCAGTCGTCATCTTCTTAACATAACAGGACAACCCCAGGTCCACATATGGTTAAGACTCGACTTCTTGCCACACCATAACTTATATGGTGTTTGCGTGACCGATTTAAGAGGAACTCTATTCAGAACATAACCATCGGTTAGTAAGACATAACCCCAAAGGAATAAGGAAAGACTGGTGAAACTCATCATGGATCGAACCATATCTAATGAAGTTCGATTTCTCCTTTCGAATACTCCATTCATCTGTGGTGTACTCGGAGGTGTCCAGTCTGATCGGATTCCATGTGATTTCAAGTAATCAAGAAAATCTCGGCTTAAGTATTCCCCTCCTCGATCTGATCGGAGAGTCTTAATACTTTTCCAAGTTGTTTCTCAACTTCTAACTTAAACTCCTTAAATTTCTCGAAGGCCTCAGATTTGTGTTTCATGAGATACACATATCTATACCTTGAAAAATCATCAGTGAAAGTTATGAAGTACGAATATTCGCCTATTGCTTAAGTTGGAACGGTCCGCACACCGCTGTGCGGACCAACTCGAGCACAACCTTGGCACGTAACCCTTTTCCCAGAAAGTGGTTAACTTGTCATCTTTCCTTTGAGACAAGATTCGCAAGCACCATATGATTCGAAATCAAATAATGTGAGATAGTCTAACTTTCTCAATCTTGTTATTCTTTTCTCATTGATATGACCAAGTCTACAGTGCCACAGGTAGGTTTTATTATCCGTATTACTTAGCTTAGGTCGTTTGTTCTTGTACATTGAGAATATTTTGTTCATATTCAAGCATATAGAATCCATTCGAACGAAAGACACTTCCTTAAAACAATCGATTAAGCAAAACACACATCTACTGTTTGCAAAATAGAAAGAAAAAGTCATAAATGTCTAATATTAGAATGGAGATAATATTCTTTGAAATCTCTAGAACAAAATATCATTATATAAATCTAATTTATATCCCGAAGGAAGATCTAATCTAGTCTAATTTCAATGTACAAAATAAACTACCTAAGCTCTCATCCAATGCACCATGTGCTTTGAACTTCGGCAGTCTCTCTTCCAATGCCCCTTCTCATTGCAGAACAGGCACTCATCCTTTGGTATTCTCGGCTTCTTTTGAACCCCTCCATTCTTAGGCATCAAGGTCGCATCCTTAGATGCTTTCTTCCTCTTCTTCTGCTTATTCTGTTGTTTGGCAGATCTTGCAGAAGAGCTCACCATGAGCACAGAGTTGCCTTTTAGAAGTAGATGATTCATAGGTCTTGAGCATGTTGTGAAGCTCTGGCAGTGTTGCCTTCGTGTTGCTCATGTTGAAATTCACTATGAAGTTTTCAAATGAACTTGGAAGTGACTGCAAAATCAGATTTATTGAGACACTTGAGGGTAGATTCGTTCCAATCGATTCTAACCTCTCAATCAATACGATCATCTTCGGTATATGTTCAGAAACCTTGCCCCATCATGAAGCTTACACTTGAAGAGATCTATGAGTATCTCATACTCCATGGTCTGAGCTTCTGAAGCATACAGACTCTCCAAGTGTTTCAGCATCTCATAAGGGAACATGCTCCAATGTTGCCTATGCAGTACAATACTCATAGAGAATGACATTAAGCATTGAGCTGATGTGGCATCCTTAACATGTTTCTTATGAGCTTCTTCGTCAAACGCAGCGTACTCAGGAGAATTCTTGTCAGGGATGACACTGATTGGTTTGTCCAAGACATATTCAATCTTGTCTTGCCTTAGCACCAAACGCAAACAACAGAGTCAATCCGTGAAGTTTGACCCAGTCAACTTGTTTGTTTCCGTCAAACATTTATAAGCCAAATTCGACATTTTATTTGACGAGAGAAAATAATAAAATGGAAAAATAAATCAGAACAAAGTAAACAAAGATCACATTCGAATCACTAATCAAAACAAGAGTTTATTGTAATGATTAGCTCCCACTAATTTTAACATATTTTGCGTCCCCAAACACAAAATACGGATTTATAACAATTATAAATCTTAGTGGTGCAAGATCCAAGTCTATATTACTACAGTCTCTGCTTTGGCTGATGACTACAATAATATCACTAGGTAGGCCTCTAAGCCAATTGCAACAACAATTTTGCAATTCTTGGTTTATTAATCCAATTAATATTTGCATCCTCAAACTATTTTGGTCGCTTTGGCGTCTCAAAATAATTTAAGCAAGTCAATTCCATCACACGATACCAACCATGTATCTATGAATGAGCCTGAGTCTTGTTGATTTAGAGTAAACACTTTGGTGTAAAACTCATGGTCGAAAAGATTAGGAATCTCAAACAATTATGATGGACGACGCATTTTGTTTCTAAACAAGACTTGGTTTTTAGTGGGGAATTGTTATGTGATACTAATTGTTTAAATTTAATATCTAATATTAAATTAAACGCAATTACTGGGTGCCGCCTACTGTAATACCCGTGCCTCTCACAACTCACTGCCCAATATAATTTTTGCATTTCATGCATTCCATATTTTTATGTTCCATTTGCGTGCTAGTTTTATAGTAATTAATTTGTTATATTTATTGCGTTATTTCATATTTTGCGACTAATTTGGAGATGTTTAATTTAGTAGTCAAGAACCCCCTAGTCCAAAATATTGGGACATGCTTTAAAATTTAAGACTACACGTGACAAATTTAATAATATGGAACATTAGGAAGTACGTGGAAGTGTTAATTATGTAAAGGGGTTTTATTATCGGAACAATAATAACAACAACAACAACAACAACAATAATAATAATAATAATAATAATAATAATAATAATAATAATAATAATAATAATAATAATAATGAGTTAGATAATTTTGACTAAGTTAAGGAAAAGGGTGAAGGCGGTGGTTGAGTTTACTCTCTCTCTCTCTATATATGCATTTAACACCATTTTATGAATCCCGATTGCGGTGCGTGACCGTGGCGGAATTTGACCGACGCTAGAGTTGGTAAGCAAAGTAATATTTCTTAATTTGTGTTTGTTCCTCAAATAGCCATAACTTTAGAATTAGTTAACCATAATTAAAGTTATACATCTATGTTCACAATAAATATTAATTACTTTAAGGCTTTATCACCTAAGTATGTAAACTGAGGATGTTTGAATAGGTAATTTACTTATAGTCAAGTTAGTTGTATTTCATGATTTTGTCTTGATTATTGAAATAACAATTCCAATTGCCTCTTCAAACAGTAAAGCAAATTGTGATTTGAAACTATAACTTTGAATATCTAATAAGTATTATTATGTCGGCCACTACAAACATGAGGTTTAAGCAATTTGTGTTATAGGGTAAAATAGCATTGGAAATAAAATAAATAAATTAACAATAACAAAGGAAGTAGGGAATACATTCTTGTTACTTAGTTAATTTGGATAATTTTGAATACGTTAGTAACCTTAAATTTGTGTATGGATTGATCCTGTACCAATAGCAGTAAATAGATGTTCCATTTTGTAGATCTAGCTTTATGGAATTTTAATTTTGATAGTTTAATAATATTTGTGCTATTATTTTAGATTAAACTGGAATACAAGAAGTAGACAATTTCAAATAATTACTTCGGAATAGAGGTAAGTAGAAATCCATCTCCAACTACAATGCTTGAACACAGTATTTGTGTTTATTATTTGTGATAATTGATTGTTGTATGTGTTGTTGTATACATTTGTATAAAGTGTATTTTTCTGTTGCTAAAAAAAAAACAAACTGATGTGCATCAATCATGAGCATTGGCATCTACAAGAATTACATGTGTACATATAAGAAGTCAAAATAGCATAATTTCATAAGTTGATAATGTTTTGGGATTGGTCACCACTAGCACATTCAGAGTTATATATTATATATGGTGTCTCTCGGGATGCTTCCGGTGACAGGCGTGCACGCGGAAGAGGTTCCCACTTCAGCACCTTTGTGATGAGGGGTACGGGAAGAGGTAGACTTCCCGGTGGACTGCAGGGGGGCAGGCAGGAGGCGGACCCCTGGTAGTCTCGGGAGGATAGCCGCTTGGTCGTACTAACCATCACTGATATCTCGGGTGGACTATAAGGGGGAAGGAGGGACCCTTGGTAGTCACGAGTGTGGCCAATGAGTGTTATTTTTGGGAGGTTTGTGTCAGTGACGAGAGCCAATTCCCATCAAATATGATTTCTTTGAAAAAGAGTTGAAAACAATGGCTTTGTGAAATGCAACTCATCATTCACGCATTGGTCATGCATGATTTCTGCTTACTGAGCTGTAGCTCACATAGTTCTTGCATTGTAGGTGAGTTTGACTACACATGAGTTCGTGAGCTGATCTGGCATGCTGCTGGAGCTTTTGCAAGTTTTGAAGTCCCGTGTATATGAATGACGATCTGTGGGGCTAAACCTTGGACTCACTATGTTTTTGCTAGTGTTTTAATAATCTTTTTGAAAATGTCCAAACTAAGGAACTTTAATATGTATATTTTTGTAAATATGGCGTTGAATGGAGTGTGACACCTTGGTACTCGACCTGAACCTATGTCAATATATGTAGGTGAAATTTGGGTCTTGAAGAAGTATTCTAAATCGTTAATTTTGAAAAAAAAAAAAAATATATACAGGTTTTGTAAGATTAAAAATTAGTATAAAAGAAATTTTTACAAGGGTGGGTGTGACAGAGTGGTATCAGAGCCCGGTTTGTGCCCTGTAGACTGTTCATATACGTGAGCTCAGAACTTCTGAAGCGCAGACATGCCAGTAAGTTTTACTTATTCATAATTTGTACTCATTATTTCATGAATCATATTGGCCTGTGACAGAGGAACAATAAAATTAGAAAGAAATCATGGAGGTCGTTAGAGGAGAAGGTGTTGAAGGAAATAATGATCCAGAACCGAATGCACCAGCAGTAGGTGTTGGCCTCGAAGCGATTGTGGCTCGGTTGACAGGGTTAGTTGAACAACAGTCGCAACAGATTCAACAACTTATCCAACAAAGGGATGTGGGTGAACAACCAGGAAATGGTGTAAATCAACAGCAACCTCGAGCTGAATACTTAGAGGTCATCGGAGAGAGGTTTAGAAAGCTTAACCCGCCAACATTTGAAAGTGCAACGGATCCTACTGATGCAGAGGATTGGCTTAGAACTATAGAGAACATGTTTTTGTATAGTAAGGTTCCTGAGGGGGAAAAAGTATTGTGTGCATCGTTCATGTTACGTGGAAGTGCGGGACACTGGTGGGACACAATGAAAACTATTGAGGATGTGGCGACAATGACGTGGGGTAGGTTCAAAGAACTTTTTAGAAACAAGTATTTCACTGCCCCAGTTCGAGTAATGAAGATGAATGAGTTCATACAGTTGAGACAAGGAGCAATGGATGTTACAGACTACATCGCAAAGTTCGAGCAACTCTCTAGGTTTGCGGAGCACATGGTTAGTACTGATGCATTGAAAGTAGAGAGATTCCTAGAAGGTTTGAGGCCAGAGCTATATAGAGATGTGTGTATGGCTGGAATACATGGAGTAACTTATTCACAAGTTGCTGAACGAGCGTTGATTGCCGAACAAGCAGAAATGAAAATTAGGCGTGCTCAGGAGGTTAGGCGCCAGTTTATACAAAGACAAGGACCTCGTTTTGGAGGAGATGGAAAGAAAAGGCCACCACAAGTGCAAGGTCCAAGGCCGGGTTCTCAACCAAAACCAGGACAACAACCATGGGATCAGAACAAGCGCCAAAAGGGTGAACAAGGAAAATCACCAGTTACGCAACCTACATGTCCCACATGTGGAGGTTCGCATAGTGGAAAGTGTTTTGCAGAGTATCGGACTTGTTTTAAATGTGGAAAAGCAGGACACATTTCCACGGTTTGTCCAGAGAACTCAAACCCTGCTACACAAAAGAAGACGCCAGCTAGAGTCTTTACCATGACCACAGAGGAAGCGGAAGCAAATACATCTGTAGTAACAGGTAAAGTTCCCATCTGTGATACTATTGCATTTGCATTATTTGATTCTGGAGCTACACATTCATTTGCATCCACTGAGTATGTGAAGAGGCTGGGTAGGAAACCTGATGTAGCAGACGTTAGTTACAATGTAGTGATCCCCTCCGGAGAGTCAAAACAAACTAACCAAATTCTGCGAGCATGTGTTATCTCTATTGAAGGAAGAGAACTTTATGCCGATCTAATCATATTAGATATGAATGATTATGATGTGATTTTGGGAATGGACTGGCTATCGAAATATGGTGCTACAATAGATTGTCAGAACAAGATAGTCACATTTCAACCGCCTGGTGACACATCTTTCGTCTTTACTGGAGTACGAAAAAGGTTCAAATATCACATGATATCAGCGGTGAAAGCGAAAAGGCTATTGGAAAGTGGTTGTGAAGGCTACCTAGTAAGTATTATGAGTATGGAAGAGAAACATTGTCCGACTATAGAGGAGGTAGCGGTGGTGCAAGAATACCCTGAAGTATTTCCAGAGGAACTCCCAGGATTACCCCCAGATAGAGAGATAGAGTTTGTAATTGACGTATATCCAGGGACTGCTCCTATATCGAAGTCACCATACAGAATGGCGCCAACAGAGTTGAAAGAGTTGAAGATTCAATTGCAAGATTTACTGGACAAAGGCTTCATTAGACCTAGCTTTTCGCCATGGGGTGCACCAGTTTTGTTTGTCAAGAAGAAAGATGGTACTATGCGGATGTGTATAGATTATAGAGAACTAAACAAGGTTACAATTAAGAACAAATACCCCTTACCCAGGATTGATGACTTGTTTGATCAACTCCAAGGAGCTGCCATATTCTCCAAGATTGACCTACGTTCAGGTTATCATCAATTGAAAATTAAAGAGGAAGATATCTCGAAAACGGCATTTAGTACAAGATACGGGCACTATGAGTTTTTGGTAATGCCATTCGGATTGACAAATGCCCCAGCAGCTTTCATGGATATGATGAATCGGGTATTCAAAGACTTTTTGGATAAGTTTGTTATCGTGTTTATTGATGACATACTGATTTACTCCAAGAATGAAGCAGAGCATGCTGTGCATTTGAGAAAGGTTTTAGACGTTCTAAAGGAGAAACGGTTGTACGCTAAGTTCAAGAAATGTGAGTTCTGGTTGGATCGAGTAATATTTCTGGGGCATGTTGTGTCAGGAGAAGGAATTGCAGTTGATCCAAGTAAGGTTGAAGCAATTAACAATTGGCCACAACCTATAAACCCTTCAGAGGTACGTAGTTTTCTCGGGTTAGCGGGGTACTATCGGAGATTTGTAGAAGGATTCTCGAAAATTACATCTCCCTTAACACAGTTGACTAGAAAGAGTGTAACATTCAAGTGGACAGAGGCTTGTGAGCAGAGTTTTCGAGAATTGAAGAAAAGGTTAACATCTGCGCCGATCCTTTCAATACCAATGGGGACTGGAGGCTTTGTAGTATACAGTGATGCTTCGAAGAATGGTTTAGGGTGTGTGTTAATGCAGTATGGCAAAGTAATAGCATATGCATCCAGACAGTTGAAGGAGTATGAGAAGAACTACCCTACTCACGACTTGGAGCTTGCAGCAGTAGTATTTGCGCTAAAAATTTGGAGACACTATCTATATGGAGAACGATGTGAGATCTACACAGATCACAAAAGTCTGAAGTACTTTTTCACACAGAAAGAGCTGAATATGAGACAAAGAAGATGGTTAGAACTCGTGAAAGATTATGACTGTGTTATCAACTATCATCCTGGTAAAGCAAATGTCGTAGCTGATGCCTTAAGCAGAAAATCGTCCCAAAGTACCACATTGATGGCTTTAATTCAGAAACCGGAGTTACTAGACTTGCAAAGAATGAATGTCGAGATTGTTCAATTGGGAATAGTAGAAGCAAGACTAGCAGCTCTAACCCTTCAGCCTACCCTACTTGATAGAATTAAGCAGGGACAGAATGAAGATGAATATTTAGCTAAAGTAAAGAAGGATACCGCTTCAGGGACGCTATCGGACTTTCAGTTGTCAGGGAATGATATCTTAAGATTCAAAAACCGGTTATGTGTGCCAAATGTAGATAGCATTCGTAGAGATATTATGGCAGAGGCACATTCGACACCATACTCAGTACATCCAGGAGCTACCAAAATGTATCGAGATTTAAAAGTACAGTATTGGTGGCCAGGTATGAAGAAAGATGTTGCTCAGTGTGTAGAACAATGTTTGACCTGTCAGCAGGTAAAAGCAGAACATCAAAAACCGGCAGGAACCTTACAGCCCTTACTAATTCCGGAATGGAAATGGGAAAACATTACAATGGATTTTGTGGTGGGATTGCCGAAAACTGTAAAGGGTCACGATGCTATCTGGATAATTGTGGACAGACTCACGAAATCGGCTCATTTTCTCCCAGTCTGTACTACTTACTCCATGGATCGTTATGCTCAGATATATATACAAGAAATAGTTAGACTTCATGGAGTGCCATTATCCATTGTTTCAGATAGAGACTCAAGATTCCTGTCTACCTTCTGGAAGAGTTTACACAAGGCACTGGGAACACAGTTGTCTTTTAGTACGGCATATCATCCACAAACTGACGGACAATCGGAAAGGACGATACAGACGTTAGAGGATATGCTTAGAGCTTGCGTGTTAGACTTCCAGGGTCAATGGAGCAAATTCCTACCTTTGATAGAATTTTCCTACAACAACAGTTATCAATCTACTATAGGAATGCCCCCTTATGAAGCACTATATGGTAGGAAGTGTCGATCACCGATACATTGGGATGAGGTTGGTGAAAGAAGACTTCTAGGTCCAAGTGTAATACAGGAAATGTCAGAAGTTGTGTCACAGATTCGGGAAAGGATGAAAACGGCTCAGAGTCGCCAGAAAAGCTATGCAGATAAAAGAAGGAGAGCACTTGAGTTTGCAGTAGGAGATCTAGTATTCTTGAAAGTTGCACCAATGAAGGGAATAATGCGGTTTGGTAAGAAAGGAAAACTTAGTCCGAGATACATTGGTCCATTTCCTATTATCGAGAAGATTGGTGATGTTGCCTACAGACTCGATTTGCCAGCATCAATGTCTCAAATACATAATGTGTTCCATGTGTCAGTATTGAGGAAATATATTGCAAATCCATCTCATGTCCTGAACAGTGAACCCGTAGAACTACAAGCAGATTTAGGGTATAAGGAAATACCAGTACAGATTTTATTAAGAGAAGTAAAACGGCTGAGAAACAAAGAAATCCCCTTAGTCAAAGTCCTATGGAGAAATCAATCAGTCGAAGAAGCCACTTGGGAAAGAGAGGATGAAATGAGAGCCAAATATCCTGAACTCTTCAAGTAAGTAAATTTCGGGGACGAAATTTTTATAAGGGGGGGAGGATGTAATACCCGTGCCTCTCACAACTCACTGCCCAATATAATTTTTGCATTTCATGCATTCCATATTTTTATGTTCCATTTGCGTGCTAGTTTTATAGTAATTAATTTGTTATATTTATTGCGTTATTTCATATTTTGCGACTAATTTGGAGATGTTTAATTTAGTAGTCAAGAACCCCCTAGTCCAAAATATTGGGACATGCTTTAAAATTTAAGACTACACGTGACAAATTTAATAATATGGAACATTAGGAAGTACGTGGAAGTGTTAATTATGTAAAGGGGTTTTATTATCGGAACAATAATAACAACAACAACAACAACAACAACAATAATAATAATAATAATAATAATAATAATAATAATAATAATAATAATAATAATAATAATAATAATAATAATAATAATAATAATGAGTTAGATAATTTTGACTAAGTTAAGGAAAAGGGTGAAGGCGGTGGTTGAGTTTACTCTCTCTCTCTCTATATATGCATTTAACACCATTTTATGAATCCCGATTGCGGTGCGTGACCGTGGCGGAATTTGACCGACGCTGGAGTTGGTAAGCAAAGTAATATTTCTTAATTTGTGTTTGTTCCTCAAATAGCCATAACTTTAGAATTAGTTAACCATAATTAAAGTTATACATCTATGTTCACAATAAATATTAATTACTTTAAGGCTTTATCACCTAAGTATGTAAACTGAGGATGTTTGAATAGGTAATTTACTTATAGTCAAGTTAGTTGTATTTCATGATTTTGTCTTGATTATTGAAATAACAATTCCAATTGCCTCTTCAAACAGTAAAGCAAATTGTGATTTGAAACTATAACTTTGAATATCTAATAAGTATTATTATGTCGGCCACTACAAACATGAGGTTTAAGCAATTTGTGTTATAGGGTAAAATAGCATTGGAAATAAAATAAATAAATTAACAATAACAAAGGAAGTAGGGAATACATTCTTGTTACTTAGTTAATTTGGATAATTTTGAATACGTTAGTAACCTTAAATTTGTGTATGGATTGATCCTGTACCAATAGCAGTAAATAGATGTTCCATTTTGTAGATCTAGCTTTATGGAATTTTAATTTTGATAGTTTAATAATATTTGTGCTATTATTTTAGATTAAACTGGAATACAAGAAGTAGACAATTTCAAATAATTACTTCGGAATAGAGGTAAGTAGAAATCCATCTCCAACTACAATGCTTGAACACAGTATTTGTGTTTATTATTTGTGATAATTGATTGTTGTATGTGTTGTTGTATACATTTGTATAAAGTGTATTTTTCTGTTGCTAAAAAAAAAACAAACTGATGTGCATCAATCATGAGCATTGGCATCTACAAGAATTACATGTGTACATATAAGAAGTCAAAATAGCATAATTTCATAAGTTGATAATGTTTTGGGATTGGTCACCACTAGCACATTCAGAGTTATATATTATATATGGTGTCTCTCGGGATGCTTCCGGTGACAGGCGTGCACGCGGAAGAGGTTCCCACTTCAGCACCTTTGTGATGAGGGGTACGGGAAGAGGTAGACTTCCCGGTGGACTGCAGGGGGGCAGGCAGGAGGCGGACCCCTGGTAGTCTCGGGAGGATAGCCGCTTGGTCGTACCAACCATCACTGATATCTCGGGTGGACTATAAGGGGGAAGGAGGGACCCTTGGTAGTCACGAGTGTGGCCAATGAGTGTTATTTTTGGGAGGTTTGTGTCAGTGACGAGAGCCAATTCCCATCAAATATGATTTCTTTGAAAAAGAGTTGAAAACAATGGCTTTGTGAAATGCAACTCATCATTCACGCATTGGTCATGCATGATTTCTGCTTACTGAGCTGTAGCTCACATAGTTCTTGCATTGTAGGTGAGTTTGACTACGCATGAGTTCGTGAGCTGATCTGGCATGCTGCTGGAGCTTTTGCAAGTTTTGAAGTCCCGTGTATATGAATGACGATCTGTGGGGCTAAACCTTGGACTCACTATGTTTTTGCTAGTGTTTTAATAATCTTTTTGAAAATGTCCAAACTAAGGAACTTTAATATGTATATTTTTGTAAATATGGCGTTGAATGGAGTGTGACACCTTGGTACTCGACCTGAACCTATGTCAATATATGTAGGTGAAATTTGGGTCTTGAAGAAGTATTCTAAATCGTTAATTTTGAAAAAAAAAAAAAATATATACAGGTTTTGTAAGATTAAAAATTAGTATAAAAGAAATTTTTACAAGGGTGGGTGTGACACCTACCCAGGCATAAGAAATGCGGACCACATAAATTTGGGCGCCGCCTACCCATACATAATGTCGCGGACTGCATGTATTGGGCGCCGCCTACCCAAACATAAAGCGGTCTTAAATTACTATAATTTAAATTGAATAAGCATAAAATCAAATAATAGCTTATCACATAATATCAAATAAAGCTCAACGAATAAAATTATTAATCCAATTAAAATTTTATTCTTCAATTAAATGTGGATTAAAATTGTATATATTAATTCCAAATTAATATATATATATATATATATATATATATATATTTAATATTAATTCTACATTAATATAAATATATAAGTCTAGTATTATTCTTTAAAAAATAATAATACTATCAAAGTTTATTAATCTAATTAATATTAGTCAATTAAATTAATATATTAATTCCAAATTAATATAAGCATACTTATAATGTTAATTCCAAATTAACATGAATATCTAAATCTAATACTCCCTCCGTTCCAAAATAGATGATGTTTTAGCTTCTTAAACAAATTCCAAAATAATTGATGTTCTAGGTTTTTTTTACCATTTCTCTCTATTTTACCCCTATGTAAATCCAAAAATATCTTTGACTTTTCAACCTCTCACTCACATTTGATATCATTAAATCTTATCTGCACAAATTTTAGGGGGTTATATTTGGTAATATATTTGTTTCTTAATTATTCTGTTTTTTTTCTAAAACATCATCTATTTTGGAACGGAGGGAGTATTATTATTTCAAAACAATAATAATAAGATTTATTAATCTAATTAACAAATTAATATGTAATTAGAATTTACGAATAATCTAATTAATAATCTAATATATTTAATCAAATTATTATTATTTTCAATTATATACAGCCCAAAATGGGCTGAATAATTAAGGGCCTCAGCCCAATTAAAATAACCCAAATTTTAATTTAAAGGCCTATTTAATCTAAAACCCAGCAGGAAAAACAGCCCAATTCATTAGGCCCAGCACAAGCCCAGGTGTATCATGACCAGTCCAAAACCCAGACCCATTTTTAAAATTGGTCCAGAATTTTCAGCTTGGCCCAACACTGAGTCAACTGAGTTTGCACCGAGTTTACTCACGCAACCCTAGTTACTGGATTGTTGCCGCCATCTCCGCTGCCGCGACACCCGCCTCCAACGACAAAGACAGCAGGCGCGCAGCAGCAGCAAACCGTTGTCACCGCCGCCCGCCTCGCGCAACCGCAGCGCAGCAGCAGCGAAAACCGCCGCTGCCGTCGCGGATCGTCGTGCGCAGACGGGCTTGTGCGTGGGCAGTTTTTCAAAAGACTTGCGGAAATCATGCTTTGAAACCTTGCGTATTGTGCCAACAGCAAATCATGTGAATATGGTCAACAATCATTGTTCAGAATTGTTTCAAAATTAACTTTCAAACAAAACAAAACCAGAATTTCAGTTTTAAGAAATTTTTAATCCACAATTAGTCTGAGTATTAAATCAATTATAAATCGAGCCCCGGGCACTGATACCACTGTTAGGAATTCTCGACTACATCTAATGTACGCAGCGGAATAATAAATTGAGAATTACGAACTGTTAGGAATTCTCGACTACATCTAATGTACGCAGCGGAATAATAAATTGAGAATTACGATCGTGATTTATAACTGAATTAATCGTTGAGCATTAATTACGCTAAAGTTGGAATAACTTACTTGTACGTAATTAACCGGACATAATTGAGCGATTGATTCACCACTTCAGGTATCCACGTGTATATCGTCCGCCGCAGGAACTATCCTCGGTACAATTATTCGATAAGTGATCGCTAGGAAATCACTTATCAAATTCTATAGTGCCTTCAATTTTTATCTGATAAAAACCCTTGATTCTCTACTATAGAGAATATGTATATATAGTACCATATAACCCTAGGTTTATGGGCCTAATATTCATGTCCACTTAATTAATTAATTAGTCTGACTTATTAATTAATAAAGCCCACATATCATAATCTAGTCCATATCTTTCAGGAGCTACCTGAATGACAGCGATTTTCCATTGAAGACAACAATTTTCCACCGTTGTCAAGTACACACTAATCTTTAGGGAAAAATAACAGCCAAAAGTCGAAGTTTATAATTCAATAGACAACGGTTTTACATGGTTGTCGGAACTGTTGTTTATTGCGGAATAGACAAAGTTTATAAATTGTTGTAAAAAGGGTACTTTAAACAACACCACTATTAATATTATATATATATATATATATATTTATGAAAATACAATTAATTTTATCTGTTGTTTATTGCGAAATTCTTGTAGTGTATACAAGTACCGGATATTTTTCAATTTTGAAAATTTCAGGTTTAGATTGTAAGTATTGTAGAAATCTCGTTTTATTTTGTTATTTTAGAAAAATGTCATAATACAGAATTTAAATTGCAAAATTTTCAACTTACCAAATTTTTTTCTTTTTTCCATTTTGCTCGACATTGCGAGTATAGCATAGACTTTTCTGGGTTCCTGTCACGCAGAACTATATAAATTGTTAGCTCGAATTGTAATTGCGAGTAAAAATTGTGGTATGTTTATTAAATTCAAAAAGTTAAGGTTAAATTTAATGTTTTTCCAGCAATTCAGCTTATTAATGATTATGAAAAGAAAAATAATTTGATGTATATATGCATTGAAATATATGGAAATCTTACTATATAATAAAAAAACAATTCTATGTAAGAGGAATTTTGGGTAATTTTTTCCCGTCCATTTTATCTGTTAAATATTGGAAGTATAATAATTACTTATAGTAGTTTATATATATAATAAAATAATGAAGAAAACTGTAAAATCTTATTTTTTTGTTTCTTAATGATTTGCTATATATATAAAAAATTATAGGAGGGAGCTTATATATGATTGACTTATTATATAAAAAAAATATTATCAAAAAACTGAAACACAAATAATTTTCCCTTAGATTACTATTTTGTGTGGAAATAAACAATTGTTTCTCTATCATATATATATATACATATCTATATATATATATATATCTTAAATTTGTATGTATAATATGAGTTAGAATCTGAATTGGGTTAGAGCTCTAGATAAAAAAATAATTCAACATTTAAACATTTTGTGTTGAAATAAACAATTGTTTCTCTATCATATATATATACACATATTTATATATATAATATATATATCTTAAATTTGTATGTGTAATATGAGTTAGAATTTGAATTGGGTTTGAGCTCGAGATAAAAAAAATAATTAAACATTTAATTTTCCCCCCTTAATTTGACATCTATATTGCATAATTTAAAATACGTTACATTGAAATAAACAATTGTTTCTCATCTTAAATTTGTACGTGTAATATGAGTTAGAATCTGGAGAGGGTTTGGGCTCTAGATAAAGACAAATTAAACATTTAAACAATAGTAAAAACCAACCAATTTTCAATTTACAAATTAGAGATTATATATAAATCTTATGATTGAACAAAACAATAGTGGATACGCATGGGCAAAGGATGCAAAAAATTCTCTTTTTTACTCTGTCTAGCTCTAAGTTTCAAATTTTATCCATACTCATATTTAATATTTTGTTGTAAAATTAATACTAAATTTAAAATATGCAACATTTAGTTGGTTTATTGGGCTAAAGCTTGAACGAGCAACTGTTAGTTGGTTCTTTGTGGAGGTTAGAATTATCTGTAATAAATTTGACTATAAATAAGATAAATATATAAGTTAATTTTTTCTAATAAAATAAATATATTTTAAATCGTACATCAGACGATGGAGAAATTCTAGTTAAATACAATAGTTTCATGTTACTATTTCTGAGGTCCATATATCCAGCCACATACTTCTAAAAGAAAATCGTTGAATTTTCTAACTTTGGTATGTGTCTTCTTCTGTTGTTTCAGAATTTTTTGAAATATTAATCCTGTCATAAATATGAAGACTTTGGTGTATAGGTAAATTGACATTATTCCTCCCCGTGAGAACTGGAAAGTGAATTGACTTTTTATGCGGTTTTTATTCATTTTAAAACTACCATCACGTACTACAATAACGTACATAAAAACCCTTTAATATATGTAACGACGCGATTTTCATAAAACCTATTTTAAGCATTTTAGGAAGCCAAATAATCTTATTCATGAAAATCCTTAATTTTAATATACGATTATTCATAAATCAGGCCGTTAAAAACATTTTGGGCATAAATAATTTCATAACAAATATTCAAATAGTCAATTTTTCATACGCAAAACATATCATATAATCCTATTTCATAAATATTAACTTGTAGCAGCGGAAAATAAAAGAAATAATTTTCTAGCTTAAACTTATTAATCCAAAAATAAACACAAGAGAAATAAATAAATAATTAAATTAAACATAAATACCCCTAAAAGTTTCATATGCTCTACCGCCCCCCTCCACTACCATCACACAACTCCAAGTCAACCTAAAAATGTTAATTGTGGAGGTGGGGGGTTGGGCTACACTAGCCTAGCTCTTACAAATCCATATTAAAAATATATGAAACATAAACATGAACAACAGTTAACTTACACATAAAATACGTGTGCACGGGTTGCCCCAGATCACACCAACTTATAGGGATTGATCAATCAAACATATAAGTGCAACTTATGTCTTGCATTTCTTAAAATATAATGCAACTTAGGTCTTGCATTACATAAGTAACAATCATGTCACATAAATGAAACAAACATATATATATAATCAATACAGAAAGTAAGAACCCCCACCTGTAATGTGATGCATGAATGCACTTCGAGGATTTCATGTGGATGTGCTTGTGCAGATTATGATCCTAATCCTTCGTGCCTCCATATTGTCGTCACCATAATATTAATATAATATATATTTTTTCATAGGTTGGACTTAGGACTAAATAAATAAGAATTTTAGAGTTTGGACGTAATTTCAAAGAGGTGTGGAATTATTTTGAAAGAAAATAAAAGTTCTAATACATATATAAATATATATATATATATATATATATATATATATATATAGTGCGTAGTAGCAAATAAATATTTAATATCTCATAAAAGAAACTGACGAAAAATCTAAAATTTTGAATGTAAATACTTAAAGTATATATGAATACCGTATTTAAATTTCATAAATTTATAAGAAGTAAAAATATGACTTTTGAATTTTCGAAATGGAATAGTTGCAACAGTAAATTCTATACGGCGATGAGAAAACCTTTATAACTTAACAATTAGTCAATGGATATCTTTGAAATTATACAATAATATAGAAGACATGTACATGGAATATATATTCACAAATTGGAATTTTTTAAGTACTTTAAATACATATTTCAAATTTTATAAAACATAATAGAGAAATTTTCAGATTTTGCGCAGCCGTGAGAAAATACTTATAACTAAATAATTGCTTGATGGATCATTTTGAAATTTCTACAGGATATAAGATACATTCTATAGAATAACATATCTGAAAATCATAAGATTGGAAGACATATAAATATATATTACGAATTTTCTAGATGGAAAAATAGAATATTTAAAATCTGGATCATCGGAGATAGAAATTAATATAAAATAAATTACGACTCATATGGGGTTGAAATTGTTACTGTAACTTGAGAACATGTCTTGGAATAACATACTAAATTTTTTATAAAGAAGATACTTGAAAATAGAGTGAAAGAGGAAAAAGAGGTTCAGGCGATGATGTCGGCTTCCTGAAGGCCCCTATTGTGTTTTGGATTAATTTTAAGAAAAATAGATGATTTTGGTTGTGATTTTGATTTATGACATGAATCCCTTATTTATAGATTACTAGAACTACGCACGTGCGTTGCACGTGGTTATAATTTTTTATTATTATTTAATAAAAAAAATTAATTTGAACGTAAAATAATTGTACATTGTGATCACTGTAATATATATACACACCTTTGTAGATTATTCAATGTAATAAAAATTAATTCATGAACAAACATAATTTTGCATAAACTAAAAACTAAAAAAATCATAATTTTTATTATAATAATTAACGTTAAAAGATTCGTAAAAAAGGACATACCATGATTTAATGTAGAAATGTTTAGTTTTACAAAATTTTCTATTATACATGTAAAGTTTGATTTATTCAAACTATTGTTTACTTCTTATTATACACAGACTCGATCATCATTAATATATTTTGAATAAAGTTATACAATGATTGAAAAACTATATACGTAATAATGAGGCATACATATTTATGTTTTGTACCGAATCACTGGCATTTGAAGATAAACGCATTTTTAATTGTCGTATTACATCATCAACTGAAATCCATAAGTTAATTATTTGTTATATAACACACAACATATTAGACCTAACGTACTTTTCTATAATTCTCTAATAAATGATTTTGATTTCAACATACTTTTGCACATGAACTTCTTACATATTTTAATGTGATGAAAAACATCCAACAACTTAGTATCAAGGTCCAAAATTCAACTTTTGTTATGAAAGTTATTTTCTAATTTTTTTATTATTATTAAGTATAACCTTCTTTAATATAATTTACTTATCGATTTAAGATTGCTCATTTCAATTCTCCTTAATTATTTTCTCAATGCAATGTCAAAATTTAAAAATTATGTGTGATTTAAAACAAAAATCCTACTATAGTATAAATACAAAATAAATAATACTTTATGTGAAAGGTTGACTAAATACATAGTATCTCACAATTTTCAATCATGACACATGCTACGATCAATATAAAATATAATAAGTGTTTTAACTAATTTGTAATGTCTTTAATTCCTTATTTAGTTATAGTGAAATACTCCTAATTTTTCAAACATTGCACATCCATTTAAAAGTCTTATATTTACATGTTTAAACCACGCATTCCGATTTTATTTCTCTCATTTTGTTTTTTATTTAGACTATACAATACTCTATTCGACGTAATTATTTTTTATCTAATCTATTGTCAAGTTAATATTAACATTCACATTTCACTGTCTTTATTTTTCAACATGTTTTAATTTAATTATGTGATACTCATTCACATAGTACAATTTTTGTATCATTCACAGTACAACTTAGTTCATTATTTCTTTATAGTTCTTTTTTATTCTTTATTGTAGCCTATAATTTATATAGCATAGTAAATTTATTTATCAAGTTATTACATATGCTTAATATATATATATATATATATATATAAATATATATATATATATATATTTTATTGATTTAATAATTTGTTAAATGTTTGATCTTAAATATTTAAAAGAATCTGGTGCAACTATTCATGTCCACTAATTTTTACGTTTGTCATTTTATTATTTCTATTATTAGTACAATAAAATTTCATATCTCGATATAAACTCCAATTATTGTAAACCTTGTGATTTTTAATGTCTCTCTCCAATTTTCTAACATAACAGTTTTTTCTTTGGTTTACTAAAATTACATTACCTATTAAAAGTATTACATTAGTGAATATATTTGTGTAGGTGTGTAAGGTATGTGATTAAAAATGATGTTCAATTATAGATTTACTCAAATAAAATCGATTCATTGTACAGACCAATAATATTTAAATTTACACAATATCACTACCAATGCATTTATAATTTTTATATCTTCAGATATATCTTTTACCGATTTCATATATAAGCTACTTTTACCACTTTCCTCCATATTTTTCATCTTATATATATATATATATATAAATATATAACTATAACTTTATCGTATACTTTTTGAATTCAATAAAATTCGTAAATCAATTATTATTTTTTCTTTTTATAATGTTTATAAATGTTACTTATGAAGTATATCTATTTCATTCTTCTAAATCATTGAAAATAAATATAATATATAATCTCATTTCCTACAAGAATAATAATTCGATTTATATTTACTTAGTAACGCTCATACAAAAAAAATTAGCGTGTAAAAATATATATAGTTAGTTTAATCTAAATTTAAACAGTAAGGCTGAATGTATGCCTAGTTTAATCCAAATTTTGAAATACTATATTGTAATAATTAACTTGTATGTACATCTAACTACAATATAGAAATTTAATTTTTGTTTTGTGTTCTTTTCTCATAGTATAATATATCTGACTATATAACATTAGTTTATTTTGATTTTTCTATTATATTACCTAGACTTGTCTATTATAATTTTTGTTATAATGAAAATTCACTTAGACCCTTTAATATTTATAATTTTTACGTTAACTTTTTTTATAATTTTGTTCATTATGTTAATAAAGTTATATCTACTAATAATAAAGCCTATTCATAAGTTTGTGTTATCTTTCTTCACAATGCATTTTCTCACTTCTATTCATTTTATCATCCTATAGTTCTTATTCAATTATTTTGACATTATTTTCTATTGTTGGACTTTATTAAAGTGGTATATACAAAAAGACATACAATTTCCTGACATATCTTTTTACTTACTCAAAAGTTAATTTTAAAATATAATCTCAACGATTTCATATGCAAGTCATTTTATTCTTTGATTTTAGTACTTGCTTCAAGTTTATATTATAATGAGGTTTAAGTTTCTATTCGCATTAAGCTCTAACACTTGATCAATTCAATAGTTTACACTTAGTCTAATTATTCTATATTCAAAATTTATTTTTCATTAGATAATTTATATAAATTCTATTATTGTTTCTCAATGTTTTAATATTGATACTTCAACAATTTAGAAAATTAAGGAGATTATTGCAAGTAGAAAATTTATAATATTCAGATTTAGACAAATAAATTGTTACTATTTGATGGGTATTATTATAATTTATATTTATAATAAGAGTTGGTTGTTTTATTTATGACCACACACTATGTAATAATTTGTCAATAATTTATACATAGTAAATCAATGTGAATCATTTACATATTATTCTAACATATAATGCTAACATTTTTAAATAGACTAAAAGATTTAGTTTAATCTCATCTATTTTTTTTCCACAAAATTCTTTAGTGGCATTTTTTTAATTTAACTTTCAATCATTTTTATATAATAAAAAAGTATAAGTACGACCATATGTCAATAATATTGTGTCTATTATTCGACTATGAAGTCAAACTTATAACTATTGAAATCATTTAAAATATTACATTTTACATATTTTAAATATTTTAACATGTAACTATCATTAATCTTGAGTCATTCATATATTGTGGTAAATTAAATATTATATAATACACTATCGTTGTCTTGTTAACATGTTTATTGTTATAGTTATTTGAATGAGTATATAGATGTGATAGTTACATTCCATACCTGAGTTAAAAAAAGTAAACTAAAAAAATTATCTCCAGAAAATTAAAGATGATAAGTTAAATCTAAGAGCTTTCACTATTATTCATTGTTCTAATTTTTATGTATATGATTTTTCCTTCTTGTTGCTAATCCTAAAATCTATTAGTACTTTTTCGCTATGAAAAAACAAAAACTTAATATAACATTCAAATACCTAAATACCTTTATTGTATACTACTATTGCAAGTTAAGATTCTTGTGGTCATTATCTTAACAAAGTCAAAGTTTGGAGCTATTAAACTCCTATTAAACTATGTTTAATTTTCTATAATTTTTTATACATACATAAATATCTTATGTGTACATTTCAATTATTTAATATTTTGAGACTTTAATATTCATAATATCTTATATTTTTATTCCTTTTTAGTAATATACATTATATCATTTTTTTTTATATACTTTCTTCAATTCTTCATAAATTTCATATAGTCCTTCTAATTGGATTCTTTTACAATTGTAGAGAAAGAAGAAAGATCGATTCACAAAAAATTAAGAGTAAATAAAAGGAATATGATACACTATAGTTGTCTTGTCAATGTTTTTTTTTAGTATATATATATTATAACAACACACCTAAATTAAAAAGAAAAAGTAAACTAAACATTAAAAAAAAAAATATCTCTAAAATGAATGATAAATAAGAGCTTTCACTATTATTCAATTGTTCTAATTTTTATGTGTATAGTTTTTTTTCTTGTTGTTGCTAATCGTAAAACCTTTCAGTATTTCTTTTTCACCATGAAAACACCAAAACTTAATAGTTTTGCAAATATTTAATATCTAAATAACTCTAAAGTACCACTATTCGAAATTAAAAGTCTTGGAATCATTATCCTAATAAAAAAAAATCAAACTTTGGATCTACTAAAGTCCTATAGTATGTTTAAATTTCTATAATTTTCATATAAATACATAAATATCTTTTGTGTAACTTCAATTATTCAATATCCTGAGAATCATATACTAAAGTAATTTTACTTATTGTAAGTATATTTGTGCTAATCGATCTTTCTCATTTCTCTTCAATTATAGAAGAAACCAATTAGAAAAATTATCAGAAATTTATGAAGAATCAAATAAAATATAAACAAATACAAAAAATAATATAATGTATTTTACTACAAAGGAATCATAATATAAGATATTATTATGAATATTTAGGTTCAACTTATGTCATCAGTTGAACTATATATTATATGAAATGTGATAGAAAATTTCATAAGTTGAGACTTAAGAGATGAATTTCAATTATAAAATGGATCTTACTAAATAAATAAAACTTTAAAAAATAAAGTTAAATTAGCGTTAAAAGTTTACTAATTAATGGTTTTCTTTTCTTTTACTATAGTTTTCTTTTTTGAAAATTATATTAAAGAATCTCATTATAAAAGAGATAAGAAATTTAAAAAGAAACTTAAAAATAAAAATAATAATGTTATTTATATTATTAATATATATATATATTTATATATATATATGGAATATGATTAATATGTAGGTTCAACATATGCCATTAGATGAATTATATATCATATCCATGATTTTTTTTAGGGTATCATATCCATGAATTGATAGATGAACTATATAGGGTTCTAACCAAATAAATAAAACTTTGAGAATATAGTTAATAAACTTAGCCTAAGAACTAAAATTCATTAATGATATAATAGGCAAATCAAATTTTGTCTAATCATATAAATAAAAATTCAAAGATATAGTTTATAAATAAAACTTTAAAGATATAGTTAATAAACTAACCTTAAAAATTAAAATTCATTAAGGATATAATAGGCAAATCAAATTTTGTAAGAAACAACTCACACTTTTGTAATAGAAGTAGATATATCTAGGGTATATGGCTCTAATTAGACTAGGAAATTATTTTCTTGTTCCCTAAGTAAAAATCATTGGTTTGGGTTTGACTAATGCATCGGGTTTATGTCCAAATTAAACATGTAAAACTTAATAACATAAAATATACTTTAACTTTAATTTAAAATACTAATTAACATAATTAATAATTAATAAAATAGAATAAATATCATAAGACAAAAAAATAAAATAATTAAATATGATAAATGTTAAATAGTTTACGAGGCGATACACTATGTATTAAAATATTACAGTTAAAACTTTTCGAAGTTATAAAATACAACAAATATTTGTATCTTAATATCTCTCCCACGTTCTTCTCAACAATAAGCTGGCATATCTTCACAATTTAACTCATCAAAATAATTATAATAATAGTTCTCAGTTCCTTTTCCACTTGCCCCTTGTTAATGCACTTAAGTTTGTACGTAGGAAAACTACAGAAAAATAGTTATACAAAAGTTAATATTATTCAGGAAATCCAATTGATATTTCATCTTTACGAAACGGAATTTTCAAATTTCTCAAAGCATAATGTGCTAGCCTGAATGGTCTCACCAAGCTGAGCCCCATCCAAAGCACACTACTCCTCTCAGTCACATATTTAGAGCTGTAACTCTGAATGTGTGACTAAATATTGAACTTTTATACTTAGGCAAAATTATTTCCAATTTCTTGGAGCGTAGTATGCCAGCTTGGATGGTCTCATCGAGCTGAACCCTATCCAGGGCATCCTAGTCCTCCAGTCAGATATTCAGAGCTGTAACTCTGGATGTGTGACTCAATTCCAATCGAGTGTTGCTGGTTTCATGTGGATCAAACTGATCAGCTCTATTCTGCACGACACCGTTGCAACTAGGGTGATGCCTAAGATTACGCAGATTAAATGCAACCAGAGCTGTGCCTGGGATTATGCGAAATTTTATGCTACCGGAGTTGTGTCTGGGATTACGCGAAATTCAATGCAACCAAGGCTGAATGGTTGGGATTACGCGAGTTCCAAGCGAGTATTCAGGGAAGATGGTGATATTCGAGACATGCATTCCATTAGATATTGCAGCTAAAATGTCCGCTTGATTTCAAACCTACTATTCATCCTCTTGTATTTAATCCTTTACAGATAATATTTCTTCAAATTGGAGATGGTCCATGCTCGTGGCTCTTATATTGTCTTCTAGTAGTAATGCTCCATTCCCCAACTCTTTAGATATGCGATATGGTCCTTCCCAATTAGGCTGTAGCTTTCCCACATGCTTCAAAGCGTCAACTCTCTTTAACACCTAATCTCCTGCTTTGAGCTCTATGACTCTGACTTTCCATCCGAAGGCAGCCTTCACACGGCTCCTGTATTGCTCCATCCGTATCATGGTTGTCTCCTTCAACTCTGGGAGCAAGTCCAGCTCCTCCCTTCTCAGTTCTCATTCCTTTCTTTCTGGTAACTCATGACTCTAGGGGGAGTCCATACCTATCTCGGTTGGGATAACTGCCTCTGAAGCTAGAGCTAGCAATTCGGGCGGGCCCAGTCGGCCCATGGGGTAGTTTTGGACCGGGCCAAACCTAGAAATGTTAGGCCCAACCCGGCGCACCTCGGGCCATCGGGCCGTCAGGCCAAAAAAGCCTAGTGTTTTCCTTTTCTTTTTTGGTTCTATCCAGTCGTTTCGCTCAAGCTTTATAAAATTTTATGGTTCTGAGCCGTACACCAGAGCAAAGGGGGACACCTCCGTGGCTACCCGTGGGGTGGGTCCGATAAGCCCATAGAACAGATTCTAATCCATCTGTCCATCTCTTTCCTGCTACTTCAAGCCTTCTTTGCAGCCTTGACACTATGGTCCTGTTTGTTACTTCGACCTACCCATTCGCCTGTGGGTGTGTGATACTAGGGAATCATTGCTCGACCTTTATCTCTATACACCATGCTACCACTCTCCTTCCGCAGAAGTGATGGCCATTGTTCGATACCAATACTCGAGGCACCCCAAATCGTGTGCAGATGTGTCTTCATAAGAATTTCATGATTACCTCCTCCGTAATCCGCGTGGTTGCCTCTACCTCAAGCCACTTGCTCAAATAATCTAATGCCACTATCAGATACTTTTTTTGGCCGCTTGAAAGAGGGAACTCTCCAACAATATCGATTCCCCACTTGTTGAAAGGGCATGCAGCCCGAATAACTGTTAAATCCAGAGCCGGCTTATGGATTAGGGAGCCATGGAGCTGACGACTCTTGCACTTGCGGACTAGTTCGACCACATCCGGTCCTATCATGGGCCAATAATGTCCAGCTTGTAAAACCTTTCTTGCGATTGTTCGAGCACCCTCATGGCTTGCCGCCATACCCCTCGTGGGTTTCATGCAAGACGTACTCCCTGACAGCTTGGTACAAACACTTTAGAGGGCCTCATAAAGGATTTCTTGAATAGCTTATCGTCAATGGTGCAATACTGCTGCCTGTATTTTTGTCCCTTTACTCCTGTGGAATATATCATAGTAATATATGAACATAAGTGTGTGATTATATTTATCCTACTTTAAGAAAGCATGTATCATTTTGGAACCGTAATTTGTACCTTCCATCTGGTTATCGAGGGAATTAGTGGTTGTTCCACGAAGGTAATTCAAGATTTCAGTGTGCTAGTCTTCCCTTCCTCAATGGAGCAGACCGCCCCATCCGATGCACTGCCCGATGTGTTGATCACGGTGATTTGCCTCTCCGGACCCTCCTCGACTGTTACCGCCAATTTAGCCAGATAATTAGCTTTCTGGTTTTCAGCACGGGGTATCTGTTGTATTTCCAAACTTTGAAACTTCTTTCTTAACTTCTCTACTTGTTGAGCGTAACTAGTCATCCTGTCGTTACGGACTTCATAATGCTCGGTACTCTGCTGAGGGATCAATTGTGAATCAGAATGGACAATGAAGTGGGAAATCCGCACCTCCATCGCTATTTTGATTCCCCAGATCAAGGCCTCGTACTCAGCCTCGTTATTCGACACTCTAAAATGAAATTTCATAGCAAAGTTCAGTTTCTCACCCCGGTCAGTGCCATGCCTGCACCGCATCCAATCATGCAAGATGCACCATCCACGAAGACCTTCCATACTCTAAGTTTTATTTCTATTGTTGATTCTTGAATGAAGTCTGCCAACGCTTGTGCTTTTATTGCATTTCTAGGCTCAAATGAGACATTACACTCACCTAACTCTATCGCCAACTTCACAATCCTGCCTGATAAGTCAGGGCGGGCCATGGTCTGTTGTAAGGGCAGGTTGGTCCTTACTATGACCTGATGCGACAAGAAATACGGTCGTAATTTCCATGTAGTCGTCATCCTGCCAACGCGGCCTTCTCGATATTGGAGTATCGCATATCGACACCCTGCATAACGCAACTTACATAGTATATAGGGCATTGCGAGTTTCTCTCCTCTCTGAGCAAAACTGAGCTAAGAGCGTGCTCCCCAACCGATATTTATAAGTACAACCTATCACCCAGCACCGGTTTTGTCAACAAAGGCAAGGATGCAAGATGTTTCTTATGCTGCTCGAAGGCTTCTTGACACTCTGCCGTCCACTCAAATCGGCACCCTTTTCTCAATATGCGGAAGAACGGTAAACTTCTCTCGGCCGATTTAGATATGAACCTACTCAAAGTAGCTATTCTTCCATTGAGTCTCTTGATCTCCTTAACTCCCTGAGGAGGCTTCATGTCAATGACGGCCTGCATCTTCATCGGGTTGACCTCGATTCTCCGTTCTGTTACCATGAACCCTAAGAATTACCCCGAACGTACTCCAAACGCACACTTTGCAGGGTTTTACTTCATCGCTACCGCTCTTATTACCGCAAAAGACTCCTCCAGGTCTCGAGTATGATCGACGGCCTTAATAGTCTTCACTAACATGTTATCTACGTAACACTCCATGTTATGCCTGAGCTACTTTTTGAACACTTTATCCACCATTCTTTGGTAGGCTGCTCGTGCGTTCTTAAGCCCGAAAGCCATCTTTACGTAGTAGTAAGTTCCGCATGGTACAACTAGGCTCACTTTGGGCTTATCAGCGGGGTTTAGCAGGATTTAGTGATAACCATGATAAGCATCCATCATGCTCAGAAGTTCACAGCCCGACATAGAGTCCACAAGCTAATTAATGTGAGGTAGGGGTTGATTTGGGTCACTAAAATCTCCGCACACACACCATGCCCCTACCCCCCTTTGTGACCATGAAACATTCGAAAGCCATTATGGGTAAGCAATCTCCTGAAGGTGCCTCGTTGCCACTAGCTTGTAGATCTCCACCTTTATTGGCCGCTCCTTCTCAGCGCCTGAGTGGTGTAGCTTCAGCTTGACAGACCCTGCCCGCGGGTTAGCATCTACATGGTGCATTCCTACTGCAGAATTGATATTACCCATATCTTCCCGTCTGAAAGCGACCATATCAGCATTCTTCCTCAATGTTCTTGTTAACCCCTCCACTTTTTGAGCAGCCAATTGGGTCCCGATGCAGGTTGTGAAGCCCTGTCTCTCGGGGAATAATTCCTTATTCATTAACTCGCATTGAGGCTGGATCCTGGTCTCTAGTGTATCTTCCAATTCCTCCTATGTCTTGCTTCCTTTTTTGTCTTGGTTTCCCCTCATGCTCTGCTTGCTCAGAGGTGGAGGTTGTGGTAACTCGGACGGACTCTATATAGCACCTACTGGAGCTGAGTTGATCCCCTGCGACTATATCTTCATATGAGACACTGATATGATCGCGGGGAAGTCGTTTAGCGCTGGCCTGCAAAAAAATTTTACTGCCTCCACTCTCTGTTGAGGCTTCTTCCCCAAAGCCACCGTCAGACTAACCTGCCCTACCGGCTCTATGGAACCGCCCACAAAATCAAACAGAGCTGTATCAACCGGCTCGATCCTCAGTTCCAGTTTCACCTGTTGGAAGCACTGTAGGAAAATAATAACTACAAGAAATCTGCTAAACAACAACGCTCTTAAGACAACGATTTTTGTTCAAAATCGTTGTTTATTAACAACTAACCGTTGTTGTTTTTAAACCCATTTTTGTTTAGTAGAAAAACTCGCTGAACAACAATAGATATCATAAGTCGTTGTTGTATTGCCGTTTCCGTTTAGGGCCTGAATTTTTTTTTTCTTTAAATTGCAATTCCTCCGGACGTTTTTCTTTAAATCGCTCTCTCTTTTTAAATTGCTCTTGACTTAATATCTTTTAGAATTTTTTTTTTTTGGAGAAACTAATTTCATTTTTAAACTAACTTTATTTTTTAACTCATAACAATTTAGAAACTAACTTTATTTTTGTAAGAAGTTTAGAATTTACCCATACTGTAAAAAATTCCAAATCTCAATTACCTTTAGCCACAAGCCCTAGCCACCACGCCCAGCCCTCCCGTCACCGTGCCCCCGGCCAGCCACCGCCCCATCGTTGTCGTAGCAGCAAAGCAATATCCGTGGCTAATTCCCCAATCTCAATCACTCTTGGCCGCGAACCCTAGCCACTATCGTCTAGCACCATTTCCCCGGCTCACCGCCGCCTCACTGCCATTGTCTTAGCAGCAAAGCAACATCCATGGATAATTCCTCAATCCTAGTCACTCTTAGCCGTGAGCTCTAGCCGCAAACCATAGCCACCGTCGCCTCAATGGTAACAACAATGTTGCCTCGATTTGATTTCTTCTAGCCGTCGCCCTCTCCGCACTTGAGCTCGCCCACTCGATTTTCTCTGTGCTGCCGCTTCCGCCTCCGCCGCCACCATCATCATTGCTGCCAGTGCTTTCTTTGTTTGCAGCAAGGTAAAACTAGGGTAAAATTGATAATTGGCATTCGACTTTTGTCGCCACTAGCTTACGAAAAAGTGAAAATACGTATTTCTACTTTGCTAATTTATCTTAATTTTCTTATAGGTGATTTTTGTCTTTGTTGTCGGAAAATAAAAGTGATGGTTTGCTCTTGAAATTTTGATATTGAATTTAAGATTTCTTCACTGATTTTGCTTGGGCTGAAATCATTTTTGGTCCCGTAACTTTTCATTTGTACAATTTTGGTCCCAAAAAAAGTTAAAAATTTAATTTAGTCCTGTAACTTTGGAATTGATCCAAATTTAGTCCCTTTTTTTCGCCGTCGGTGATCAATTTGGCCGAAAAATTGCACGTGTTGGCCACCAGACTCATTTTTTCCATCCAATTTTTTTATACCTGGCATCGGCAAGAGATTTTTAAGTAAAAATAACATTAAAAATTAAAAAAATTAAAAGAAAGAGGATTTTTTATTTTTTTATTTTTTCTCGTTTCTCATCACTTGTTGGTGCTACTTATTAAAAATTGTGTTGGAAAAATGAGTCATGTGAATGATACATGCAATTTTCCAGTCAGATTGGTCACTTTCAGAAAGAAAAGAGACTAAATCTGAACCAATTCCAAAGTTACAGGACTAAATTGAATTTTTAACTTTTTTTGGGACCAAAATTGTACAAATGAAGAGTTACGGGACCAAAAATATAGATTGATAGATTCCCTGAATAGACTTTGACATTTAAAAATACAGTAATAAAATGTGACTATATCTTTAGGACATCTTTTGTATATCGTACTAATTGAAACAAGATTGATAGATTTAAAATACAGAGAATAAAATTATTGGAATGACACCGATTGGGATGAAGAGATACAAAATGTGGTGGCTTTAGTAAATTTTACAGCTTAGAAGTTAGACCTACAACTTGTATTTACTATTTAGCTGAGCTTTAGCTATCTCCTTTATCTGGTTGAAGTTTTGAGTCCTCCGTGCTTGTTTGACATTTGACATTATAGATTAAGAGAGCGGCTAAGGACTCAGACCAAGTAAATTTTCTTCATTAGAAATACTTAATCCTTCAGAAATTCTACTGGTTAAATTTTGTGTTTGATCATTCAAGATTTTTCTAAAGCTATTCAATTTTGAACTTTAAACACTAAACATTTTGTTTGATGCTTCAATGTTACTCTATTGTCGTGTATTCTTTAGTATTTGTTTTTTTCGCGTTTGAGGTGCATTCTGTGCCACGGTGAGACTAGGTTTTTTACTGGTTCTCTCCGGATAATTGAGGCCCTCTCTGTTTTTATTTGACTGTTTGTTCTTGGTTGTGGAGCCGAACCCCGGAGATGGGTATAGTGATTTTCGCGAAGTGTCATTTTCAGCAACAAGTCCTGATATACTTTTATGTAGTGAGTAAAGGAGCTTGATATGTATCCACTTCCTCCCATAAAATTCATTCCCAAAGTTCTGCAAATATGTTCGTGAATATTGTAAGTAAGATTGTCGCTGTCTTGATGACTTAAAATTTGCGTAACTAAATGTGTGGAACATGATCACATGGAAGGTTATGGTATGTATTATCTTTCTCATAAAGTTGTATCTGCCTAAAAATGAAATTGATTATTTGTTCATTGGTTATCTTTTCCAATCAACAAATTGTTGATATATATAATTGATCATTTCCAATTTCCGAATAGAATCTCCTGTTGAACTCGTTGGTAGTTTGGAAGTACAATGGAATTGATTCTGTTGAATGCCCGTGTAGTACACTATGTGTCATGTGACTACAGCTGTGGGAATCCATTTTGCAGACATGAATCTTTGTACAAGACCATAATGGAGCAAGGGCCCTATTGCTTATGTGACTTAAGACGCCTATTATCCGTCTTCTTTCTTGGTTTAACTAGTGAGCTTAATATCTCTATTTTATGTTCGTATTGGCTTTTTTCTCTTCTCAATGCTTATATTTTATGATATTATTATCTGTGATTCTTCTGTTGGAGTAGTATCTTTGGGAACCAACTTTTGTTTCTAGCGAATGCAACAATTCCTTTTGAAACTTCAATCACCCAAGATTACCAAGCATCCTGTAAATATACCTTGAATCTTTTTCCATGTGGTTGGTGGCTCGTTTTAGGTACACAAAATATGTGGTTTCCATGTTATGCTGCTTCAATATCGTGCTCTTCTGCAGATTACCACTGTGGACTTTACTATTTGATAGACTGTTTTTCCAACTGATTGATAGTGTAAGATTATATCAATTATCTTTTCACCGATTTGTAATTGATTTTCTTATTCATTAGTTGTTTTTGTAAATAGAGTTTGGAATCTAAATTTATTCATCTCTTATCTGGAATATCAGTTTCCGTTTTCTGATTCTACTTCTCTTCTTAATCCTCTATTCTTAGTCTTAAAAGTACATCTTTCTACTTCTCTTCTTAATCCTCTATTCATAGTCTTAAAAGTACATCTTTTGGTCTATTTTTAGTGCTGATGTCCTTGTTGGTGGCGCAAGTGCGAGTTCAAACAGATCCTGCTGGGTGCATAGTCATAACAAGGTCAGCCTGAGCATGTTAATAATCCTCGGAGAATTACACCATACAAAACAGGTATCTTCAATTCCTTTATATAATGGCATAAAAGGATGGGGTGAAACTGCTTACCCCATCTGCATGATGAAAAACTCACACTTCAGTTACTTATTTTACATAATGAAGCGGGGTTATTGCAAATATGATCAGTTTATTTGAATGATTTCTTCTGTTGCTTTATTCTTTTAAGAGAATGTGTCTTCTTTTGTTTTCAACAATGTAAACTTCACAATTTTCTTTTCTCTTAAAAAATCTGAACAAATTCTTTGTTAGAGTTACAAATATTTCTGATTTGCTAATTGGTTGAGTATTAAGAGTTCAAAATGACATATAATAGTGGCACTGCATGTGAGGCCTACAAGAAACAAACATATGTTCCAGATCTATAAGTTGAAATGTGTGTATAATTAAGGTTTTATAGTTGTAGAATTCCACTAATGGATTTTGGATTTAGTTAAGGTTTTTGGCCAATAACTTTGATTCTTTTGGATTATATAGAGGGCGTGTATGTTCTTTTCATGAATGATAAAGAAATGAAGCTTCCATATTTTATTGCTTTGGCTGGACTTGCATTCGCACTCGTTGCCATTGGCATACCTCATTTATCAGCACTTTGTATTTGGCTTGCAGTTTCCACATTCTTTAGTCTGGTGTAAATTCTTATAGGATTTGCTCTCTCTTAAAGATAATACTCTCTCTATCCCTCCTCCCATCTTTATGTTGTTTATTTTAGCATCAAATTTCAAAATAGTTTCTTTGTTGGATGTTTAGTTGTTTCTGTAGGCATCGAAGCTCCTCCTAGAGACTACATCATCCCAGGCATAAACGTAGGCAAGATCTTGACAACAATAGGGGGCAACTGTAAATCTCGTTTTTGCTTTCAATACTGGAATGGTTGAAATACAGGTACTGTTGACTGTATATTTCAATATAAATTGCTGCAAATTTTATATTTTCTTGGATAAAATCAGCAGTGCTTATTGATCTGTCTTACAGACAGGCAACGGTGAGTCCAGCGGTGGTTCCAAACATTATGAGAGCAATAATTTAGTGTTATGTCACATAGGTGTGTGTATATAATATTAGCTTTTTTCATAATTTAGAGTGATGATTCTAGTGTTTACATGTTTGTTTGGTTTTTCAAGTTGAACCTAAAGATATTGATCCAAAGATAATATATATATCAAGAATAGACGTACAAATACATAAGAGAAAGCCTAATACAGGAGCTAAGTTTACAATCTGGGATACAAGAGCAGTTCCATACGATCCACATACAACATTATTCCTAATACGCCCCCTCAAGATGGCGGGTCATTGACGACGCCAATCTTGGACATGAGAAGTAGTAACCGCTGCCGAGAAAGTGGTTTGGTTAAGGCATCAGCTAGTTGATTAGCAGAGGAGACATGCGCAACACGAAGAAGTCCAATTTTGACCAGATCACGAATAAAATGATAATCAATGGCGGTGTGCTTCAGCGGAACATAAGATTAGAGCAAAGATATGTGGCGCCAATGTTATCATAGTACAAAGTAGGAGGAGAGGAAGAAAAGGATACAGCCAACTCCGACAATATAGAGCGAACTCATTAAATGTCAGCAACAGCCGCTGCAATAGCTCGGTATTTAGCTTCAGTGAAGGAGCGAACAACAGTTTTCTGCTTGCGAGAGCTCCAGGAAATCGGATTGGATCCAAGAAAGATAATGAATGCCCCTATGGAAGTACTGTCATCAGAGTTCCCCCGCCCAGTCAGCATCACTGTAGTTGTGCAGAGAAGGAGAACTGTTGCTACGAGTACCAGCAAGATATCTAACCAAGCGTTTGACAGCGCCCCACTGTGTCTCAGTTAGAGCATGCATAAACTGGGATAGTTTATTAACATTGTATGCAATATCAGGCCGGGTAAGCAGGAGATACTGAAGACTGCCAAGGACTTGACGGTAGGTCCGAGCATCACATGCACTACTGCCATCACATAGAGAGTGTTTCGCACCGGAGGCCAGCGGTGTTTGAACAGGTTTAGCAGTAAGCATGTTGTGTCGAGCCAAGAGGTCGGTGACATATTTATGCTGGGATAAAAAACAGGAGGAAGGCGTGCGCAGTACCTCAATACCAAGGAAATAGGAAAGTTCTCCAAGATCCTTCACAGAAAATTGAGCAGCCAGATTGCAAACAATACCAGAAAGAAACTGATTGTCACTGCTTGTAAGGATAAGATCATCCACATACACCATGAAATAGGCAGTAATACCATCGCGATTATAAACAAACAAAGATCATCTGATTTGGTACATACAAAACCCACATACAGCAAGAAATTTCGGAGAGCATTGTACCAAGTGCGAGGAGCCTGTTTAAGGCCGTAGATGAGCTTACGAAGCTGACAGACATACTTGGGATGGTTTGGATCAGAGAAGCCCGGAGGTTGGGCCATGTAAACTTCATCAGAGAGTAAGCCATGGAGAAAGGTATTGTTCACATCAAACTGTCGAAGGGGCCAATTACGAGAGACAGCAAGACTGAGAACAATGCGAATAGTAGTGGGTTTCACAACAGGATTGAATGTCTCAGAGAAGTCAATGTCAGGACGCTGATGAAAGCCTTTAGTAACCAGGCGGGCTTTGAATTTGTCAATGGAACCATCGGGCTTTCGTTTGATGCGAAAAACCCATTCACAACCAACGACATTTTGAGAGTCAGTAGGAGGAACCAAGTCCCATGTGCCATTATTTAACAAGGCATTGAACTCAAGAGACATGGTTTGATGCCAACGAGGATTTGAAAGTGCCTGCATAACACTAGTAGGTTCAACATCAGGGGCTAAAGATGTAGTGAGACCATACCGTGGATTGGGTTTAGTGATGTTGTTGCGAGAGCGTGTGACCATAGGATGAGAAGACGCTTGTTCTACCGAAGGCACTGGTGAAGGAGGCCGATCGGGGAGCGAAGATGACACCGAACCTGCAGAGGGAAGTGAAGGAACCGGTATAGGGGGTGGCGAAGGAATAGGCGAGTCATCTGATGGGATGGAGGGGGGAGGAGGGAGAACAGGAGTGGAAAAATGAAAGATATGTTCCACGAATGTTACATGACGAGAGGTATATATTTTGTTGGACAGTCTATCAAGGCAGATATATGCACTTTGGGTAGGGGAATAGCCAACAAACACACATGATGTGGAGCGGTTTTCAAGTTTATGAGATGTGTAGGGTCGAAGCCAGGGAAAACATTAACAGCCGAACACACGTAGTTTTTTGAAATTCGGTGGGTGATGAAAAAGTTTCTCAAAGGAAAATATCATATTGAGATCGACCTTGGGGGGACGATTGATGAGATATGTGGCTGTGGAGATGGCGTAGGGCCAGTATGTGAGTGGCATAGAGGCTTGATGTAGTAAGGCTAGACCCTTGTCAACGATATGCCGGTGGCGCCGTTCAGAGGCGCCATTATGCTGTGGGGTATGGGGGGGGTAGTGAGATGTGTGATTCCATGAGTGGTTAAATATGGGCATAATGCAAGATACTCACCACCATTATCAGAGTAAAAGGTAATAATTTTGGTTTTAAGATAATTTTCCACTAAGGCTTTATAGGCAATGAAAGTGGGCAGAACATCAAATTTCCGTTTACGCGGATACAACCAAATATTTTTCTTAAAATGATCCACAAAAATAACAAAGTATTTGAAACCATCATATGACAATACTGGAGAAGTCCAAACATCAGAAAAAACCAACTCAATGGGCATGGTAGATGTTGAAGACGAATCATAAAAAGGAAGTCTATGACTTTGAATACATTTGCATGAAACACAACTAAAACTAGGAGTCTTAGACATAGGAAAATTATTGCTAGACAAGGCAGACTGTAAAATTTTTAGTAAGGGATGACCCAATCGAGCATGTCAGACGGAAGTAGAACACCTGACAGCAGAATGAAGTGAAGGAGTCTGAGCAGGAAGACCAAAGTGCGGCCATACATAAAGCCCATTAACACGCAGGCCCCGAACAATCGTACCCCCCTTGTGGCAATCCTTCAACTGAAAATCAGAAGTAGAAAAGATAACTGAAACATTATTCTGCTGTCACAGTTGAGAGACAGAAAGCAAGTTTTTCGACATGGACGGAACAAGTAAAGTCTCAGAAAGACGAAGAGAGTGTAAATCAGAGAACATTAAACTTCCAGTGTGTGAAATATTTAATTTGTTACCGTCACCAACAATCACACCATCTGAGCCATCATACTGGGTGTGAAGAGACAAATTGGCCAAATCAGTCGTTATGTGATGGGAGGTGCCCGAATCAAGAATCCAACCGGGAGAAGAAGGGGCCGAGGTGGCAGCATAAGTCGAGGGAGACGTGTAGGCTGCCGGACCAGGTGGATGACGGGATTGAGAGGCAGTGGTGAGAGCCTGGATATCCGAACAACGACGAGCCGGATGATCATGGATTCCACAATATTGGCACTGACCTTGGTAACCAGGGCGAGCCGCCACCGAAGAGGGATGGGGCTGTGAGGGACGAGTCACGACTGAGGTGGAGGACGAGGCATGGTCATGTTTTCGCAGAGGCAGAATGCCGTGGACTACAATATAAGGTGCGTGAGGCGGGATGGGGGGATGGGAGAAAAGAAAAGGGTTTCCAATAAATTTGGAGAGAATCGGAAGAAATAATGTAGGATAAAAAAAAAAAAAGGCGTTAGCCAATTAGACTCTGGTTACCATAAAGATATTGATCTAAAGATAATATATATATCAAGAATAGATGTACAAATACATAAGAGAAAACCTAATACAAGAGCTAAGTTTACAATGTGGGATACAAGAGCAGTTCCATATGATCTACATACAACATTATTCCTAATAGAAACATTACTGCTCTGTCCCAGTAGGAAGAAAAACACTTAATAAAAAGGAATGTAAATGCAGTACATAAAAAAAAAATTGAGGAATATAAGAGAAATTTACTGCAGGTAATCCTAAATGCTCATAGTTCCTAGTTTTTATCTTTATTATTTATTTGCTTGCTATAAGACATATTTTCATTTCTAAATTAATGTAACGTTCTAAATGCCCTCTAAATACTCTCTCTGTTTCATATTAATTGTTGTTCTAGCTACTTCTTCTTTTTTCTAATTAATTGACTTTTTAAATTTTTTCCACGAATTCTACCAATTTTCTCCCTGCTCAATCCTAGAATATCTCTACTTTTCAAACTATCACCGGTATTTTATTTAGTCAAATCTTAATCCCCTAATATTAGCTGAGGATATGTCTGTCAAAATATTTCATCCTTAATTCTTTCCCCTTTTATTCTAAAAGAACAATTAATATGGAACGAAGGGAATATTTTCTTGTTAAAATCATATATCAGATGAAATTGTGTTCTGTGTTTCAGGAAAAAAATTAAGAACTTGTAAGGTGAAAATGTTAGGTATCCAAAAGGTAACTCTTTGTAAATGCTATTGGATTTCATCATGACATATAGATGATATATCCTCTGATGGATATTATATCTATGAAGATTATCTCTGTTTAGGCTCTATTTCTATGTTACCAGTTTGCTGACCATAATAGATGAAAACATCTAAGGAGATGAAAGATTGATGATAGAGTTTAAAGAGGGATCTTCAAAGGAAGCTGAACTTGTCAAGGACTTTGTTGATGTAATATTTATATAGATTTTCCAGGTTTTGAATTAGCAAGTGTGCTTATCACATCTGTCATACAAGATCATAGTGGCATATCTTACACCTTGTTATGCTGTAAGTATTGGCCAAGAAATTAAATATGGACAATTGACCACGCTGTCGGGGAACGTTAAATTTGTTATTTATTTTCTAACTTTCTTTCCTAATAGTAGGTAAAGTAAGTCAGGGTCGATCCCACAGAAAACAGAGAAACTAATTGAATTATCGTATTAGACCAATTTATATAAATAACTATAATAATATAAATATAATATGGGGGGAGTTTTGATGAGAATTAATTAACTATTATAAATAACAACTAACAAGTAAAGTAATAAACTAAAGTTGAATTGACTTATGTATAAAAGGTATTCCCGCCTTTAACCAGTATCCCCCTAATCCGAATGATTCTTGTAACTATTGCAACTGCTTGACCAACTAGTTCTGAGACTCCTACTCCAAGAATTAACAGTTATGTTTAACTAATCCTTGTTACCCCTTAAGTATAATTAATTATAGGTTCGCTTAGTAATTAATCCTATCCAATTAAGTAGTCCTAGGATGCAATCGCTAGAACACCATTAATCAAATGCATAGGGAACTAATGCAACGGAGTAGATACGATGTTGTACTCGCAAGCTCGGTACAAGTGACCGCGACTTATGTTATCCTAGCGAATAATCACTATTTGTTACTCTTGGACATAAACACGTAATAATTACGGATTATGAATTTAAGACCTAGTGACAATTACAAGTCTAATACCCGGGTGATCAGTCCAAATAACAAACATATAAAAGATATGAAGAAACCAAATAACATAAAAAATCTCAGAACATAGTTTAATCAAACAATTATAGGAATAATCACAAAAACATCTTCCTAGGGTTCAACATAGTCAAAGACGGAAATCCATAACTTAGTCGATCATAGTGATTGCTAAGAACAAACTAATAATGGAAAACATAAAACTCGAAAAACCCGAGTCGCCGAATCTTGATTCATCGTGCTCTTCGTAATTCTCAAGTCCGTGCTATCCAAATTGATGTCAAAAGTTCTCCCTTGATGTCTAGAGCCTTGAGATATTTATAGGAGTACATCTATAGGATAAAGAGGGAGCAAACCTAACTGGAATAGGAAAATAAGTCTAAAACTCGTTTTTGAGCTTGTGAGCCAAGTAATGGGCCGACACTGCATTACTTTTCCAACTTAAAAGCTATTTTTTAGAGTCTTCTGGTCATTTTTGGATTTTTCCTCTTTCCCACGAAGTTGTAGTTCTTTGAATCAGCTTTCCAACGCCACAAATTTCATCTCAATTAGAGTTGTAGATCTCAGTATATGGCCAAAACACTAGAGGTATGTCAAGCTGACAGCCTTAAGTCTCGGCCGAGACTCTTCTACAGGCAAAATTCCTAGTTTTCCTGACCTTCTGTCTTGGACGAACTCAATCTCCTGAAACTTTGGCTCGATTTTTCTTGGTTTTTGACTTGTGAGACTTATTCTCAACATCCATTCTTAGTCGAGTTCGACCTTTTGGTCTAAATTCACCCAAATAACATCAAAACAAGTCACAAACATCAAATTGCGCAATAATGCAAATACGAGCAATACATGGTCAATTATACATGCAAATGTTATTAAATAAACACTTAACTCGACCTATTATGCACGCATAAACACGTGCACCAACAATTGTAATAACCCTTAATCCCTTTCATGCTTCCCTATCATTCTTGAAATAATTTGACTTATTAGTTGCAATCTTTGCCAATTTATCAGAATCAATGCACATTTTCATGATTTTGGTGTGAAGTATGTGGATGTGTCTTCAACAATCATAAGGATAAACTTGGAAGGTGTCAAGAAGCTGATCAAATTCAGAAGCACAAGAAAAACAGCTCAAGAAGCAGTTAACAACCTGGAAAACTGTTTTCAGCAATAAGACAACGGTTTTAACCAACTTAACCGTCAAAACCATTGTCTATTAAGAAAATAACCGTTGTCTTTCTTGTGTTGTCGTTTAGCTTTGACAGAAAGATGGGTTAGTTGTGATTACGTGGAGATTACGGTTTTAACTTCCATTTTCTGGTTAATCAAGTCAAGCAAGTGGGAAATTCTGTTGTAACTTGCAGTTTAGCACTTGGTTAGGATTGGTTATCTCTCTAGAAGGTAGTTACAAGAGATTAGAGCTTATATAGATAATGCAAGCTTTTGGAGTTGATTGTAACTTGTAATTCTTTGATCTCTCTAGTGAAATCCTTTCTCTCATTGATCCGTGGACGTAGGCATTTGCCGAACCACGTTAATTCTTGTGTGTTCAAGTTCAATTTCTCATTAATGTGTATAATTCATATTGTGCATGCAAAGTGATTGTAGGATTGTTTGTTAGAGTTGATAGGGTTTCTTTTTGGTTGATTTCTTTGCATCATATTGCAACAAGTGGCGCCGTCTATGGGAAGAGGTGCGAAGAAGAAGATCCTAAACTCAAACATGCCAATCACGAAGATGGAAACTGAGAAATTCAATGGCAAGAACGACTATGGATTATGGAAAATCAAAGTTAAAGCACACCTGGTCCGACAAGGTTTGGCTGCTGCGCTGAAGGGTGAAGATGCATTTTCAAAGGATATGGCTCCGGCTCTGAAACAAGAAATCATGGAAAAGGCTCATAGCCTAGTGGTCTTGTGCCTCTCTGATAAAGTCCTCAGAGAAGTATCCAAGGAACAAGATGCATCAGGAATTATTCAAGCACTGGATAAGATGTACATGGCAAAATCAACTGCTAACAGGTTATTTCTTAAGCAAAAGCTCTTCTTATTTAAATTCTCTGATGAAAAAGGAGTAGAAGATCAGTTAGATGAAAAAGGAGTTGTAACTTGCAGTTTAGCACTTGGTTAGGATTGGTTATCTCTCTAGAAGGTAGTCACAAGAGATTAGAGCTTATATAGATAATGCAAGCTTTTGGAGTTGATTGTAACTTGTAATTCTTTGATCTCTCTAGTGAAATCCTTTCTCTCCTTGATCCGTGGAGGTAGGCATTTGCCGAACCACGTTAATCCTTGTGTGTTCAAGTTCAATTTCTCATTAATGTGTATAATTCATATTGTGCATGCAAAGTCATTGTAGGATTGTTTGTTAGAGTTGATAGGGTTTCTTTTTGGTTGACTTCTTTTCATCATATTGCAACATTTGGCTTTATAAAATTCCAGACTAGTTTTTCTAGTTCCTTTAAAGTGATTGCCATTTATATTTTGGTTATGGTTGCCGCAGGAATGGTGATATAAATAATCCTGAGATTTTGTATTTAAACTAGTCTTGTCATGAAAAAAATCTTGACTCTTTGGTAGTGGCATTAAATGAAAAAATGAAACCGTTTTGATTGAAGTATTTTTTGTTGATATCTCTGCCTTGTTACTCAATGACCTTAAATGGAAGCCTGTTGGAAAGTTGGAGGTAAAGTTTGTGGTCTGTGTTTTACTGTTATTGACAATTATTTCATGGCTTTATAGGATTCGAGGTCGTCACCTATATGCTACAGGTTTAGCTACATATCTAATTTATTGTAGATGTTACATTGTCCAAATTAATATGCCATGCTTCATCAATTAATTTGCATATGTCCATGTGGACATTAATCATGGATTTTGCACCTTGGTTTGCTGTGACAAAACTGTTTTTTGAAACAACTGTTTGTTTTTCTACCTTGACTGTTTCGAATCAATTTGCAAGACTGAGTTGGAATCCAAAGCAAAGAAAGTAGTTTGTCATGGGATTTTCACTAATGTCCGCTGAGCTACCAATGTCTACAAAAACACACGACACAATATAATTGACAATCTTTGTCGTGAGAACTAAGGCGTCATTTCCAGGCTGCCGCCCCGGCATCACATCTCTAGGCCCGAACCTAATGACGGGGGTGACATCTTGACTATAGTTTTGGGGGAACATGTGTGGCTTTCTCTTAGGAAAGCTCGCTACCACCCTGCTTTTGTCATTCCTTGCACCTTTACCTGGCTTATGCCTATCAGTCTAGTCCTGCTTGTCATCTACCCATCACTTCCCCTTTTTGTTGTCATCATATCCTCCAAGTTGATGAACTTCTCCCCTCTGCTGAACAACTATTCAAAACTTATGGTCAGCTTCTTAGCCAATGATATAAATAGGTTCCCACCTTTCAACCCGTTTGTCAAGGCGTTGATCGCCACCTCTGATGTGGCTTGAGGTATTTGAAAGGCCTCTGTATTGAACCTCCGGATAAAATTCCTTAACGTCTTACTATCATGCCGTCTCAGGTTAAAAAGAGAGAACGGCGTTTTCTGTTGTCTTCTGGCGCTAGCAAACTACTGGAGGAAAAACGTGCTAAATTCTTCAAAGGTCCCTACCGACCCCGGAGGCAACTTTCCAAACCATTGCTGGGCCGACTTGGACATGGTGGCGAAGAACGCCAGACACTTGACCCCGTTCGTGTAACCGTGCAAGAATGCGGAATTCTCGAAGCGCAACAAGTGGTCGTTTGGATCGGTCATTCCGTCATACTCAAATGAAAGCTGTTTAAATCCCGAAAGGAGCTCGTCACTGGGTATCTCTCGTGGAAGCTGGCAACCGGTGAGTTGTCTTTCCTTCTTCGCAGGGTCCTCCATCATTCTCTTTATCCGACTAACTTCCCGCAGGAGGGCCTCAAGTTTATCCCGGTTGTCCGCAGAATCACCTACTTCTTCTCTGCTCCGGGACTCCCCCGATTGGTTTTGCCTTGTGCACGCTGCGTGGACCTCCTGCCCATTGAAGTTGTGTGCTATTTGAAAAGAGGGGGTATTTATAATACCTTAAACCTAAGGTCAAAAAAGGGAAATTCCTACTTTTTTAGGAAACCCTACCTTATTGGGCCTAACCATTAAGGGCGCATTACCTTTTAATGGTACATGGGTCGAACCGAAAATTTATAGCTCCTTCATTCGTACATGCTACCAGGCGTGCCCTCTCAGCGCCGTCGTTAAACTTCCAATACACTGACTTTTTCAAAGGTGGAGATTAAGAGTAGAGATTTTGAGGGAGGAGATTGTGAGAGAATTTGTCATTTATGAGCTACGCCAATTAAGTTGGGACAAATTAATATGACAAGTTGGTCAATTAAATCGGGACGGAAGGAGTAGTACATTATTTTCTACATATAAAACTAAAGTTGTGTGATTTACTTTAGATTCGATGAATATATCGAACTTGTGACCTTCCAGTGCCTCTGAAAGTCTTCATCTTATATGATTTGCACTTCATATTTATTATTCTCTAGCACATAACACAAAAATCAAATATGTTAATAAAATATATTACAAAAAGCTAAACATTAAAGTACTTATAAATCACAAATGGAAAAAAACATATTAAGCACGAAATTTTTAATTAAAAAAATAAAATGGTGAGAACGATTTTATGTTATGTAGAAATCATTTTTTAGTTATTGTTAATAATAAAAAAAAACCTATATTTTTTTACTCATTCATACATATAGCAGTTACATTTACTTAATGCAACTGTTGTGGACTGAAATTTAAATTTGAAAAAAGTGAACTTCAAAAGCAAAATTGCTCTTCTTATTTGTGATTAGATATAATTTCAGAAGATATACATTTATTTATTTTTAATACTCAGAATAATTTAAAACTAAAGTTCAGGCACAGACACAAATGTGAAACAAGCATGAAAGATATGTAGCATACAAGCATGACGATGAGAACAATCAAAGTTTAAAGCATCGAGATAACATCAGTGAAACATCAAAGCTACTGTTCAGGGACAAAAATGTTAGTATTTGGTATGTGAAGGTGTATAGACGAAGATGTATTAAATACACACAAAGTTTAGGATAGAGTTTGACTCTATATCCATAAGACGAAATTGTCACGTACACGGGTGCAATATGTATAAAAGCAAAACGCCTCCAAGATACAACGACTTTAAAACTTTAGACCGCTGCACTACGAGTCGGAAGTTACCGGCGAATAATCTTGTGAAATTTGAATGAATGAAATGAAGTCTGCAGGGGCCTATTTATATTTATTGAAGAGTTGTGGTGTTTTTTTGGAAAGGCACCTCTTCATCCCTTGATGACACTCTTTTGACTAAACCCACCAGTTCGCTGGGCGGTTGCACCCGCAAGATGATCTGTGCCCTGGCGGGCGACTGGTCGCACCGATTCGACCCGTTGGTGGGTCCGTACGACCCGACCCTGCGGGGGTGAACCGCCCGGTCCGAGCCGGTTCCTAACGGGTCGATCCGACCCGACCCGACCTGGTCCACGTCACCGCACCGCCTGACTCGAACCGCCACGAACCCGCGAGCCATCCAATCAAAACTTTAAGGCTCCTCCAGCTCCTCGCGACGACGCGTATGTGCGCCTCTAAAGCGACTCAATGCGACGTGCACGTGCCGGCCCGAGCTCGGATGGTCGGGTCCATTGTAGCCAAAGGCTAAAATCCTACTAGGGTCCACCATAAGGTCTACCATAGGGGAGCACACAAGATAACTCATTATCAAGTGCTTTACCAAATAAGGAGTATCCACTTACTCCAACTTTTCTATGTAGGACAAGTTCTCATATTTTCCTTTATAAACTCTTCAACTTGCAAGTTTAAGTTGCAACCTTTGACAATTAATATCTCATTTATCTGAAATTTATTTTGAGCATATTAATACATTAAATTCATCTACTCGAAATGTAGATTATGAATTTGCAACTTGTTTCCATTTTAATAAATTGATCGAAATAATTAAATTGGTCAATTTTGGGTCAAAATCCAAATATCAAACCAATTTCGAAAAAAAATGTAAGATTATTGTGGCTCACGTGCCATCAAATTAAGTTAATAAGATATTTTAAATATCTTAATGGTTTAAATAAATAATCTTCCGGATAATATTTGGTCAAGATATATCTGATAAGATATTATTTTCACGTTGATAGACCGTGAATGGATAGCAATCTTAATTGCATTATAATCCTAATCCTGTCAGGAATTGGTCCTCTCTCCACCTATAAAAGATAACAGAGTTACATTATTTCTATCACCTAATTTAATCAAAATACTCTGTTCTAAAGAAGGCTAGGAGATAGAAATCAATTTCTCCCATAAAGAAAAATCAATCGATGGCGTCTCAAGGTAAGTGCCCTAATTTTATATGTCAATCGAATGTGAAAATCATGAGTTCCAATATCCATGTTTAATCTTATTATTGCGATTATGTATACGTGATTAAAACTTACATGTAATATCAGAGCATGGTTATTGAATTCATAATTTTCCGTTCATTATGAACCCTTGATTGAATTGTAAACTCATTGGGAAATTCATCTATCAAGTACAATCTGAAGATTATCGTTATTCCGATCCACTGCAATAATTCAATTCGATAAGAATTTTCATAACATGATTCCGCGAATATGAAATAACGTCTATTGTTGATAGAAAACTTATCAAGGTGACAATTCTGTAATGATTAATTCCCACGAAAATCAAGATATGTTTCTAAAGTTGTATTCATTATTTATATCAAGATTGCAAGTATGTAAATATGTATGTGGTGATGTGTATGCTGATGTATGTTTACTGTATAAGGATGTTATAATTAATTTAACTTCCTAATTATGCCTATAATTCGTATATATGGTAGATCATTATGCAATTACAGTTTGAGTTTTTGTTTACTCTGTTATCTTGAACCGTGTGAGATTTTTCATGTTTAAGGTTATTCTATATCTAACAATCTAATGATATAATTTGTTAGCTATTTAAATTGAATGTATATCTTGTACGATGATGCTAAATCTTATAATATATTTTATATTTGGCTATGATGAAAAATTGTAGCTTAATTAGTGGTTAGTATTATATGATTTGAATTTATCTGATGTTGGTCTGTTAATCACCAAAGTAGTCTGATCATTAGTCATCGTAAATTTAAATTATATAATAAATATTTGATTATCCATATGGATTTGATGCTTGGGATATAAGTTATCTTTAAATTTATGGGTAATCAAAATTCATCTCTATAAGACATTGGAGATCACCCAAAGGTGGATCGCTAGTTCTTATAAATTATGATATAATGTGATGATTGATATATTATGTTGACTGTTTTGTATGTCCAAAGATAACAAAATAGTTCGAGTGTATATTCAATTATCAAATTATGGGGAACTAATAAGTATCATTATGATTATGATGGTATATTGTTGTATCATCCAAAGGAGAACATCAATGTACATTTATTGATTATTGATCCTGAATCTGGGTTATGTTACTCAAAGCATTAATGAGAATAATTATATGTATCCTTGCAGTGCCTATTCCTATTGCTCTTCATTCGCTTGCTACATCTGTTCAAAAAATTAATGTACTAAATTATTCTGATTGGAGTGGACAAATTCAATTTCATCTCGGTGTTTTGGATCTTGACTATTCACTCCAATTCGACAGACCTGCTATTACTGACAAAAGCAGTGATGTCGAAATAGCTAACCATGATGCCTGGGTTAGATCGAACAGATTAAGCCTAATGTTTATGCGAATGAGTGTAGCAGACAATATCAAGTTTACTATATCTCAAACTGAAAGTGCTAAGGAATTTATGAAACTAGTGAAAGAACGTTCCCAAATTGCTGATAAGTCTCTCGCTGGCACACTAATGGCTACTTTAACCACCATGAAGTTTGATGGTTCTCGTAGCATGCATGAGCATGTCATTGAGATGACGAATATTGCAGCAAAACTTAAGTCATTGGGGATGAAAGTGGATGATAATTTTCTTGTGCAGTTTATCATAAACTCACTTCCCCCTGAGTATGGACCTTTTCAAATGAACTATAATAACATGAAAGACATATGGAACATGAATGAACTTCACGGAATGTTGGTTCAGGAGGAAACAAGGCCTAACAATCAGGGGTCTCATTCTGTTCATCTCAGAATGAATCAAGGAGCTAAAAAGAAAGCCGGAAAGAAGGGAAAGGGCAAGCAAGGACTCCATAAAGTGAATTAGTCATCTGTCCAAATCCAGAAAAAGGAACAAGATATCCTAAGTGTAGGTTTTGCAATAAACCTGGACATTTTCAGAAGGATTGTCAGAAACGTAAAGAATGGTTCGAAAAGAAAGGTAAACTGAATGTTCTAGTATGTTTCGAATCAAACTTAGTTAATGTTCCTTATAATACTTGGTGGCTTGATTCTGGCTGTACCACTCATGTTTCTAATACGATGCAGGGATTCCTTACGACCCGAATCACAAACCCAAATGAAAACTTCGTCTACATGGGAAATCGAGTCAAAGCTCCTATTGAAGCCATTGGAACTTATCGTTTAATTCTAGATACCGGACATTGTTTAGATTTGTTTGAAACTCTTTATTTACCTTCCATTTATCATAATGTAGTTTCCTTGTCCAAACTTGATTCTGTTGTATATTTTTTTAAATTTGGTAATGGATGTTTTAGTTTATTCAAACAAAATCTTCTTATTAGTTCTGGTATCCTAAATGATGGCTTATATAGGTTTAAACTTGATCATGTTTTTGCTGAGACTCTTTTAACCCTGCATCATACTGTTGGAACTAAACGTGGTTTAGTCAATGAAAGTTCTGCTTACTTTTGGCATAATCGTTTGGGGCACATCTCCAAAGAAAGATTACAAAGGTTGGTAAAGAATGAAATCCTTCATGATTTGGATTTTACTGATCTTGATATTTGTGTGGATTGTATTAAAGGAAAACAAACAAAACATACAAAGAAAGGAGCCACGAGAAGCACACAGCTTCTTGAAATAATACACTTATATTTGTGGGCCTTTTGATGTTCCTTCTTTCGGAAAAGAAAGATATTTTATCACCTTTATCGACGATTATTCACGTTTTGCTTATATCTATCTATTGGAAGAAAAGTCTCCTTCCGTAAACGCATTAGAAGTGTTTATTAATGAGGTTGAGAGACAATTAGATAGAAAAATGAAAATCATTAGATCTGATAGAGGTGGTGAAAATTATGGAAAATATGATGAATCGGGGCAATGCCCAGGCCCATTCGCTAAATTTCTAGAAAAGCGTGGCATTTGTGCCCAGTACACTATGCCGGGTACACCACAACAATATGATGTAGCAGAAAGGCAAAATCGTACTCTTATGGATATGGTTCGGAGTATGTTAAGTAATTCCTCTTTACCCACCTCATTGTGGATGTATGCACTAAAAACTGCCATGTATTTGTTAAACCGGGTTCCTAGCAAAGCAATTCCTAAAACACCTTTTGAATTGTGGACGGGTAGGAAACCTAGTTTAAGGCACCTGCATGTTTGGGGTTGCCCGGCAGAAATTAGAATTTATAATCCAGAAGAAAAGAACCTGGACTTACGAACAATCAGTGGGTTCTTCATTGGTTATCCAGAAAAGTCAAAAGGATATAGGTTTTACTGTCTCAATCACAGTACGAGAATTGTTGAAACTGGAAATGCTAGGTTCATTGAAAATGGTGAAATTAGTGTTGAAGAAGTAAGGTTGGAAATTCCTTTACCTAAGTCTTCATCTCAAGTTGTTGTTCCTACAGTTGTTGAACCGCTGAACAACTTACAAGAACAACATATAAATGAAGAAATTCCCAATAATGAACCTATTATTGATGAACCTGCAATAGATGAACCACAACAACAAATAGTGAGAAGGTCTATAAGGCCAAGACGATCTGCTATTTCTAATGATTATGTGGTTTATCTACAAGAGTTAGAATTTGACATTGGAATTGATGATGATCCAGTTTCCTTTTCACAAGCCATGGAAAGTAATAATTCTACTAAGTGGTTGGATGCTATGAAAGAAGAGTTGAAATTGATGGCTCATAATGACGTCTGGGATCTTGTAGAATTGCCAGAAGGATATAAAAGAGTTGGGTGTAAACGGGTCTTCAAGACCAAACGCGACCCGAATGCAACATCGAAAGACATAAAGCTAGACTAGTTGCCAAAGGTTATACTCAGAAAAATGGCATTGACTACAAAGAGACTTTTTTGCCAGTGTCTCGAAAAGACTCCTTAAGAATTATTATGGCTTTGGTGGCTCATTATGATTTAGAGTTACATCCAATAGATGTTAAAACTGCTTTTCTGAATGGGGATTTAGTGGAAGAAGTCTATATGAATCAACCTGAAGGCTTCTTCATTAAAGGAAAATAACATATGGTGTGTAAACTCAAGAACTCAATATACGTGCTTAAGCAAGCTTCTCGTCAATGGTATCTTAAGTTCAATGATATCATTACTTCTTTTGGATTTAAGGAAAACACTGTAGACCGGTGTATATATAGCTGGAAGTCAGTGGGAGTAAGCTTATTATTTTGATCTTGTATGTTGATGACATTTTTCTTGCGACGAATGATCTTGGTTTGTTATTTGAAACTAAGAAATTTCTCTCTAAGAACTTTGAAATGAAAGATATGGGCGAGGCAACTTTCATTATAGGAATAGAAATATTTCGTGATAGATCACAAGGAGTGTTAGGGTTGTCTCATAAAGCATATATCAATAAAGTTCTAGAGAGGTTTAGGATGGAAAAGTGCTCGTCAAGCCCTGTTCCAATCCAAAAGGGATATAAGTTTAACCTTATGCAATGTCCAAAGAATGAATTGGAACGTGAACAAATGAAAGATATTCCTTATGCATCGATTGTTGGTAGCTTGATGTACGCACAAACTTGTACAAGGCCAGACATCAGTTTTGCTATTGGAATGCTTGGTCGTTACCAAAGTAATCCAGGAATGGACCACTGGAAAGCTGCAAAGAAAGTATTGAGGTACTTGCAAGGAACAAAGGATCACATGCTTACTTCTCGAAAATCTGATCATTTAGAAGTGATTGGATATTCAGATTCAGACTATGCCGGATGTGTTGATACTCGAAAGTCAACATTCGGCTACTTGTTCCTATTAGCTGGAGGGGTAATCTCATGGAAGAGTGCGAAGCAGTCTGTAATTGTTGCATCCACTATGGAAGCTGAATTTGTGACATGTTTTGAGGCCACTGTTCAAGGAAATTGACTGCGGAACTTTATTTCAGGACTTGGAATTGTCAACAGTATTGCCAAGCCGTTGAAAATTTATTGTGATAATTTTGCAGCAGTATTCTTCTCTAAAAATGACAAGTATTCCAAAGGTGCCAAACATATGGAATTAAAGTATCTTGCCGTTAAAGAAGAAGTTCGGAAACAAAAGATGTCAATTGAGCATATAAGCACCAATCTCATGATCGTGGATCCGTTGACCAAAGGATTGCCACCAAAGACATTTATTGGACATGTCGAAAGTATGGGCATTATTGAAAGGTCTTAGCGAACTTATGATGTGTAATTGACATTTTGAGCTCTTTTATATATTGTTTCTGAATTAATTGATATCCTGTTTTGTCATTGATGTATACATGATTGTTGACATAAAGTATGATAGGATTTTGTCTCTAATCAAGACATTAATGTGAACTTTTATTGATACTAGTTAGAGACACGTGCGTTGCACGTGATTCACAAAATTTATTAAAAATATATTATTATATTTTTTAAAATAAATATATTTAAAAATTGCATAGTATGTCAAGATAAAAATAAATACTCCTTATATATAATTTTATAATTGATTAAAATATACTTCTTAATACATACACATCTTGTTTTAAAGTCTTACATAAACTGATAGAGTACTTTGAATGCTTAATCTTAACAAACTAAAAAGAAATATATTAAGTATGATTTGTAATTAAAAGAGACTTCTTACCAAAGTGAAACAATGATATTGTTTATAATTGCGCCTATGTGGTCAAAAAAATGTTGGGGTTATGGAGCCTGAGCGACTGCTTCACAGTGATCCAACTCGCCGGTCAGTTGGCAGGAGTTCAGGGGCAGAGACCTCGAAGAATTTTCTTGGGGCTTTAAAAGCAGTATTTGAGATGAATGAACTTTTAGAGCTACGGCCCAACTTGTGTTATAAATAATACTATGATTCATTGTATTTGTTATCAGCGAAATCATTAGTTATCTCCTAACTTGATAGTGGCCCCAGACGTAGTCATTCATGACGAATTGGGTTAACAAATTTGTGTCTTTTATTTTTCGTCCTATTAAATTCTCAATTAATTGCACCATATTTCCTAACAAAAAAAAAAAAAAAAAAAAAACCTTGTTTCAAAACTTCTTTTGTGTCATAGAAAAAGAAAAGAGAAAGCATTTATTTTATTAGTCAAAACAAAAATAATCTTATTATGTATCAATTAATATTGTTGGATAAGTCAAATGGAAAAAATGAAGTTGTATAAATGATAATTCATGATTTTAGAATTTTTTTTTAATAATTGACAAAAATAAAAAGTTATACATTTGTCAACCATGATTAATTTTTGGGTAATTCTTCTGTGCAATCGTTGCACATATGCAATCGTAGGGTATTTTTATCATTTTAAGTATTGTACTGGGACCCATTATTGTTTTTAATAATTTGAATCACCCCATTATTGTTTTTTAATAATTCGAATCGAGGACCTTTGAAAAAGGAGATGTTCCAGCGGAGGTGGACATGCCTGTTGGGGTCGACGACGGCGACGCTGTTGGAGGAAGCCTTGCTCTCGTTCGACATGGTACGTCTATGTGAGGAGGTGAAGATGGATTGGTGTAAAACTGCAATATGTTGCGCAAAAGCAAAAAGAAAAATTTGTTTGAAAAGTTTGGCTAACGAAGGATTATTTTCGAAACAGAGGGAGATAGAGTGTTGAACTTAGTTTTCATAAAGGGTTTTTGGGGACTTGTAATAACTTATTGGGAAGATGAGAGAATGATTTGACATTTCTACCCTTTTTCTTTTTTTAAATTATTCGAACTAAATGAACGTTCAGATCGAAATTGAATAAATCTAACAGTGGAAAAAAAAAAGTTGCATGGGTGCAACGGTTGCGTAGAAGTAGGACTCTTAATTTTTAGGAATAGTAATGTAGTATAAGTTATTAATTTTGATAAATTTGAAGTTAAATATTTCAAATATAATTACTGCATGTTTACACTCCCTTGTACATTTTCCAATCATTTTATATGTAAAAAGTATAAAAATATATAATATAGAATTGTCATAAGATTTTTATATATTTGGTTATCCATTAACAATCAAATTGTACTACATTATATTTGTTTATAGTTACTTGATGAAACACTATATTATATTAATGTCCACTAAAATTAGTAAATTACATCATTCATGTTATAGAAAATAGTGTCAAATATGATTAACATTTTAATATGAAAATTGTAAATTATATTTCAGACATATTTACTTGAGATTGTGATCTAATACTTTTCAAGTAATTATCAATAACTATAATGTAGAGATTAAGAAGTATTACTAAACTTAACTAACTTTTGTGTAATTTACAGTTAATAATTACTCATAGAAGTAAATAGATAAATCAAAACTTAGTTATCAAAATATATTAGTTTCTATAAATAAAAAAATATATATCAAACATATTTTCCACTTGAGTTTGAAATATCGCTTTTAAAAACATAAACAAATATTTAACTCTAAATATGTCGATAATAACTTATTAAATATTTCGTGCTTTATTTACATAGTTATCGAACATATATGAATAAGGAGAAATGTTATAAAAATTAAAACAGTAGCAAGCTAAAGAGTACTCTTATATATGAAATATTCCATTATAAAGTAACTATATAATCTTGTTTAATGTTCATAAAAAAATAAGTGATTTTATATTAGTGTGAAACTCACGTACATTCTTATCACTTTGTCTTTTTATATCAATAAATTCACATTTATGTACTTATAATATATACTTGATCAATAAATATGTTCAAAAAAATAAATTTTACTAATACCTAAACCATATACAGCACAAAAAGTTATCGGACAACTTATTTAACAAAGATCCAAAATTAAAATAACAAATCTTTAATCCCTTGTTTAAGAATTTTTGAGGTGTTTCTTATTTTAAACGTTGAAACTACTTTTCAATTTAGCATCAAAACTACAATGCATTTTTTTATTTTTTTTTTATTTTTGTTCTTTGCATCATAAGTATATCTTTTTTTGCAAGAAATATTATATTAGAATTACTTTGAAATTATACTAAAAGTTAAAGTTATATCAAATTCAATTGATTGATTGTCCTTTCATATTTTACTCCATATAATTATTATTTTTTGTTCAGGAGACTCCCTATGAAATATTGAATTAGCATATATTTTTCTAAATTTTCATGTTAAATGATATATTTTAGAAAAATAAAGCTTATGAATATTTAATAAAATAAAAAATTAATGAGACCTTAAATTTAATTACTAATAATACAAATAGATAACATATAACTAAGTAATTGATGGATGAATTTAATAATTCCTTGTAATAAATATATATTAATAAGATGTTAAATTACATATTTATTCCTTATATGTATTTGTATGGTAGAAGGGCATTTTTGTCACTATATTAATTTGTAAGAAATCACTCATACTTTTATAGGTAGGGAGATAATGAGTCATATTAAGTAGAAAACTAATTTTGTGGTACATGGAAGGAACTATGTCGAGTAAAATGACGTAGAACTGCCATGACCCGTGTTAGTCTGTATTTGATATTGACATTATGGTCTGACCAATGAACTTAAAAATTATCGTTATGTTGCACAAATTACGTTATTATTTAAACCATGAAGACTTAGTTCTGTCGCTTTGGCCAAGTGGGAGAATGTAAGATTATTGTGGCCCACGTGCCATCAAATTAAGTTAATAAGATATTTTAAATATTTTAATGGTTTAAATAAATAATTTTCGAGATAATATTTGGTCAGGATATATCTGATAAGATATTATTTTCACGTTGATAGACCGTGAATGGATAGCAATCTTAATTGCATTATAATCCTAATCCTATCCGGAATTGGTCCTCTCTCCGCCTATAAAAGATAACAGAGTTACATTATTTCTATCACCTAATTTAATCAAAGTACTCTGTTCTTAAAAAGGGCTAGGAGAAGAAATCAATTTCTTCCACAAAGAAAAATTAATCAATGGCGTCTCAAGGTTAGTGCCCTAATTTTATATGTCAATCGAATGTGAAAATCATGAATTTCAAGATCCATTTTTAATCTTATTATTGCGATTATGTATACGTGATTAAAACTTAAAAAAAAACAAAGACAATCAGGTTTTTAATTATATCAATCTGTAAGTGTTAGTTCTGTAGTGCTTCTAAGAAGTTGTAATTTACCTTTTGTAGAATTGAGAAATCTGATATTTCTGTTTTCCAGAGATTTGGAACACGATCATTTCTGACTAAAAAAAGTTAAATAAATATATAAATTTTCATTTTATACTGTTATGCAGTAAGGGAGATATACTCATAAAGTGCATTTGTCTGTTACATTTTGCAGGTAAATTTTTCTACACTGTACTGTCTGTTTTCAGTAATGAAAATAATTTCATTGTATTTAGAAGAATATTAGATAGATAAAGCAAAATAATATATATAGAAACACATAGGCATCCTGGTAAGCTAAAAAAGAATAAGTCCACGACCAAGTTCAGATATGAAAACTTTATGACAGTTCACTAGAGATATTTTTTTTCCTTAGATAAAAAGATGTTCCGGTTTTGCTATTCTCAAGAAAAAAGTAATGTCCACACCAATTGTAATGTCCAACACACATTATATTAGAAATAATATTTGTTACATTTTGTTAAATAATAATTTATTTCTCTTAATTTTTCTCAGTTTGTAATACGAGTCGAACACATATTGATTTTATAAGCGAATCTCCACTGTTCAGTCCTAAGGAAGATGTGCCTGTAAATTTTGACAATGATGATGAAGAAGAACCATGTACTTCTACTTCAACAGATAATAATGTTCATTAGTGTAGTTTTTCAAAAGTACATATATTTTATGTGTATAACATTAGTAGGTTTTTATTTTTTTGTTATTTGTAAAATATTGGGATGTTGGAGATGCTAAGTTTCAATGTGAGTTTTGTGGTGCGGTTTTTGGTATGAGGACAAATTGCGTTCACTTCGATGGGAGGAAAGATTGACCATAGTCCCAATGTTGGAAATTCTCCACCGATTTTAAGTTTCACGGATAAAATTATCACTTAATTGGTAGTTTATTAGCTGCTGATAGTGGGTGTCCAAAGTTTGCACAACTCTATGTTTTTTATACTGAGAATGAGGTTGCAAATAGGATAAATGTTGTGAGGTATATTTTTATTTCATCCAAAGTAATTTACTTATTTTATACTTATCTATCTTTAATACTTTGTTTAATTTTCAATTGCTCAAATATTATTATTCTCTAGGTCCAAGAATTATACTGATAGCCTTCATGCTGACATTGTCTCTGATCTAAAGACATTGCGTGACGAGAATAATGTATTAGTACAGTCGTTTAGTATGGTAAGAGATACAATTGAAGCAAGTAGTCATTTGGACATTAAGCTGAAATTTATTTCTAGGAGAGGTCATGATGGTAGAAGACATAATTTACTGATCCGTTTCAGAAGTAGCAACTCTAATTGTTGGAGACTTTGAAGAAACCTTGGGTGATAAAGATATCATGGTAGACACAAACTCATCTACTGAAGCGAATTAATGAGTTGAACCCTACTAATCTTAGCTTACAATATTCATTGACTTTTCTGTATAGGGAGAATGGATATAGAGATAATATATATATGGCAGAAACAAGAGCTTCGGTTGGAAAGTAGAAGAAAGAGAATAAGCCCAAAGTAATTCATCTCCTATCCTTTCCATGATAGAGAGGGTGAGTGTTGTCTCATTTTACGATGTAGAAGGCTTAAGCAACAGTTGTCTATTTATGCATACCCAATTATTGAATAAGAAAGATTGATGTATGTAAGCACGTACTCATCAAAAGCAACTGAGATGTGAAATGTATAAAGGTCTCGCTGATGCTTTGCTGCTAGGAGAAGAGATGGATCCAATCAAGGTCTGCAATTAGTATTGCCCTCCCACTATATTGGTGATCATGGTACACTACAAGAAAGGTCTCTTTTAGTGACAAAAAATTAGTGATAATAAGAAAAACCTCTCACTAAAGGTACATTACACATAGCTTTTGTGAGCACCGAAAAATACTCTCATTAAATGTTTACTTTTGGTGACCAAATCCAAAATTTCAGTTAAATTGAAAAAAGGCTGTCACTAATATTTGTCATAATGGGGCAACAAACATCTCCCACCCAAAAAATGTTCTTCAAACGAATTTTAAAAAAAGAAAAATTTGATTTATATATATATCAAATAATAAGTGAAAATGGGGCGGCAAACACCTGACACCTGCCACCAAAAAATTTATCTTTGACCAAATTAAAAAATAGAAAAGATAAAAAAAAGAAAAAGAAAGAGAAATTAGATTTATATTTCAAATAGTAAGAACAGAAAGGGATAAGACATTAACACCTTCATACCTCCATTTCGTCTCTGTATTTGCTTACACAGCTACACCCAACATTCTCTGGACCAAAATTGAAGAAATATTTCAACCACTCTCATCGACAGTGTCTTTCCGCCGCCGTCAGTCGTGTTGTTAACATGTATGGAGAAAATTGTATCATTTTCTTCTCTTTTGTATTTCTCTTACTTAACCCTAGTTGTTCGCTTGTAATTTGCAGAGGTAGTGCCTTTTATTCAGGTCGATTGAGTCTCCTATTTTATCTCTACATCATTATTGTTTATCCGATAGCAATGGGTAAGGGTTTCTTCTTCGCTTTACTCTTTCTCTCCATAAGACCTTTTAATCAGTTGATTCTATTTTAAACATTGTTACAAGCTTGGAAATTGAAATATTTGGTCTATTTCCATGTGAATTTATTATTTTATTTATAGTCAAGGTGTGGCTTGATTAATTCAATTTAAGGCTTGATCACATTTTTCTGTCTTATCTGGTCCTATTACAATTATCTGTGTTGATGTTTGGATTACTAATTGTATAGGTGGAATTAGTTTCAGATCTAATTTTGATCATCTTGTTGATATGAACAAATGGTTATTAGATGAATTGGGTTTTGGTGATTATAAGCCGGTGTTTGAGGAGTTATTGTTTTGGTTTATTTTGTTGAAAAAAAGCTTTTCCGCTTCTGATAATTGTTTTCAGTGAAAAAACTGTGACAAGAATCACCTTATAGCTTTCCCACTCTCTCTCTCTCTCTCTCTTTCTCTCTCAAGGAGCTTTTCATAGTTACCTGTGATTTTACGTAATTTTTTGGTGCAATACACATAGTTAGGTTGTGTAAGACGTTCATTACTTTAAATAAATCCTTTTTAGATGGGCTCTTGCATCTTGATTTTTGCATTTGCTACTTATGTGTGCTCGTAAGAAATTCTGTTTATGTAGGGGTTGGGGGGGTCCCTTAATTTGCCATAGGAACAGCTTTTGGTCAGCAATAATGTATTCTCTTCCTTTCTCTCCTGTGATTCCTTAGATTATTTTATGATTGTATGAAGTGTGCAAATTCTTTCCGGTGGAAATTTTAGAGAAGAAATGCTTTGTAGGGACATTTAGGATTGTAGAAGTGTATCGATTAAGTTCAACGAAACATCTTTTTTGTTTGAAGACATTTATGTTATCTAAATTATAATTGCTTGTCTATAGGCAAGTGAAGCAGGTGGGAGTAATAACACAAGTTTCTGAGTCTACCAAACCTATTTTAAGGCATATTTAGTTTCATAGATAGTTTGACTTGCATATCCTGTTTTAACTATTGACTGCGTACATGATTAATATCAGGAAACAGCTGCCCAAAGAGCTAAAGCTTGGACTCCAGTATAGAGATCTTTAAACTCACGTCTTTAGATTTCTAGACAAAATAGAACCTTTTCTTGTTATTTAGTTTTGAGACATCTCGATGCACTCTTGATTTAATGTGGAGGAGGCCTCATACACACACCAATACTTAATTGATGGATGTAGATTTTATAGGAATTACCGAATTTCCCTAGGACCTTGTGGGATGTCATAATTCAATATACACATTGATTAATCCTAAACATGCATTTATTAAATTAAGTACAACACATAGGTGTTTTAGAGTTGACCTGAGAATCGTGTGCACAACAATTTGATGTTAGACTCTAGGATTGACCTTCTAGACTGTATTCCTGCTCGATCCTCAACGTCAGATGGACGATGAACTTTGAGAAATCCCAACTGTGGGAACCAACACTGCCGCCGTCGCCCTCTCACTCTCTTTTTTGCTCTGTGATTTTTTGCGTGTGTCTGTTATATTTCACAGACTGAGAGTTATGTATTAAATACATAATAACTGAGTGTGGGTCTGGCCTGGTAGTTTAATTTCCTACTGGGCTAGGAGCCTGATGGGCTAGTCCAGGGATCAAATACAAGAAATAAAGATGGACCTAACTATGACTTAATTCTTCTATCTTCAGCCCAGAACATAATTAATTCATAAATATTAATTTATTACACTAAAGAATTAATACTAACTTACCCCTTTATTCCCGAATTCAGTCGGGGCTTAAATTAGAAATAATTAATCCCCGTATTTAAGATATCGAATATCCATTAATTAATTAAAACCTCTAACAGCTTAAATTAATTAATTGCTTATTAATTCCTTAAGTAGTACCACTCAACTTCATTATTGTACCTGAACTTAAGAAACCTACTACAATAAACCTTTTGAGCTCCTTAAGGGGATATCATCATCCTAAACAGATACGGTTACCTAAACACAAATTACCAGTTATCATATGTAAGTTGCTGTCACCCAAGATACAGAGTATAAAGATTTAGCACTTAACTCTCACCCATAGTAAATTAAAGTGACACACAGACATGCACACATAACTATAATCTTATTTAGGGTTTAGATTACAATAAGTCACTGAGATATCTTGTTCTTCACTAAGGTCGGGCAGAAGAACTTATCTCACCGTGATCCTATCAATACGTAAAGACGTACCTATATAAGTAAATAGTCAAGATAAACTATTCCTACTTGATACTGTAGCCTATACCAACAACTCGTCCTCAAGGTGTCTCAGTTGTGATATATATATTTCATATCTCATTAAGTTTCACCAATCATATGATCTTTTGTGATCTACAACACACCATATGATCTACTTATAAAGAGAGATATAGGGACATACATAGTGATTAGTGTAAACTGAATCAGATAGGAGATTAATAGTTAAGAACTGGAAACATTGTATATGAAAGGTATTGCTTTTAGTATACAAATCCAACATATTTTTGTCAATTGATAGTACACACTACAAAAAACTACTTGTAGTGACAGTTTGTGCTATTACTCATGATATTGTATAGTGGAATGTGTATTTGTATTATATACATAATATTTTCCTTAAAAAAACAAGTGTTTGGCTAGAAATTGTTTGATTGGCTAGAAACACCAACACTTTGAAAGCATGCTTCTTAAATCTACGTCATATTCATGGGTGATTGCATTTGGGTTTACGATAAAGAGAGAGTTTCTGATTGTATTCATTATGTGTGAATTAGGTGTGTAGCTATTGAAGAGAAATATAGATTATTGTTGACTTTGCTGCAATAGGGGTGAGGTGTTGTTTCTTACTTCTTATGATTCTCTTATAGTGATCTCAAGATTTCTGAATCTTGAAATCTTAAAAAGGGGAATCGTAATCTTAGTTTTAAAGGTGAAGATAGATATGAAAACATATGAAAGATAAGTTCGTTCTTGCCTCAACTATTGAGTTAATTATTCTACGTAGACTGATTTCATTCAGTTAAATCAACCTAGCTTTGGTATATAGGCGAGGTGGAGAAGCTTTTTCCAGATGCTGGAGTCATTTGCATTACAGGTTTAACATCGCCATTTAGGAAAGAGCAAGAAGTACATTGTGGTTTGCTTCCTGAAGGAGATTTTATTGAGGTTAATCTCTTCTTTGATACCGTGCTTTTCCTCTAGTATGTGCATGTGAACAAGAATAGTTTTGGATCAAAAGTTGGAGTTTACGCAAAATCTAACGAAAACTTTTTTATATTCCTTGTTGTATATTTAACTCATTATGTGGTTTTTGTCAGAAACTTACTTACTGATACGGAAAAAGCTATTTTGAAGCAATTATTTGAGCCATTTGGCAAGGTCTTACATGTTTGACATTTATTTGGCCTTTCTTAATATAGTATGTTAGTTTTGCTTTTTTTTTTTTTTTTTTTTTTTTTTTTTTTTTTTTTTGCAAATGCTATATTCTAGGTTGAGAAATTAATTATCTCCAAGAAGGGTAGATCTTCACTTAGGTTTGTTTATTTTACTGAGAGATCAGTAAGTTGGTTTACCTGTGTTTATGATCATAGAAGTTTATTCTAACATATTTATCTGTAGCTAGCCCTATTAATTTATTTTTTCCATGGAGTGTGGTGTATTATTGAAAATGGATGTCATTATTTGGATTGTTTGTTATATGGGCTTGCTGCTTGCTCTTCCCACGCATATCACAAGTTCTGGTTCAAGTATATGTATCACTAAGGATCATGGCCGCACTGTCGGGTGCATTCAAATTAGTTATTATTTTCCTAACTTCCTTCCTACTAGCAGATAGAGTAAGTCAGGGTCGATCCCACAGAGAACATGTATTATCGTATTAACCTAAATTATGTAAATAATTATAATAATATATACTAAATATAATATAATGTGGGGGGAGTTGTTTTGAGTAAATTAACTAAAACATACTCCCTCCGTTCCAAAATAGATGATGTTTTAGAAAAAAACAGAATAATTAAGAAACAAATATATTACCAAATATAACCCCCTAAAATTTGTGCAGATAAGATTTAATGATATCAAATGTGAGTGGGAGGTTGAAGAGTCAAAGATATTTTTGGATTTACATAGGGGTAAAATAGAGAGAAATGGTAAAAAAAACCTAGAACATCAATTATTTTGGAATTTGTTTAAGAAGCTAAAACATCGTCTATTTTGGAACGGAGGGAGTATATCAAATAAACTAACAAACAAAGGATGAATTCAAATATGATAAAAAGTTATTCCCGCCTTTAACCTAGTATCCTCCTAGTCCGAATTTTTCTTGTAACTATTGCAATTGATTGATAAACTAGTTCTGAAATTCCTATCCCAAGAATTAGCAAGTACGCTCTGCTAATCTTGTTACCCTTAAGTGTAATTAATCACAAGTCTGCTTACCAATTAATCTATTTGATTAAATAGTCTTAGGATACAATCACTAAAACACCATTAATCAAACGCATAGAGTTTTAGGGCAACGAAATAGATACGGTGTTGTACTCACAAGCTCGGTACAAGTGATCGCGATTTATGTTATTCTAGCGAATAAATTCACTATTTGCTACTTTAGACACAAATTCATAACAATTACGGATTATGAAGTATGACCTAGCAACAGTTATATGCCTAATACCCGGGTGATCAATCCAACTAAAACACATATAAAAGATATGAAGGAATAGAATAACATAAATAATCTCAGAACACCGTTAAATCAAACAATTACAGGAATAATTACAAGAACATTGTTCTAGGGTTCAACTTTGTCAAAGACGGAAATTAAAGACTTTAGTCGATCATAGTGATGGCTAAAAACAAACTACTAATGAAAGGAATAAGCATGAGTTATAAAAGACCCGTGACGCTGAATCTTGATTTTTTGTGCTCTTTGAAATCTCCAAGTTTATGCTCCAAAATCAATGTTTAAGTCCTATTTTCGAACTTGGGGTCTTCCTTTTAAGATGGGGATGAATTAGGCTTAATTTGGGCAAAAAAGGATAATCTTCGAACAAATCTTCACTTAAACCGCGTTGACTCTCGGCCGAGAATGACTGTCTCGACCGAGCTCTATGTACCAAATTCTCGACCGAGAATCAGCGTCACGGCTGAGCCACATCCACAGCGAAAATAAGATTTTCACTGATCATCCGTCTCGGCCGAGCCTGATTTTCTCGGTTGGGCTCAGCTCCTTGAAGCTTGGCTCGATTTTCGCTTCATTTTTGGACTTGCTAGACTTGTTTTCTACATCCATCCTTAGTCGAGTTCGACTTTTTGGTCTAAGTTCCCTCAAAGCTTTAAAACAAGTCACATAACATCAAATTGTCCAATAATGCAAATATGAACAATACACGATCAATTACACATGCAAATGTCATTAAATGAACACTTAAATCGACCTATTATGCATGCATAAACATGTGTACTAGGTCAAATAGCTTAGCTATAACTTGATTCAAAATATACTCATGTCTGTGTTTAAAATAGAATTGATGTTTCAGTCTTTGTTTCTATACTTCTTTCACAACTCTTGTTGAACTATGCATCCTCATGCACACTATAAAGCGATCTGGATAAGCTTTAATTCCTAGGCTTCTAGTAAAGTCTCCGAGGTTCTTATTGAATTCGAATCACTTAGTTAAGTTATTTCTGGTATTTGGCCTTCCTGTAGTTCATTTGCGGTCTTTCCTTATCATATATTATTTTCTAGTTGTGATTGTGAATGGTGATTTTCCATATAGATGTTTAATGACAAGAGTATTGTGTGACGTGATCAAATTATATAATACTTTTGTTCATCTTTGTGATGAGGACTTTCGCATCTACAAACTTCTAGTCATTATATGCTTTCCCCTTTGAATTCACTAGCACTACGCACGTGCGTTGCACGTGGTTATAATTTTTTATTATTATTTAATAAAAAAAATTAATTTGAACATTAAATAATTGTACATTGTGATCACTGTAATATATATACATAATTTCATAGATCAATGTAATAAAAATTTTTCATTGAACAAACATAATTTTGAATCAACTAAGAACTAAAAGAATCACAAAAGAGAAATAGAAAAGTTAAATAACGTTAGTCTTAATTAAATAAGTTACAATAATTAATGTTAAAAGATTCGTAAAAAACGACATACCATGATATATTGTAGAAATATTTAGCCTTACAAAATTTTCTATTATACACGTAAAGTTTGATTTATTCAAACTATTGTTTACTTCTTATTATACACAGACTCGATCATCATTAATATATCTTGAATAAAGTTATACGATGATTGAAAAACTATATACGGAATAATGAGGCATATATTTTTATGTTTTGCACCAAATCATTGACATTTGAAGTAAAACACATTTTTAATTGTCTCATTAATTATATCATCAACTGACATTCATAAGTCAATTATTTGTTTATATACACACAAAATATTAGGTCTAACATACTTTTCTATAATTCTCTAATAAATAAGTTCGATTTCAATATACATTTGCACATGAAATTCTTTACATATTTTAATGTGTGGAAAAACTTCCAACAACTTAGTATCAAGGTCCAACATCCAACTTTTGTCATGAAAGCTATTTTCTATTTTTTTTTTAATTATTAAGTATAACCCTCTTTAATATAATGTACTTATTGATTTAAGATTGCTTATTTCAATTTTCCTTAATTATTTTCTCAATGCAACGTCGAAATTTAAAAATTATGTGTGACTTACAATAAAAATTATACTATAGTATAATTACAAAATAAATAATATTTTTTATGGAAGATTGACTATGTACATAGTATCTCACAATCTTCAATCAAGACACATGCTACAATCTATATAAAATATAATAAATGTTTTACATAATTTGTAATGTCTTTAATACCTTATTTAGTTATAGTGAAAACTCCTAATTTTTTCAAACATTACACATCCATTTAAAAGTCTTATATATACATGATTAAACCACGAATTCCGATTTTATTTTTCTCATTTCATTTTTTATTTAAACTATACCATACTTTATTCGACATAATTATTTTTCTAATCTATTGTCAAGTTAATATTAACATTCACATTTCACTTTTCTTTTATTTTCAGCATGTTTTAATTTAATTATGTGATACTTATTCACATAGTACAATTGAATCATTCATAGTACAACTTAATTCATTATTTCTTTATCGTTTATTTTATTCTTTATTGTACCCTATAATTTATATAGCATAGTACATTCATCTATCAAGTTATTACATATGCTTAATATATATATATATATATATATATATATATATATATATGTAAAATATTTTTATCGATTTAATAATTTGTTTAATGTTAGATCTTAAATATTTAAAAGAATTGCAACTATTCATGTCCACTAATTTTTTCGTTTGCCATTTTATTATTTCTCAATAAAATTTCACACCTCGGTCTAAACTCCAATTATTATAAACCTTGTGATTTTTATGTCTCTCTCCAATTTTCTACCATAACAGTTTTTTCTTTGGTCTACTAAAATTACATCAACTATTAAAAGTATTACATCAGTGAGTATATATTTATGTAGATGTGTAAGGTATGTGATTAAAAATTATGTTCAACTTATAGACTTATTTGAATAAAATCGATCCATTGTATAGACCAATAGTACTTAAATTTACACGATATCACTACCAATGCATTTATATCGTTTTTATATCTTCGTATATCTCTATTACTGATTTCATATATAAGCTACTTTTATCGTTTTCCTCCATCTTTTTCATCTTATATATATATACACACATATATATACATATATAAATGACTTTATCGTATACTTTTAAAATTCAATAAAATTCGTAAATCAATTATTATTTTCTCTTGTTGTAATGTTTATAAATGTTACTTATGAAATATATCGATTTCATTCTTCTAAATCATTGAAAATAAATATAATATAATCTCATTTCCTACAAGTATAATAAGTCGATTTATATTTACTTAGTAATACTCATACAAAGAAATTTAGCTTGTTAACATATATATTGCTAGTTTAATCTAAATTTAAACAGTAAGGCTAAATGTATGCCTAGTTTAATCCAAATTTTGAAATACTACATTGTAATAATTAACTTGTATGTACATCTACCTATAATATAGTAGATATTTAATTTTTGTTTTTGTATACTTTTCTCATAGTATAATATGTCTAACTCTATCATATTAATTTATCCTTTGATTTTTCTATTGTATTATCTAGACTCGTCTATTATAATTTTTTTCATAATGAAAATTTACTTAGACCCTTTAATATTCATAATTTTTACGCTAGTTTTTTTTTATAATTTTGTTTATTATGTTAATAAAGTTATATCTACTAATAATAAAGTATATTCATAAGTTTGTGTTATCTTTCTTCACAATTCATTTTCTCACTTCTATTCATTTTATCATCATATAGTTCTTATTCAATTGTTTTGACATTATTTTATATTGTTGGACTTTGATAAAGTGGTATACACAAAAATACATACAATTTTCTAACATGTCCTTTTACTTACTCAAAAGTCAATTTTAAAATATAACTTAGCAATTTCACATGCAAAGTCATTTTATTCTTTCATTTTAGTACTTGCTTCAAGTTTATATTATAATGAAGTTTAAATACTATGCTCTAACACTTGATCAATTCAATAGTTTACACTTCAGTCTAAATATTACATATTCAAATCTTATTTTTCATTAGAAAACTTATATAACTTCTATTATTGTTTCCCATTGTTATAATATTGATACTTCAATAATTTAGAAATTTAGGGAGATTATTGCAAGTTGCAAATTTATAATATTCAAATTTAGACAAATAAATTGTTACTATTAGATAAGTATTATTCTAATTTATATTTATAATAAGAGTTGACTGTTTTCTTTATGACCAAATACTATGTAAGAATTTGTTAATAATTTATACATAGTAATATAAATCATTGTGAATCATTTACATATTGTTCTGACATATGACGTTTACATTTTTTAGACTAAAAGATTTAATTTAATTTCATCTATTTTTTTCAAAAATTCTTTAATGACATTTGTTTAATTTAACTTTCAATCATTTTTATATAATAAAAAAAAAATAAGTACGATCATATGTCAACAATCTTGTGTCTATTATTCGACTATGAAGTCAAACTTATAACTATTGAAATCATATTAAACTATTACATTTTACATATTTTAAATATTTTATCATATAAGTATTATTAATCTTGAGTCATTCATATATTGTGGCAAATTAAATATTATATAATACACTATCGTCGTCTTGTCAACATATTTTTTGTTGTAGTTATTGGAATGAGTATATATATGTTATAGCTATGTACCATATCTAAATTAAAAAAAAAGTAAACTAAAAAATTATCTCCAAAAAATTAAAGATGATAAATTAAATCAATAAGAGTTTTTAATATTATTCATTGTTCTGATTTTTATGTATATGATTTTTTTTTCTTGTTGCTAATCCTAAAATCTAATAGTACTTTTTCGCCATGAATACACAAAAAACTTAATATAACATTTAGTACCTAAATATATTTATTGTATACCACTATTGCAAATTAAGATTCTTGTGGTTATCATCCTAACAAAGAAGTCAACGTTTGGAGCTATTAAATTATTAAACTATGCTTAATTTTCTATAATTTTTTATACATATATAAATATCTTTTGTGTACATTTCAATTATTTAATATTTTGAGAACATAAACTAAAGTACTTTAATATTCATAATATCTTATATTCTTATTCCTTTTTAGTATTATACATTATATAATTTTTTAATTTTTTAATATACTTTTTTCAGTTCTTCATAAATTTTATATAGTTCTTCTAATTGGATTTTTTACAATTGTAGAGAAATGAGAAAGATCGATTCACAAAATTTAAGAGTAAATAAAAGGAATATGATACACTATAGTTGTCCTGTCAATTCCCTTTTTTTTTTTTTTTTTTTTTTTGTTATGGTTAGTAGAATTGGTATACATATTATAACTACGTACCTAAATTAAAAAGAAAAAAGTAAACTAAAAAAAAAAAATATCTCCAAAATAAAAAATGATAAATAAGAGCTTTCACTATTATTCAATTGTTCTAATTTTTATGTGTATAGTTTTTTTTTCTTATTATTGCTAATCATAAAACCTTTTAGTATTTTTTTCACCATGAAAACACAAAAACTTAATAGTTTTGCAAACATTTAATATCTAAATAACTCTAAAGTACCATTATTCGAAATTAAAAGTCTTGGAATCATTATCCTAGTTAAAAAGTCAAACTTTGAAGTTACTAAAGTCCTATAATATGTTTAAATTTCTATAATTTTCTTATAAATACATAAATATATTTTGTGTAACTTCAATTATTCAATATCCTAAGAATCATATACTAAAGTAATTTTACTTATTGTAAGTACCTTTGTGCTAATCGGCCTTTCTCATTTCTCTTCAATTATAGAAGAAACCAATTAGAAAAATTATTAGAAATTTATGAAGGATCGAATAAAATATAAACAAATAAAAAGAATATAATATATTTTTACCACAAATAAATAATAATATATTATGAATATTTAGGTTCAACTTATATCATTAGTCAAACTATATATTATATTAAATGTGATAGAAAATTTCATAAGTTGAGACTTGAGAGATGAATTTCAATTATAAAATGAATCTTACTAAATAAATAAAACTTAAAAAAATAAAGTTACTAAATTAGCCTTAAAATTTTGCTAATTAATGGTTTTTTTTCTTTTTCTATAGTTCTTTTTTTTTGACAATTATATAAACAAATCTCATCATAAAAGAGATAATAAATTTATAAAGAAACTTAATAATAATAATAATAATAATAATAATAATAATAATAATAATAATAGTAATAATAATAATAATAATAATAATAATAATAATAATAATAATATATATTATTAAAAATAAAAAAATATATATAGAATATGATCAATATGTAGGTTTAACTTATGCCATTAGATGAATTACATATCATATCCATGAATTTTTTAGGGTATCATATCTATGAATTGATAGATGAACTATATAGGGCTCTAACCAAATAAATAAAACTTTGAGAAAATAGTTAATAAACTAACCTTAAAAACTGAAATTCATTAATAATATAATAACCAAATCAAATTTTGTCTAACTATATATAAAAAAGATTCAAAGATATAGTTTATAAATAAAACTTTAAAATATAGTTACCAAACTAACCTTAAAAATTCAAATTCATTAAGGATATAATAGGCAAATCAAATTTTGTAAGAAACAACTCACACTTTTATAATAGAAGTAGATTGATGATATTGATACTCGTTAGCATTATGTTCCTTGTTACGTTTTTGCAAAGTAGATATTTAGCTACACTTTACATCGTATATGTATGTTGATTTTGTGCTTTTAGTTTTTCTAGATAATGTATTAATTTGTGGCTATTGCGATTTTATAGGTGGAAGCTATTTTATAGAAAATATCACATCTAAAGCAAAATTACAACGAACTCTTCAACATTAGAAGTTTCTTATCAAACAGTTTCATACTCTTCTTCTATTGGATGTAGCAGTTTGGACTTAAAATGATGTTTTTGTGAATAATTATTCATTTTGTTAGTACTTCTTAAAAGTTATTGGTTTCACATTTCTTCCTTACCGATTGCTCATTTGTTAATTAAAATTATATTTATTGATTATATATGTTGTACATTCTAATTCTCATTGTAGTGATGTATTGTAGTGATGTATGTATGGGAGCCATACAAGTAATAAGAACAACATAGTTGGTAAAATGTGCAATTACTTTTTGATATAATGAGAAAGAATTTCTCACAATATATATATATATATATATATATATATATATATATATATGATTCATAATGTGCAACATTTCTTGAAGTGGTACATGATTCATAATTTTCATGATGCAATAACAATCTGTGGTTGGACCGGATACCCAGATTTGTCATTACATTTACATGTAATTCAAAATGGTGAGAAATCACTTTACATCTTGAGCCTAGAGGACTCAGACCTGAAGATCGTCCTGATATATTGTGTTGTGTTTTCAAGATGAAATTGGACGGCTTGATCAAAGACCTCCAAAGTAATAGAGTCTTTGCCTGTGTCAAAGCAAGTGCTCTATTAATTCTTTTAAGAAATGTCGTATTCATTTATATTCTATATTTTCATCAAACATTAATGTGCATATATTATCATTTTTTTCTTTTAATCTATTTCACAATTAAAAACATAGTTCTTTTTTTTTTTTCTTTTTAGTTATCTATATTGTAGAGTTTCAGAAACAAGGACTAGTAGATGCCCACATTTTACTATTCCTTGAGAAGAAGTATCATACTAGACCTGAAATTGATACCATAATTTCGACAAAAAATTCAGATGTTAATACAGATCCCGATTATTATGTTGTTGTTCAAAATTACATGGTGCATGGTCCATGTGGTAGTGCAAATAGGAAAGCCGCTTGCATGTCGGAAAAGGGTTACAAAAATTTCCGAAGCAACTTCCCGATGATACTACTTTTGACAAAGAAGGATTTCCACTATACAAGAGAGTAGATAATGGAAGAATTGTTATAAGGAAATGAATCCACCTTGATAACAGTTATGTTGTACAACATAATTGATATCTTTTTGTCAAATATGGTGCACATATTAACATGGAATGGTGAAACCAAAGTTGTTCAATTAAGTATTTGTTTAAATACATAAACAAAGGACATGATTGAGCTACAACTAAGTTCTTTAAGACTGTTCGTTATATAAAGTTTGGGAAAGAGGTTGATGAGGTAAAATATATTATGATTGTAGGTATGTCTCACCTTGCGAGGTAATATGGCGGATTTTTTTCATCTCTTATTTATTATAGACATCATGCGGTTGAGCATTTGACTTTCCACCTTCCTGGGCAACAAATCATATTTTCTAATTCTGATCCAATTCAAGAAGTTGTTGATCATCAGAATTTGTTATGAGCAAGTTTGAGGCTTGGTTTGAGGCTAACAAGACGTATCCATTGTCCAATAATTTAACTTATGCTAAGTATCTCCAATATTTTGTTTGGAAACGAAAAAAAAAAAAAAAAAAAACAAATGGTCTCCACGTGAGAAAGGTTTTACATTAGGAATGTCATATTATGTACCTCCTGGATCAGGTGATGCTTACTATGAATGGTGCCTTATAAATTTCATTCGAGGAGGGAAGTGTCACGATGATATGAAGGTGGCACATGGAATGCAATATGACACGTATCGTGATGCTTGCTATACGTATGGATTGTTAGATAATGATAAATAATACACTGATGGTATTACTGAGGCAAGTTTATGGGCTTCTGCTTATTCGTTACATTTAACGTTTGCTATACTACTAACACAAAATTGCATAAGTCCGCTTGAGTATGTTTGGGAGAAGTGCTGGGGGGTTTTGTCCGATAACATTTTATATAGACAGCGAAAGTTTTTCAATTATCGAGGTATGTACACTATTTATCTGTACCATGTAATTTAATTTGTCAGTTGATATATAATATTTAATTTTTAAACCTTTTTTTTTAAATATTGTTGTAGATTTGGAAGTGACTGAAAAATCAAATAAAGAATCTTGCATTGATTGAAATTGAGAAGTTGTTGAAAACATGTAACCGTCTTCTGAAGCAATTTGAAGATATATCGTTTCCTGACTTCGAAGATGATTCAACCTGCAAGAACCAACTATTATTTGATGAACTACAATATGATGGAGTGTCTTTGAACATGAAGCATGTACAACTACTTCCTATGTTGAATGATGAACAATGTACTACATATAATTCCACTGTTGATTATGTGCAAATGAATATAGGAAAAATATTTTTCCTTTATGGTTATGGTGGAACTGGAAAGACATTTCTTGGAGAAATTTGTCTGCAGCTCTGAGATCGAAGGGAGACATTTTACTAAATGTTGCTTCAAGTGGTATAGCATATGTACTTCTACCCGGTGGAAGGACAACACATACGAGGTTTAAAACTCTAAATCTGCATCAGTCTTCAACATGTGGTGTTAGATTAGGGAGTGATCTTGATGAATTTATCGCAAATAGTAAGTTAATTATATGGGATGAGACTTCAAGGATGCACAAATTTTGCTTCCATTTTTTGGATAGAACGTTAAAGGATGTGATGGTGGCTATTGATAGCTCAAATGCTTTCAAACCTTTTTGAGGAAAGATAGTAGTATTTGGTGGAGATTCCCGTCAAATATTACACGTAATCCCAAATGGTAGAAGACATGACATTGTAAATACAACAATTAATTTTGCATAGTCTTGGGATGATTGTGCAATGCTTAGGCTGGATGGAATAAGAGATTGCAGATTGCAATTTCAGAGGAGGGGTGTGCAAAATAGAGGGAATTTTTTAAGTGGATAGCAGATATTGGTGATGAAGTCATTGGCGATAGGGATGATGGGTCTTCAATTATACAAATTCCTCACAATATGTTGCTCTCTAATGAAGGAGATCTGATTGCAACTATTGTTGAGAGTATGCATCCTTCGCTTTTGAAAGAATTCACGACCCTAAGTATCTCCAACAAAGAGCTATCTTAGCTCCGACTTTAGATGTGGTTGACTCTATTAATTAGTACATGATAAAAAAACATTGGGGATAGTCATACATATTATAGTTCTGAATGTTTTTGCAAGTCAGATCTTACAGTTGAGGTAATGACTAATGTGCATACACCATAATGGAATGATGAATAATGACTAAGTGCTCCAGTGTTTCGAACCACGAGTTTGTGCTAAAGGTTGGTTTGTCAGTCATGTTATTGAGAGTATTGATGACACTCTCGATTGTATAACAATATGAGGTTGATCATCACAAGATTTGGTACACACGTTCTAAAAGGGAATGATGAATGGAACAAATTTGGTATAAAAGTGTAAATTCCAACACTGTCATTAACTTCATCCGATGTGAGAGCGCCTTTCAAATTCCAACCCCGACAATTTCCTCTTCCCGTTTCCTATGGTATAACCATCAACAAGAGTCAAGGATGTTCATTGTCGAACGTTGGACCTTTTTTTTGCGAAACCCAGTTTTCAGCCATGGCCAATTATACTTTGTTTTCTCAAGGATTACGAATCGGCGTGGTTTGAAGATCCTCATATATGACGGAGATTAAAAAAAATATGAAAACTCTACTATTAATGTTGTAATAGAGAAGTGTTTCACAACCTTTATTGTATGTTATAATTTATGAACTTTACAGTAACTACATGTGTGTGATTGGTTATATGTGAAGTCTTATTTATTTTAGTGCAACATTTTATTAAACTCCATTATAATATATTATTAATACCACAATTTTCATTTATTCATAATATGAATGTGCAAAAATATTATGTGGAGAGCAAAAAAAAAATTCTACCGTGCCTCGCATGGATGAATATCTAGTAAAATATAATACTACTACAACAGCTAACATGTTAAATTGGTAACTTAATACAAGAAATTCACAAATATATAATAATATAGAGGGGGCAAATATAATAATGTTTTATTGGGATTACATTAGTCACATGTATATTTGTTACCCTCTATATGAAATTAGGTATGACCAAGGCCTCTTAGCATCTTTCCAGGTGAAGCAACGATCAATCCTGTCTTCACGTCCTATGTTGTTTGCTTCATTATTATTACCTCCAAATATTGGACAAAATTGCATTTCTTCATCTCTCCCAGAAGCTTCTTCTCTGTACGATAAATTCTTTTTTCTTGCATGTTCATGAAAGGGAACATTTTTCCACAATAGTTTCAGAGCCTACAGTAATAACATCGCAAGAAATTCTACGTAAAAAATAACCACATATTCCTCCCTATCCTAATAAAAGAGGCCTGTTGCAGTATTCTACTGTGGAGACAAAACATACCAAATAGGTGACATAAACTAGTCAAACGGGACATGGAATTATAAACGAGTTGGCTCAAAATTTTCTTAGTTTTGTAACTTTTCGCTCGTATAATTTTGGTGTAAAAAAAAAGTTAAAATCAATTTAGTACGTGATGTAGTTTTAGAATCTATCCACATTTAGTCATTTTTTCACAGTCGGTGATCAATTTGACTAGAAAATTGCATGCGCTGGTCACCTGACCAATTTTCCATATAAGCTTCTGGTGCCACATATTCAAAAATCAGGTGGAATATATGGTCGATAAGCACGTGCAATTTTCTAATCAAATTGGTCATCGGGCCCCAAAAAAGGTCTGCATACGAATAAATTTTAAAGTTAGAGGACTAAATTGAACTTTTACATTTTTTTGGGCTAAAACTATACGAGCAAAAACTTACCGAATAAAAAAGACTTTAGCTCATAAAGGAGTCAAAATTTGAAAATAAGAAAGCCACAAAATTAATTAAATGCACTTACATTCCAATAGGTTGCAATAGAAACTCTGTGAGGCAACAACCAGAAGAATGCTTCAAGATCATCTGATGTAATTATCGAACAAGTGTTTACTTTCTTTAATGTCAATGAAGTTCTGAAGTAGTTACCCAGATTAGGATGTTCAATTCCGATAAATGCATACAAATGCTCCCCAGGATCATTCACTTTTAGCCTCCAACTCCCCATCATATCCTTTTATTTCATTTTTATAAAAAATAAAAGAATTAATGACCAAAAAAATGGACTGTATACATGATAATATTTAATTTTAAATGAAGCCATACCATGAACGGGCTGTTGTATTCAGATTTTGGAACTAAATCGGAGCTTGGATTGAACACAAATGACACACTTTCACCCCATGCACTACAACAAAAGAAGTCTTTTGCATAAGACTTTTTGACACCACAATTGTGGTCACTAATAATAAATTATTTGTGACCACTTGTTGTCACAAATCTCTCTACAAATTATTTGAGACAACTTTAAGACTACTTTTAGAGACAACTAGTTGTTGCAAAAAATATTTGAGATGCATTTGAGACCACTTTTGTGGTCACAAATATATTATTTGCGACGGAGTTATTGAGACGACAATAAAGTTGTGACAAATACTCATAAATTGTGACAAATACTCATTATTTGAGACCACTTTGCTTAAGTTGTGGCAAATACTCATTATTTGAGACCATTTTTTTGTGGTCTCAAAAGACCATTTTTCTTGTAGTGATGGCGTATTGCTTGCCTAAATTAATCAACCAAAATTATATTAGCATTCTGCATTATTAATGTTTGCTGGAACTAAACGATTAAATCTTTATCTAGACCTTCTAGACTGCGGTACAACATTTTTCACAACATTAAATTACCATATCTTAAACGTGTATCACTTTACAAAAATAATTCGTATAATTATTTTTTGTGGTTCGTGATTCAAGATATATGTTTAGATTCAATATCTAGGGTCTAAGTTCAATTTTTTTAGACTTGAGTATTTCTTTTATTCTAGATCCATGGTTCACGATTCATGGTTTAATGATCGAAATTCATAATTCATTTGTTCATAGTTTAGGGTTCATGATTCACATTGTAAAGTTCGATTTTGGAGTGACACACAATTGTGATAGGGTAAAAGTGATTTTTGGCCCCTTAAGTCTAGGCTACAAATAGTCACGTGCAACTCACATGACTCTAATATTTTGGAGAATCCGGTTACACTAAGTGATGTGCCATGAAATAGCTGAGTTGTATATTTTTCTCTGTCAAATTTTATTATATATTATCCATGTCATTAGAGAAAAACAGACTGTACTTGGACGAAACTCGCCGTATTTGGGAAGGTCCCCGTCTACAGTCCACTTCTTCCACAAAACAAAGAAACCTTCACGAAGCTGTTCCCTATCCTCGTCACTGATAACTTCAAAATCGGGGGTTTCAAATCGATTTTCTTCTTGGGATTTTTTTGTTGATTCTTCTAAGAAATTTGGGTTTGTGGTTGTTGGATGTGAAAAGATGCAAATGCTTTCTCTGATAAGTTTTATTAAGTTTAGTTTAATATTCTTTTACATTATAGGCGTTTAGCAATTATAAATTAAAAATCAGTCTACTTTTCTCTAATGACATAGATAATATTTTTAATTTGAATTAAAATGTGACAAAAAGAGTCCAGCTCAACTATTTTATGCCACCACTACAAGAAAAAAGGGTATTTGCCGCTAGCCTTTTGTAACTACAAGAGTGGTTACTAAAAGTAACCCCTTTTGTAACTATTAGTAGTTACATAAAATATTTCATACAATTTTAACCAAATTTGCTACAATATGCCAAGTTCTTTTGCAACTACTTGTAGTTAAAAATACATTAGTAACTACAAAGTAGTTGCAAAAAATAGTTACAAATACAGTAGTAACTACAAGTAGTTACAAAAAAACATTTTTGCAACTTATTATAAGTGACTACCCTATAGTAACTACTTTTAGATTTGTAGTTATTAAAAAATATTTTTGTGACTACTCTCCCTTTTTTGTAACTATATTTTGTAGTGGCAAAAAACCATATTTCTAGTAGTGCACGTCGCTTAGTGTTGCCGGATTCTCCTCAATATTAGTGTCACATGAGTTGCATGTGACTATTTCCGGTCAATTTAGTATTTTATGGTGAAAATTGTCCTTAACTTGGGCACTTTCACCATTAATGAGACTAAATTGAAAAAAAAAAAAAAAATACTTGTGAAATTAAAATCGAAAAAGCAAATATTTACAGAACCAAAAATATTTTTTTGTTGGTGAAAGTGGAACAAAGGATCCGAACTGAATTGCATGATATATAATTATTGATTGATAAAGATATTAATGATGCCATATTATAGATATACCATACCATGCAATTAATGTAGAAAATTTTGCACTATATTAATGTAGAAAATATTACACTATTAGTTGTAAAAGACACCTATTGATAAATATTACACTATTAGTTGTAAAAGACACCTATTGATAAAATTTAGAGAGAACTGAAAGAAAAGTAGTCAGTAAATAATAATTTTACCTGAAGAAGACATTTCTTCAACATTTTGGAAGAGCCTTCAATTTGATAGCAGTAATAATAATCTACTGGACTTCTTTCATATCCCAGACTTGGTGGTATCCTCAGGAGATAACTGCTTAATCCATACAAATCAATGTTAGATTTAACATCTAAAAAGTGTTATATGTATAAAAATGTTACAATAAACTTTAGGTAACACTTTATTGATGTTGCATTCGTGGGCGTTTCTAAAGTTTAAAGTAACAATTTCAATAGTCTTTAGTAACACTTTTCATAATTGTTGCACTAGATTTTAAATTGTAACACTTCATTGTAATACTAAAAAAATACTATACATATATAAATCTATGACGAAGTCTCATGTGCACCAGTTGCATGATGTAATCCGGGGTGGGTATCACGATTTATGCTCAAACGAATCGCCTGTTGTGGGTAAAGGTATTATACATATATACATTTTCAACATGATACATTTACCCAAATATGTTATACCTTTAGACATAAATAGTAATACTTTTTTCCCATAATCAGCGCAACTGGTGCACAAGAGACCTCCTTTAAACCTATATGTAACATTATATAGTTAACAACTTTTTCTTAGGAAAAAGAAAATTGTTGATTGTTTGCCATTGCTGGGTTCCGAACACAGAGTGCGCATGCCTGCAAAATCTTCAAATGTAAAGGTTAAATCATTAGGTTATAATAACTATTTTCTATATTTTTAAGAAAAACTATATATATACGACGTTTTACTGTAACATCAATAAACTGTTCTCAAGATCAAACTCTTATCAAACTACATCAACTTGATTTTATTTAGCTCATTCTATCTAATTTGATACAAGGTTTCCATTAATTTTTTTTTTTCAATTTCGAATACTTTTATATATATATATATGAAATTTAATCTATTTCAAACAAATTTATTATATCCGATTATTATATATAAATTTTAAGATATTATATATCATTAATTTTACTTACAATAATCTAATGTAACTACTTGTTAATAGAAAATTTTAAGACTTTGGCCGGAAAACGAGCAAACAACTGTGTGGACCTCATGCTCATTTTCCGGTCAAAATTGAGCTTAAATTGAGTGATTTTCTAACTAAAAAAACTAAAAAATAGATTTACCAATTACTATACTTCGGGCACCAAGAGATACTGTGAATTAAGTGAAATCGACGCAATTGGTTCCGTAAATTTTACCTTTTTCAATTTAGTCTCGTAAGTTCAAATTGTTCAAGGCCAATTTTTGCAGAAAAACGGGCGTGAGGTACACGCGTCGGTTCATTTCAACTTGAACCTAGCGCATGTACCTCAGGCTCATTCTCCGATCAAAATTGGCCTCAAATTGAGCAATTTTCCAACTTAGGCAATTAAATTGAAAAATGTGAAAATTATGGGGCCAATTGTGCAAAAGTAAAAAGTTATAGGACGAGTTAAGATTTTTGCTTATTTTATGAAACAACTTAAAGGCACCTTTTTAAATAAGTAATTAATTACCCGTGTTGATCTAGAATTAAATAAAAATCTTCAGAATGACATGACAAAATGTTTCAAGACCATATTTTTACACTTAAAATATGTATTCAAACTTTTTAGATACAAAACTCCTTTGTCATTATTATTAAAATATAACGTGTGTATATCTACACACACACAAAAAAAAAAAAAAAATAGACAACTAATATGTAAATCATTAGGTGTTCTATGAATCTTTGCCTCAAAAAGTCATTTTTCAAAATATAAGCATTTGAAAGATTTTAATAATGAAAGTGTTACGTAAAAATGCTACTTATTCATAAGTGTTCATTAATCAAAAGTCTTACATAAAAAGTATTACTTATTTAAAGACGTCACCTAAAGTGTTACATTCAAAGTGTTACGTATTTTAGAAGTGTTACATGAAGGTGAATTATATTCACAGATGTAACAAATGTGTTAACTGAAAGTGTTACATATAAAGCCATCTCCAATGCAGCACCAATTTGGCCCTCAGCAACAAAATTGGTGTTGAAAACCAACTCCAATTGTCTCCCTAATCCCAGTCAATTTTGCTTCATTGCAACAGTCGACCAGCAAAGTTACTGCCCAACTATTCACTTTTTTTCTTTTCGTCTTTTTTTTATAGTTTATTTCCACGGTTTAGCCTTCATTTGCTTATTACTTTTTATTTTATATATAATATTACATAATTATATTTTTAACAAAGATAGCTATCATTTATTTTTTAGGGGTTTCTATTATAAATTATTATGTAAGTATAATTTTCTTTTATAAATAACACGAATTCAATTAACTATCAAAACACAGTTGATATCAAATTTAATTATCTTCTATTTATTTTAAATTGACTAATTTAAATATATTTTAGTTAATTAATATATAAACGTTTAACAAAATAAGAGTAATAAAAAACATATTTGTGAGTATATTTTTCTGGAGCAACATATTTGTGCTGAATGATTGGAGATGATTTTTTTTTTTTTTTTTTGAAACAATTTTTTGCATTTAACTTTAGTTAATGATGTGATTCTGCACCAAATTTGTCTGATGTGGTTGCAGATGACCTAAAATCAAAATTTTAAAAGTGTTACAAACGAGGTGTTACATAAAGTGTAACTAGTTTTCTTTAGAAATCCTCCTTTAATATAAAAGCAGGATATCTTGCCTAGGTGTCCTCTTTCCCTTAATTGTCTCCCTATTTTTTTTTTTTCCCCTCAGCAATTTCTTATTTTCTTTTCAGCAGTTGTAGACTCTTAATTACTATTACATCCTCTCACAATAATTGAAATTGAAAATCCTTCTTTAATATAAAAGCAGGATATCTTGCCTAGGTGTCATCTTTTCCTTAATTGTCTCCCTATTTTTCTTTTTTTTTTTTTCCCTCAGCAATTTCTTATTTTCTTTTCAGCAGTTGTAAACTCTTAATTACTATTACATCCTCTCACATTAATTGAAATTGAAAATAATATAAAAATTAGACAATTCCTTTTATATTTAAAAAATTTTCCTCTAACCCGTGTAAAACCGTTTCCCCCTCAATTACACAACAAACTTCAAATTTACACAAAATCATATTTACCATCATCTAAAAATAATACAATTTATAAACTAACATATAATTAAACAAATTATTTTTTACAAATATAAATTAGGGGGTGTTTGGATTGCTTTTATTTTTGAAAAAGTGATTAAAATTAGAGATTCTATAAAATTTACTTATATACAATGTAGGGGGTTGTTTGCGATTGTTTTTGTTTTTGAAAAAATGATTAAAATTAGAGATTTTATAAAAATTACTTATGTACTGTGATACCCTGAATCTTTATAACACAATAAAGTACACTTTTTGCATTTTAAAATATTTTTATCAATTTTATTTTAACTTAAATTGCAAAGTTATTTGATTTTATGATTTTATTTTGGCAAATAAGTGTGACCGCGGTGTACCAGGTCGACTGCACTCCTAACACCTAAAACGAAAGAATTAAAAATTTAAAATATAGAAGCTTAAAGCTAACATCGGGCCTAAGAAATAAGAAACAAAATTCATTTATTCTAAATATTTTACATTTACCTAAAATAAAAACTAAAGCTAAAATATATATATAAGTTTATAAGTATAATAAAGATAACATGATAATATAATAAAATAACATAATGATATGTTAATAATAATAAAACACACACACATGCTATATTTAGTGAAACATCTAACATAAGTATGCATATCTGTTTCAAACTACTCCAATTTTGATAAGTCCCACATCGGATGAATTTTATAAAAGTTTTCATAATTTTGTGTATAAAAGGCGCTAAGACTTCTTGTTATTATAACTACAAGGAAATAGAAATAATATATATTATATATTGGATTTCCTTTAACTAGGAGGTCCTTATCAGTTTATATTCGAGAACTCCAGTGTTTTAAGGAGTTGTCGTATAGTGTTAAAATCTTTTGAGGTATGTCTTCTTTAATAGTCTTCTTTTCTTATTGTAATTGTCATTGTCATTTATAGTTTATACAGATTTAGGAATTTAATTATTTTCTTGATTTAAGTAGATTTATAAATTTAGCTATTTTCTTAAGTTTGTATTAAATAGTTGTTGTTTAAGATGCATGTTAGTTAGTTTAAAATATTTATCAATGTAGTTAATAATCTAAATTTAATAACATATTAGGCCTTTTAATCTAGGACTATAATTTATAATAACTTGGCTTATATGTTAGAAATTGTAAAAATAGACATAATTCAAGAATAGTGTACCACACTTAATTATTTTTAAAATGCTAAATTCGATAAGTAATACTAATTAATTAAACAACATGTGCTTGGTGTAGTGCGATTCAGGCCTTGGGACATACGCGAATTACGTACTTTAAAGCAAGCAAAACAAGGTGGGTGACTAGGCTATTTGTAAGTATATTATGCTACTGAACTTGTACTTTGATAAATATGTTTGTCTTCGGGCTTATTGATATGATACCTCTTAAGTCATAAGATTGGCTTTTGAGAAAGGCTCTTAAGTCGTAAGATTGGCTTTTGAGTAGGGCTTGGGAGTCGTAAGATTGACCCCCTAGTCTAGCAATATGGCTTTTGAGTCGTAAGATGGGCTCCTAAGTCAAGGATGTGTTTATTATTGTGCACCTTCGTTAGTATAACTGCTTACAAAGTTCCCACTGAGTTTATACTCATGCCCATAATTACAAATCTCCAGGTTAGTTGAGCGAGGGGGCGGGGCTGTTGCGGCAAAGGTCACCGGGTTCCTTCTTCTACCCGCAACTTAAAGATGTTTTTTGCCGCTTCTATGTATATAAATAAGTTTGTGTGTCACAAAATCCGGGATTTTTATTTTCTTAGAAACTTTGGAGCCACTAGTGTAAATATGTTTTGGCAGTGTCTTATTGTCAATAAAATTTCTACTTTTATCCAATAAGTATTTTATGTCACGCTTTTGCACTTTATCTGATTTATTACTTAATCAAAAGAAAAGAAAAATTTAGTAGCACTTCAATCCCGAGTCAATGGGATTGGGGTGTTACAGAGTGGTATCAGAACATGTCTACTTTTCTGTATATTTGTCCTATAAAATAAAACCAAGGGGAACCGTGACTTTGCCAACAGACCGACACTCGCTCCAAGGTATGTATATTTTACTATTAATTTGTATGATTTGGAAATGTTTTACTACGAATTTACATTTCATAAAATAACATGATACTTGTGAGATGTCCTTGAAATTTTACCACCAATTAGGAAACCAAATTAGAGATTTTGATCCATATTTCTTCTTTATGATAGGTTCGTAGAAGGCAAACGGCGAGAAAACAAGTAATATATAGACACAGAATACTTGCCAATAGAGATGTGCCGTCACCAGCTATATCTATTTATCAAGGGTCTAGGCAGGGAGCACATCAGAACATAGAAGAGTATATTATCATGTTACAGGGACGCCGTAATAATGCCATACGCGAGGGACACTATATTAGCGAGCAGGAGGCAGCAGTGCACCTAAGAGAAACTATCTTGCCATCCCTTAGAGCCATCGCCCATCGGATTTATGACAACATGCTTACGGTGGACTCTATTATTGGACCAGTTATTGATTATAAACGCTTTGGACTACGCCTGGCAGTAGCTGTCAAGAACCGACAAAGATGTCTCACTACTGCTGATCGAATGGAAAGAGAGGCTGAAAACCAGAAACAAAGGGCAGACCGATATAATGAAATTGCGGCTAGCAAGCGTTTGGAGGTTGTTGCTAACGAACGTCTTGCTGGGCGTGCTAGAGAACTAGCAGAGTTCTATCGCGAATATGCAAGATTGCAACGAGAGGAAGCAGGCATAATAGAGGAAGATGAGGAGGAAGAGGATCCTTCAGAGGAAAGTGAACCCAATGAGTCTATAGGGTCAAATCCTGGTGAGAGCATACCAACTAGGGGTCGTCGTGTGCGTACCCCACCAGCAGAGGACCAGGAAGGCCCCAGTAATTGGTTCTGATATAGTTGGAAACCTAGAGGATGTACATATAGTAATAGTTGATAGCTTTTGTATAGTGATGTCTAAGTACATAACTAGACCGTAAATATCCTTTTGCTAATAGGAATGTATATAAGTCATCCTTTGATCATGCTTATCTTTTTGCTCGTATAAGCATGATAAACTAATAGACATTTTGTACGGGTTAGAGTATTAAAACCATTGTACTTATTGTATATATTAATGGATTTGTAAACCCAATATCTTCTATGTATATGATTTGCTTAAAAATTATTCGGTATGTTAAACAAGGGTATATATGCAAATAATTAAGTGTTATTTCTCCTTCTGCCAAAAGTATGGCAGCACGAGGAAGGCCACGTAAACATGTGCAAAATGAAAATGAGCCATTTGTCAGGCCAGCTGTTGAGAGGCAACCTCCACCTGCTGTTGGAGTACAAGGAGCGGATTTTGCACGGGAGTTCCTGAACACTCTGCAGGGACTCATATAACAAATACCAGCTAACCAAAATATACCAAATCCACAGAACCAGGGTATCAATACTAATGTCATTATAGAGCAATTTCGTCGTTTTTCACCACCAAGATTTAGAGGTAGCGAAGGACCTATGGTCGCTGAGGAGTGGATTCTTGAGCTTGAAAGAATCTTTGACCATATGGAATCAACTGAAAATCAAAAAGTTTCGTGCGCAATATTTTAACCTGTAGAAGATGCTGGACACTGGTGGAAATCACACGAGCGAACAATGACGAATGAACAAAAGCAAAATATGACCTGGAATGATTTTAAGAACATGATGATGGACCGTTACTTTCCACAGTCTATCCGTGACCAAAAGGAAATTGAGTTTGTCAATCTGAAGCAGGGAACCCTTCCAGTGATGGAGTATGAAAGATGTTTTAATCAATTATCCAAATATGCCCCACACTTGGTTAATACAGATGAAAGAAAAGCAAGACGTTTTGAGAGAGGTTTGCGTCCAGAGATCGGAGGGATCGTGTCGGGTTTGAAACTGCATGCGTACCATGAAACATTTGAACGAGCACATATTGTATCCCTTAGCCAGAACTTAGAATACAACCAGAAACCTCAAGAGCAACCCGGGAAAAGAAAATGGGATTTTAGAGATAGGAATAAGACTAACCACATTATGAAGAGGGCAAACCCAAGGGGGGACCAGGACCAAATGCGGTTCCGATATGTCCTAATTGCAATAAGCACCACTATGGAGAATGCTTGATGGGAAAGAATGTTTGCTATAAGTGTCATCGACCAGGACATAGGTATTGGGAATGCACTACTACGCAGATCAAGGCGCCACAAAATGTTAGTGCACCAGACAAGAAATTAGGGAAGGCACGAGTTTTTGCTCTAACACAAGAAGAGTTAACAGGGGAGAATGAAACCATGGCAGGTATGCTACTTGTATTCGACCTTCCGGCATATATTTTGTTTGATACTGGTGCATCACATTCTTTTATATCCGAAGATTTTAAAAGGAAGTTAGGTCTGAAAGGTAATACAAATGGAGAAGAGTTGACAGTAAGTATTCCCTCAGGAGAAACTATTAGGACTAAGGATATTGTGACTGGTGTGAAGCTTTTGATAGGTAACCAAGAACTGGAAGCCGATCTATATGTATTAGAGGTGAAATGTTTCGATGTTATTTTAGGTATAGATTGGTTGACAAAGAATAAAGCAACAATCCGATGCTTTGAGCATGAAATAGATTTTGAAAGAACAATAGGATCCAAATTCACCTTTTACGGAGCCAAAACTAATACCAGACCGCGTATTGTGTCAGCAATGAAGGCTGTAAGAATGTTACGGAAAAAGAGAAGTGAAGGCTACCTTGTGAATGTCATGGAAAATAATACTGTTAAGGTTACACCTGCTGATATACCAACGGTGAGAGATTATGTGGACGTATTTCCAGATGAGTTGCCTGGAATACCTCATGATCGACAGGTTGAATTCACAATAGATTTGGTGCCCGGAGCTGCGCCTATATCTAAAGCACCTTATCGAATGGCGCCTAAGGAATTACAAGAATTAAAAATACAGCTTCAAGAGTTACTGGACAAGAAGTTCATCAGGCCAAGTGTTTCTCCATGGGGAGCCCCCGTATTGTTTGTCAAGAAGAAAGACGGATCACTTAGAATGTGCATTGATTATCGGGAACTCAACCGCCTAACAATAAAGAATAAGTATCCCTTACCTAGAATAGAATATCTTTTTGACAAACTGAAGGGAGCTAGCGTGTTCTCAAAGATCGATCTCAGATCGGGCTACCACCAACTCAAGGTCAAAGAATGTGATATTTCTAAGACAGCCTTTAGAACACGATATGGTCATTATGAGTTCATAGTAATGCCTTTTGGATTGACAAATGCACCCGCAGTATTCATGGATTTGATGAATAGGGTATTCCATCCTTATCTGGACCAGTTTGTCATAGTTTTCATTGATGATATCCTAGTATACTCAAGAGATAAAGAACAACACGAGAAACATCTTAGAACTATACTAGGTACCTTACGACAGGAGAAGCTTTATGCTAAATTTAGCAAATGTGAATTTTGGCTAGATCGAGTTGTTTTTCTAGGCCATATTATCACGGCTAATGGAATCGAAGTGGATCCCGCGAAGGTTGAAGCAGTAATGAATTGGAAAGCTCCGAAGAATGTGAATGAGGTCCGAAGTTTTCTGGGTCTAGCTGGTTACTACAGAAGATTCATTCAAGATTTCTCGAAGATCGCTAGGCCTTTGACTCAATTGACAAAGAAGAGCAACCAGTTCCACTGAACTGACGAATACGAAAATAACTTTCAAGAGCTTAAGCAGAGACTCGTAACCGCGCCAGTTCTAACTATCCCTGACGGATCAGAAGGATTTGTCATTTACACCGATGCCTCAAAGTTAGGACTAGGATGCGTTTTGATGCAACATGGAAAAGTCGTCGCTTATGCCTCAAGACAATTAAAACCCCATGAGTTAAACTACCCTACACATGACCTAGAACTAGCTGCTGTTGTTCACACATTAAAGATATGGCGTCATTATCTCTATGGTGGGAAATGTGAAATCTACACAGACCATAAGAGTCTAAAGTACTTTTTCACACAAAAGGAACTCAACATGCGCTAAAGAAGATGGCTGGAGCTAGTAAAGGATTATGATTGCACCATCCTCTATCACCCGGGCAAGGCAAATGTCGTAGCTGATGCACTTAGTAGGAAAAATGAAAGTCATATGGCCAGTCTCCCAACACAACAAGAGCTATTATTAATAGAATTTGCTAAATTGAATCTAGATTTTGTGAAGTCAGGCCATATTACTGCTATGATCGCAACATTAACCATACAACCTACTTTGAGAGATCGAATAAAGATAGCACAAAAGACTGACAAATTCCTTCTCAAAATGAAAGACCGGGCAATTGCAGGAACCATCAAGGGATTCTTTGTAACACCAGATGGGACTTTAACATACAAAGGAATATTATGTGTACCTAAGGATGATGACGTAAGAAAGGAAATTCTTGAAGAAGCTCACAATACCCCGTACCCAGCTCATCCAGGAGGGACGAAAATGTTCAAGGACCTAAAAGAGATCTATTGGTGGAGAAATATGAAACGATCAATAGGGCAATTTGTTGAAAGATGTTTAACGTGCCAACAAGTTAAAGCAGAACACCAGCGGCCTTCAGGACTCTTACACCCTTTAGAGATTCCCGAATGGAAGTGGGAACACATAGCAATGGACTTTGTTACTGGACTGCCACGAACAGCAAGAAGGAATGAAGCTATTTGGGTGATCATTGACAGACTTACAAAGACAGCACACTTTATACCAGTAAGAATGACGCTTAACATGGATCAACTTGCTCAACGGTACGTAGACGAAATTGTTAGATTACACGGAGTACCAGTGACCATAGTTTCGGACAGAGATACTCGTTTCACCTCTAAGTTCTGGAGAAGTCTACAAACGGCCCTTGGGACAAAGCTCAACTTCAGCACATCATATCATCCACAAACTGATGGACAGTCAGAAAGAACAATACAGACACTCGAAGATATGCTTAGAGCTTGTGTACTAGACTTTGGAGGAAGCTGGGAAACATATTTGCCACTAGTAGAATTTTCTTATAATAACAGTTACCAAGCTACCATAAAGATGGCACCGTATGAAGCACTCTATGGAAGGAGGTGTAGATCGCCGATTTACTGGGATGAAGTTGGAGAACGAAAGATCTTAGGCCCTGAGATCATCGCTAGAACCATTGGAGTAGTAACTAAGATTCGAGAAAGAATCAAGGCTGCCCAGGATCGACAAAAATCATATGCTGACACGCGAAGGAAGAATCTACAATTCAATACCGGCGATAAGGTTTTTCTCAAAATGGCACCAATGAAAGGAGTAATACGCTTCGGGGAGAGAGGGAAATTAAAACCCAGATATATTGGCCCATTTGAGATTCTAGATAGAATTGGAGACGTCGCCTATAAGTTAGCTCTACCGCCAGAACTTACCAATATCCATAACGTCTTTCATGTATCAGTACTTAGAAAGTATGTCCCAGATTCAAATCACGTTATTCATCATGAGAATCTGGAGGTCAATAAAAACCTCACTTATGAAGAGAACCCCATTGCTATCCTAGGAAGAAAAGTTCACACTTTGAGAAATAGAGAGATTCCCTTAGTACTAGTGCAGTGGAGTAGACATGGGAAGGAAGAAGCTACTTGGGAACGAGAAGATGAGATCTTAGCAAAATATCCGAATACCCTAAACCAAGTACAATTTCGAGGACGAAATTTTTTTTTAAAGTAGGGGAAACTGTGATACCCCGAATCTTTATAACACAAAAAAGTACACTTTTTGCATTTTAAAATATTTTTATCAATTTTATTTTAGCTTAAATTGCAAAGTTATTTGATTTTATGATTTTATTTTGGCAAATAAGTGTGACCGCGGTGTACCAGGTCGACTGCACTCCTAACACCTAAAACGAAAGAATTAAAAATTTAAAATATAGAAGCTTAAAGCTAACATCGGGCCTAAGAAATAAGAAACAAAATTAATTTATTCTAAATATTTTACATTTACCTAAAATAAAAACTAAAGCTAAAATATATATATAAGTTTATAAGTATAATAAAGATAACATGATAATATAATAATATAACTATAACTAACTATAAATATTATATATATATATATATATTCATACCTACGTAAAGCATAACATGATAATGATGATAATAATAAAATAATGATATGTTAATAATAATAAAACACACACACACATGCTATATTTAGTGAAACATCTAACATAAGTATGCATATCTATTTCAAACTACTCCAATTTTGATAAGTCCCACATCGGATGAATTTTATAAAAGTTTTCATAATTTTGTGTATAAAAGGCGCTAAGACTTCTTGTTATTATAACTACAAGGAAATAGAAATAATATATATTATATATTGGATTTCCTTTAACTAGGAGGTTCTTATCAGTTTATTTTCGAGAACTCCAGTGTTTTAAGGAGTTGTCGTATAGTGTTAAAATCTTTTGAGGTATGTCTTCTTTAATAGTCTTCTTTTCTTATTGTCATTGTCATTTATAGTTTATACAGATTTAGGAATTTAATTATTTTCTTAATTTAAGTAGATTTATAAATTTAGCTATTTTCGTAAGTTTGTATTAAATAGTTGTTGTTTAAGATGCATGTTAGTTAGTTTAAAATATTTATCAATGTAGTTAATAATCTAAATTTAATAACATATTAGGCCTTTTAATCTAGGACTATAATTTATAATAACTTGGCTTATATGTTAGAAATTGTAAAAATAGACATAATTCAAGAATAGTGTACCACACTTAATTATTTTTAAAATACTAAATTCGATAAGTAATATTAATTAATTAAACAACATGTGCTTGGTGTAGTGCGAGTCAGGCCTTGGGACATACGCGAATTACGTACTTTAAAGCAAGCAAAACAAGGTGGGTGACTGGGCTATTTGTAAGTATATTATGCTACTGAACTTGTACTTTGATAAATATGTTTGCCTTCGGGCTTATTGATATGATACCTCTTAAGTCGTAAGATTGGCTTTTGAGAAAGGCTCTTAAGTCGTAAGATTGGCTTTTGAGTAGGGCTTGGGAGTCATAAGATTGGCCCCCTAGTCTAGCAATATGGCTTTTGAGTCGTAAGATGGGCTCCTAAGTCAAGGATGTGTTTATTATTGTGCACCTTCGTTAGTATAACTGCTTACAAAGTTCCCACTGAGTTTATACTCATGCCCATAATTACAAATCTTCAGGTTAGTTGAGCGAGGGGGCGGGGCTGTTGCGGCAAAGGTCACCGGGTTCCTTCTTCTACCCGCAACTTAAAGATATTTTTTGCCGCTTCTATGTATATAAATAAGTTTGTGTGTCACAAAATCCGGGATTTTCATTTTCTTAGAAACTTTGGAACCACTAGTGTAAATATGTTTTGGCAGTGTCTTATTGTCAATAAAATTTCTACTTTTATCCAATAAGTATTTTATGTCGCGCTTTCGCACTTTATCTGATTTATTACTTAATCAAAAGAAAAGAAAAATTTAGTAGCACTTCAATCCCGAGTCAATGGGATTGGGGTGTTACATGTATAAAGTAGGTAGTGTTTGAAACAAAAGTAATTTCCAATAAAGTAGAAGTTGGAGGGTTTTCTATAAAATCACTTATGTCGTTTAAAAATATCATATTATTTACAGAATTGTCATTAAGTAGAGAAAATCATTAAATTTCTACTTTTAGCTTTTACATTGAAAGCACTTCTTTTAAAGTAGAAGTTGATTTTGCAAACACTACAAAATAGTTTTTCTCAAGTTATAAGCTGAAAATCATTTAGAAAAAGCAAATGCAAACACCCCCTAAAATTTAGAGTAATTTTATAGCAAACACTCCAACTTCTCCTTTTATTAGAAATTATTTTTTTTTGCAAACACTACCTATATTGTTTTACATAAGTGATTTTTTTAGAATCTCTAATTTTAATCACTTTTTCAAAAGCAAAAGCAATCGCAAACACCCCCTTACATTTGACAAAAATCACTTTTATTTTTAAACACTACCTAATTTTGATTTTAAGCAATTTTATCATAATTTCTATTTTGATAATCTTTCCAAAAGTTAAGCAAAGAAAACACTCCCTTAAATTACTAAAGTTTTTACCCTAAAAAGAATCAGTAAATTCATTAATTTAAAATGTTTTAAGTGCCTGTTTGTAATTTTTTTATTTATACAAAATTTTACTTCTACACTGGGCTTTTGGCTCGATTTATATATTTTTACAAAAAATATTAATAGCCATTAACGTATAAAATGTTTTGTATTTTGTATTGATTTTTTTAAATAAATGTTTACTGTTAAATAGAAGTATGGTTTTTGGGGCTTTTTGGTAAAAAGAATGTGTTGTATTTGTGCTACAATAACAACATATTTCATAAAAAAATTGTTTTTATAATATTTAATTTATTGCCTATTTTTAAGTCATTGTATTTTTTCATATATAGAGATGGATGGAAGCAATGCCAAAGAAGCAAGATCATTAAGGAAGGCTTGATGCAAAAAAATAGGTTCGGAATATTTTATGCAAATTAGATCCAACAATTTTTAATAACAATTTTGTTATGTCAAGACAATCAACTAATGTGAAGGACAAAAGAGGAAACATATTAATAGTATTGTGAACGTTATGCAGATAGAAGATTTCCGCAATTTGTAGAGTGTATCCTACTACTTATGTTTACGTGTTCATCGTTTTACACCTTACCATTATCATGTAATGTTACATAGTTTAATAATGTTTTATTAATATAGGTATATCGCCTATAATTTTATAAAAGCACGGGTGGACATCTAGTTCAAATAAGAATTAAAGTAAAAAAAGCATTTACACAGGCCCGTTTGTCTTGGCGGCACGACGAGCATCATCAGCGGAGAGATAATTGGGAGGCGAGTAGGGTGGACGGTCCAGGTCTATCAGAGCGTAACGGGCGGAAAACCTGAATGAGTTGCGGGCAGGGCGGCTCCGCCCATGATAGAGGGTGCCTTCATAAAGTGCAACAATGTTTCCAACCTCCTTAGAGGTTTGTAGGGCGGAGATGCGGCGGAGAAGGAGGCGGAGACCAAGGAGGAGTGAGAGTATGATAGAGGTGATGGTGGTGTAGATAACATAGCAAATAACAAATAGAGGAGTCATGTTGATTTTAGTTGTTATTTGTCAGTTGCAAATGGGTACCATAACTAATATATAGAGTATACTTTTTAGGCTTCATTTCGTAGACGTTTATAATGTTTCAGTTAATTATTATTTATAACATGTCTAACCCAATTTTTCTTACCGGTGTTTAACCAAATTTTTACTCATCTGTTAATTCTTGCAAAATGATATTAATATGGGTTTGGGAAAAATTCATTTTTGTCGGTTAATTTTGGGTGAGTTCAAAATTGGTCTACTAATTACAATATTATCAATTTTTAGTCCAATAACTTAAGACCTAGTCCAATTTGAGAACAAATTTCGTCGGAATTGACTAAGTTGGCCGGAATTACTCACATGCAAGACATGTGGTCGTTCAATTTGGGGCTTTCCGGCGACATTTGTCATCATATTGGACTCAGCCCTAAGTTACTAGACCAAAGTTGATAATATTGTAGTTAGTGAACCAGTTTTGGACTCGCCCTAAGTTAGCGGACCAAAAACACTTCTCAGTCGAAGCACACATCTTCTTGATTTTGCGTGGTTTGATCATCTTCAAAATTAGCTCATGGGACATTTCCTCGATTTGTGTTGTGACCCACACCACCATAATTTAAGTCCATCTCAACACCTGAATCGAGAAGGCCCAAATTGAACGACCACGTGCCTTGCACGTACGTAAGTGTAGAAAATATGATGGTGCGGGTCACAATGCAAAATCGAGGAAGTGTCTAATGAACAATTCCGATGAAGCTCATTTGGAACCAAGAAGATATGTGGTTCGACTGAATCTCCAAATTTATACTAAAGAATCGAACAGTGGATCCTCACTATTTTGTGTGAAGTAACAAAAAAGATTACCATTGTTGGGTTTTGATATAAGTATTTTAAAAAATCTCCAACGATTTGAATCAAGGTAAGAACCACTTGAATCTAGGTAAAAAAAAAAAGATGATAAAGAACCAATGTATTTTGTTAAATTTGGATTATGGGACCAAACAAGGGAAAATTCCGTTTTTGGTCTACTAACTTAGGGCGAGTCCAAAACAGTCCACTGAGTATTAATTTTAGTCCAGTAACTTATGGTCGAGGCTAATCCGAGGACAAATGTCGCCTGGAAGCCCCAAATTGAACGACCACGTGCCTTGCACATGAGTAATTATGACCAACTTAGTCAATTCTGACGAAATTTATCCTCAAATTAAATTCGACCCTAAATTACTGCACCAAAATTGATAATATTATATTAGTGGACCAATTTCGAACTCGCCCTAAATTAACGAACAAAAACGAATTTTTCCCATATGAATTTGGTCTTTGCTTTGGTTTGCAGGCGATTGTCACATCTTGCTTTCTTTTTTCTTTTTTTTTTTTCTTCTCCCTTTTGGTTTAGTTGAAATTTTCCTTTTGGAAGCTTCATTCTTTCAGATTTTAAAATGTTCTTATGATTACACGTTGTGAATTACCAGAATTTATTATTGAGTTTGAAGAACGGGGAGGAATGGGAATTTCACACAAATTCAAGTTGAAAATTTTCGCTCAATTTTTTTGGCTGTGATAGTGAAACAATATCGTTCCGTTTGAATATGGAATTAAAAAAAGAAATTCAACTAATTCCATGTATATGGATCTAAATATGAGAGGAGCCCGAAAAAATTCTTTAAATTGTGCATTTTTGCGTTACTTCTAAAGAACATATTGTAACGATAATTGACCAAAACATCGATAAATTTTGTGTAATTAACTTTATTTTCTATCGCTATACATGTTGGTTATAAACAATGTTTTATATAAACTAATCCCAAAACTCCACCTTCTGAATAGCGAGGATCATTAATTGATTGGGGTCTTGTTGTCAAGGATTTGCCAAATAAAATTAGTCTTACTTTATCATCTTGATAGATTTTCTTTTTCTAAATGCTGTGTTTAATCTTGCGTCTTTTTCTTTTGTGAAGGCATTTCATGTTTGTATTAATAACCAGAGACAGATATATAAAAAATGTTTTCGGATTTTAAATTTACTAGATTTTAAAAATAAAATTCATGAAAATATATTTAAAAAAAAAGAAAACCCTCCAAAATTTGAATTTGGATCCCCTGCTGGTCAAATAAACCAGCAGATATTGCTGGGGACTTAATACGCAGTGTTTTGCTGCAAAATCATTTTCCTCCCTTTTTTTTTTTCTTTTTTTTTTCTGCTGATCAATTATTTATTGCTGGGAAAACCAATACGCAGCATTTCACTGCAAACCCTTTTCTTTCAATTTTTTTTTTCTGCTGACTAATTAAATCACCAATACTCAGCATTTCAGAAATAAATTCAATTTATTAAATCATCAATACTCAACATTTTGCTGCAAATCATTTTCCTCAATTGTGATCCTTTTTTTTTTTGGTTCTAGATGTAAGGGAACCAAAAAAATTTCGACATTTAACTTTTTCTGAACTAAATTGAACCGATTATTTTTTTTTGATACGGACTTGGACATTTCTCAAATTTTCAAACTGAAAATCGTATCGGATTATATTGAACTGAATAACCGAATAAAATAGAAAATTATAAATTTAAAATATTTTATTCCTAAAAGATAAATTTAAATGAGAATAAAAAATTAAATTATTTATAATTTTGTAGTTAGTTATATTTAACGTACATAATTAGAAATCTTATATTCAACTATTATATAATTTTCAAAACATAAGTTAGTGTGCTGGAAACAAATTTGATATAGTAAATAATTTATATTAGTTAGACGTAAATATTGGTCAAATTGAATCAATTTTTCAAAAGATAAAAAAAATCTTCAGTTATTCGAACTGAACCGAATCGAATTTAACTGTTTCGTCAGATCTGAAATTATGAACCGAATTGGTCCGAGAAAAAAATAACAGTATTGTAGGTCTTGATTTTTTTGGATTCATTTTGGACACTCATTTTTAAATAAATAAAAGTTTGATATAGATCAAATATTTATATCGAATCCACACCGTGTACCGCATACACCCCAAAAATTGAATTATAAAAGAATTACTTAATGTAATAAATAATTACATGGCAAAAAAATAGTAAAATACTTGCTCAAAATAAAGAAAGACCAATTAATAAATGAACAGGGAATGTAAAAGTGAAAGTTAATACATACAGTAGATGTCTTGATGTTGGTGGTTGATTTAATTAATTAGCAGAAAAAAAAAAGAAAGAAAGGTAGGAAAATGATTTTGCAGCAAAACGTTGCGTATTAAGTCCCCATCAATATCTGCTAGTTTATTTGACCAGCAGGGGATTCAAATCCCCAAAATTTTATATTTGCCGGAAAACGACTTGCTGGAGGTTGCAAAAGAATAATCCTGCATACTTTAGGGTGCATGCAGAGGCGAACACTGTATTAGGTACTTAAAAAAAAAAATATATATATATATATATATATATATATATTACTTTAAAGGGTAAAATGATATTAATTCCTATTTTTATGGTTGAAATTTAGGCAAATCACATATATAAATACTAAGGTTAAATGGGAAAGAGAACAAAAATATTTCCTAATATACTAAATGATAATTGTCATATGCACCACAAGAAACAAAGGTATTTGACGTTACTCTTTTTGCAACTACAAAAGTGGTTAAAAAAAATAATTCTTTTGTAACTATTAGTATTTACATAAAATATTTCATAAAATTTTACCAAATTTGCTACACTATGACAAACTCTTTTACAACTACTTGTAGTTACAAATACTTTAGTAACTACACAGTAGTTGCAAAAAATAATTATAAATATATTAGTAACTGCAAAGTAGTTGCAATTTTTTTTTTTTGCATCTTACTATAAATGGCTATTCTATTAGTAACCACACGCTAAATGTGGTTACTAAAACTACTTTTGTGAACACTCTCCCTTTTTCGTAACTACTTTTTGTAGTGGCAAAAAGCCTTAATTCTAGTAGTGATGGGATCCTCGATCCCTCTTTTACCCTGTCTCAACCATGTCCCACTCTAAAATCGAACTAATTATTAATTATTTTTTTGCGATTTGTAAATTTTAAAGTTCATGATTTAGGTTTAGAATTTAGGAATCATCTTTAGATTCTATATTTAAGGTCTAGGGTTTTACTTTCTTGGACTATGGTATAATTTCTACAGTAGACTTACGATTTCACGATTCATGGTTCATGGTTCACTGTCTATAATTTAATAATTCATAGTTTATGATTCAAAATTAATGTGTTCAGAGTTCATGATTTATATTGTATGACTCCATTTTAGAGTAAGATATAATAAATGTGGGACAGAGAATCCTTACTCGATAATTGCACCTACGTGTTGAATAAATAATGGAAGTAGCGATAACTGTCAAAAAAATTAAAAATACTACTAACATTGTCAAAACGTTTTCGTTTTTTATTTTTTTATTTACGATAATGATACATGATGATCTTAATTTCAAATATAAAATGAAATTAGAATAGCGTGTGGTGACCTTGGAGTGAGGTCGTAACGTGGATGTTGGCATCTCTATTACATTATCAATTAGGACTAAATCGTGAATAATGTAATGAGGAAATTGTTTAAAAAAGAACACACGTGAAAAACATAAATGTAGCTGATCCCGATATCGATTATTAGCAAAGCAATAGGCGTGGAAATGTCACTATTGTTCCTGTTCGAATGAGCCAGGCCATTTTCGACACCCACGTTTAAGTTTTAACACTTTTTAACCCTTTTCTTAACAAACTTAACGGTATCATAGAATACTGAATTAATTTATGTACTTTTTTATATTTTAAATTTTTTTCTATTTTATACTTCTCAAACAAATAAAAATATAAAACAATTCATAGAAAACATATAAAATAATCTTACTGATATAATAAAAGGTAACCTCTATAAAAGAAACCAAGACATTTTCCCACCCAATTTACTTACTAAAATAAGTATTTTAATCATTATTAATGTATAAGATAAGATAAGATAAGTTATACTCCCTCCGTCCCGGCCCAATTTGCCTACCTTGGCCGGGCACGGAGATTAAGAAAAAACAGATTTTGTGGAATCTTTGACTTTTTTAGAGGTGGAGATTGAATGTGGAAATTTTGAAGGTGAAGATTGTGAGAGAAATTTGCTATTTATGGGTTGGCAAATTAGATTGGGACAAACCGAAAAGGAAAGTAGGCAAATTAGAGCGGGACGGAGGGAGTATATGTATTTATACAGTAAAATAAAGCAAAGAACTTAGATCCAAATTAACTTAGATTTTTTTATTGGCAATATTCTATATATATATATATATATATATATATATATATATACATATATTACAGGAAACAACTCATGATTGATTTATTATATATATAAAAAAATCAAAAATTAAAAAACAAATAATTCTCTGTTACATATTCGTTATATATAATATAAAATCAGTATTTTTGCACTTTTATTTTTACACCTATACCACATATTTAAAAATAAGATACATAAAAATAATTATAATTTTTTTTTCGATTATCTAGATTAGATTTGTATACGTCATATGAGTACATTTATCTAGATTGGGTTTGAGCTGGCAATAAAAATTAATTATAAAAAAAAAATCATACTATATATAGAAGGAACACTCTATAAGAGAAAACCAGGCATCCCCCCCAATTTACTAGCAAAAATAGGTAGTTTAATCATTATTAATATATAACAAGATAAGATATAAGATATATACTCCCTCCGTCCCGGCCTAGCTGGCCTACTTTCCCTCTTTGTTTGTCTCAACTTAATTGATCTAGCTCATAAATGGAAAATTTCTTTCACAATTTCCACCCTCAAAATCTCTACTCTTAATCTTCACATTTGAAAAAGTCAAAGATTCCATAAAATCTGTTTTTTCTTAGTCTCCGTGCCCGGCCAAGGTATGCCAGTTAGGCCGGGACGGATGGAGTATGTGTTTACATATTAAAATCAAGAAAAAAAAAATTGTTCCAAATTTAGAGTTTTTATTTGGCAATTTTTCTATATATATAGAGGAAACAACTCATGATTGATTTATTTTATGAATGAAAGAACTTTTACAAAATTAAACACAAATAATTCTCCGTTATATATTTTTATGTATAATATCAAATTAATTTTTTTGCACTTTAATTTGACACCTATATCACATATTTTAAATTAAAGTTACATAAAAAAATCATTTTTTTCAATTGTTTAGGTTAGATTTGTATTAAATAGTATGAGTTGATTTATCTGAATTGGTTTTGAGCAGCCCATAAAAATTAATTATACAAAAATTTCTTACTATATAATAAAAGGGAACTTTCTTTAAGAGGAAATCAAGGCACTTTCCGCCCAATTTTTTTGCTAAAATAGCTACTTTAATGGGAAAAAAGTACAAATGGTCCCATAACTTTTTACTTTTTCGGATTTAGTCCCATAAGTTATTGCTTTTTCGATTTAGTCCCACAACTCTAGTAATTGCTCAATTTTAGTCCAATTTTGACCCAATATTGACCAACTGACCGGAAAAGGTCACGTGACTTTCACGTGCCGGCGTGATTTTGGAAATTTCGGCTAAAATGGTCCCATAACTTTTTACTTTTTCGAATTTAGTCCCATAAGTTATTGCTTTTTCAATTTAGTCCCACATCTCTACTAATTGCTCAATTTTTGTCCAATTTTGACCTAATGTTGACCAGCTAACCGGAAAAGGTCATGTGATCTTCACGTGCCGGCGCGATTTTGGAAATTCTGACGACTTATGACACGTGTCGCCGGACTTCCGAGGTGGAATTTTAATTTTTTTTATTAGGAGACCACATCAGCAAATTATTTACCTTGTCAGCTTATATTTTTCTTTTACCTGAATTGAATTAAACTCCAAAAAATATAAATGCAAAATAAGAAAATGTAATATTTTATCGATCTAACCCTTAAATCAGAATTAGCATCCCTTCTTCTTCTTCTTCTTCTTCTTCTTCTTCTTCTTCTTCTTCTTCTTCAGGTCGCGTCCTTCTACAAGAAAAAGCTCTAACTTTTCTCTTCCAATCTTTTCTATTAGAAAGTCGCGGCTTCAACTCCCCCAAAATTGGAGAACACACGAAGACAAAGAACCATGTCCCAATCTAGGAATAGCTTGCGAAAAGTATTGTGTGTGCGAATTCGTAGCCCTAGCTCTCTTAGCTCAACACAATTGATTACAGCAACAATCAAACAATCAAAACAAGCAATCAACTTGTTTCAAGAACACACTTGTATGCAAGAAAGTTTAACAAAGAAGAAAATATAAAATCAACAAAGAGAGTTACGTGGTTCTCCCTTCAATACACTTGTTGCCCCCTCTATATGGAATGACAAGAAATATATATGTATCAGAGATGGGAAAAAAAACCGCCTTAGAGAACAACGGATGAGATTAAATCAAGAAACCGGATCACAACTCCTCAAGTAACAAACTAACTGCTTTCTGCAAACAACAACAGTTGAAAGACCACGGTTTGAATAAAAACCGTTGTAGAAGCTGAATAACAGAAATAACAGAATTAGTTTCCTGAAACAGAATTTAGTTGTTATGAAATCCTCTTCAATCAATTTACACTTAATCCTGAGTTGATAAACCATATCTTTAACAGTCTGCGACTAAGGTTTGAATTCCCCCATTAAAACCTCTTGGAAAGAAGAAAATGTTGGGCGTAGGTTCTACGGCTGCTCTCACGATACCTGATATGGTTTTTAGTTCTTGCTTCAATTTTATTAGTTTATTCAAGGTTGAATTGAATTAACTGAAACATACTGGATATAATTTTGGCAAAATGAAGGTCATTGTACGAGTTTTAGGTGGATAGATGCACTTCTATGTGGTAGAAGCAAACACATAATGAGAGGGCTCTTGTGAAGGCTTAACGAGAAGAACGCTGAAAATGAGGTCCTGCATAACGCCCGCATGAATCTCGAAGAAATTGTTTCCGTAACCGAGATAGATAATGAGAGAATGAGCTACTCGTTAAAGAAAAAAAAATAGGTGGAGTTAAAGAACAAGGAGTTGGAGTCCATCAACAATGAGTTGGTAAAACATAAAAGTCGGCGGAATTTTCAAAATCGCGTCGGCACGTGAAGGTCACATGACCTTTTTCGGTCAATTGGTCAACATTAGGTCAAAATTGGACCAAAATTGAGCAATTACTAGAGATATGAGACTAAATCGAAAAAACAATAACTTATGGGACTAAATTCGAAAAGGTAAAAAGTTATGGGACCATTTTAGCTGAAATTTTCAAAACCGCGCCGGCACGTGAAGGTCACGTGACCTTTTCCGGTCAGTTGGTCAACATTTGGTCAAAATTGGACCAAAATTGAGCAATTACCAGAGATGTGGGACTAAATCGAAAAAGCAATAACTTATGAGACTAAATCCGAAAAAGTAAAAAGTTATGGGATTATTTTGGTTTTTTTCCCCTACTTTAATCATTATTAATATAAAATGAGATAAGATATAAGGTATATATGTGTTTATCTAGTAAAATCAAGCAAAAAATACGTTCCAAATTTATTTTTTTTATCGGCGCACACACGCACACATATATATATTTATGAAATAACTCATAATTGATTTATTATGTTATATGAAAGAATTTTTCAAAAATTGAAACACAAATATTCTTCGTTACATATATATTATGTATCATATCAAGTTAAACTTTTTTTACTTTAATTTGACACCTAGTCCATATATTTTAAAATAAGTTATATAAAAAATTATAACAGTTTATCAATTATGTTGATTAGATTTGTATACGTGGTATGAGTTGATTCATTTGAGTTGTGTTTGAGTCGCCGATAAAAATCAATTATACAAAAATATTTATGTTTATCAATACTTATTATATACTCCCTCCGTCCCCGCCTAATTGTCCTACTTGCCTTATTTGTTTGTCCCAAGCTAATTATCCTACCCCATAAATGACAAATTCTCCCACAATCTCCACCATCAAAATCTCCACATTCAATCTCCACCTTTGAAAAATTCAAAGATTCCACAAAACCTACTTTTTCTTAGTCTCTGTACCAGGCCAATGTAAGACAATTAGCTTGGGACGGAGGGAGTATATATTTTGAAAAAATATTCAATTTAATTTATTTTTGAAAATATTAATTTTATTCTATAGAAGCATCCAGATAATTTTATTTTATTATAATACTTTAGGAATTAATAAAAACCAAATATTTTTCAGTTCCCAAAATTAGAGATAATATTTTTTTTTTCTGAAGGACCAAACAACTAAAACTCACGTGTGGGGGATGATAAAATTTAGATGTTTATTTCGTCTTTTTTTTTTTACTACTCTCTCTTAATTTTTTGAAATTACATTATTCAACATCCAATGCACGAATAATTTTTTTTTATTGATAATTGGTTTTTTACTTATAATATATAAAATCAACCATTCATTCTCAATTTTATTTTTATACTCATGCCGAATATATTCATATAAAAGTTAAATTTAAGTAAACAATATTTTGTTGGTTCATTTTTTAGCTTAAAATAGAATACTTATCATGGACTGAATTATTTATATTAAATTTGAGTTGTAAGTAAAATAAAATATTTTTTTCCTAATAAAACAACTATACTCCAAATCGTGCATCGCATGATGGGAAAATTCTAGTTTTAATAACAAGAGAAGAAATTTAAAAAACATCCAAGTCCTGCAACCCCTCCCCCCCGCATCACCCCCACCTTCACCCCGCTTCCAGTCCCACTCGATCACTCCCACCCTACCCCACTCCCTCCTCCTCCACCTCCACCTCCACCTCCACCTCCGTGTCTTTTTCAAATTTTGTTTTAATAACACACTACCCACCTCCATCCTAGACTATTGTGCACTGATGGAAGACGAATATAAGTATCTCATAACTTACTCATAAATCTATTTCTTTAATATTTTTTATTGGTATTTTCTTTTAATAACATTTAATATTAGATAACTTATTATATGTTGATTATAATATTTCATTGTATTATAATCTTATAAGTTAGATGTGCACCCGCGCGATGCACGGAATATAGTATATTTTTCTATAAAAAGATTATAAAAAACTATAAAGCATATTATAACTTGATATGGGTAAGAAGGCACATAAATTTTGTAATTAATGCTTAAATGAACAAATATGGTAGAACAAATGGAGCAAAAAAAGCAATTACTAAAAATTGTAATATATTAGAACTGCATATTCTGAAATACATGAAATATATATGTGAATAAATGAACATAAAATTTCATTCATGAAGAACATACATCAGTGTTAGAGATTAAAGCACGTAAAACACATATACACGTATATGGGAATCGATGTACCTCAATTGAGTTGCAGCGGAACGTATTCGGTTGATTCCCAAACTGACGGATCGTACTCTGATTTGTCTACTAGCCCGTCTGGACGAATACTACTAGAGCATTTGCCGTCTACTTCACATCCTAGACTCTTGGAGGACTCCGGTGATTCTCCAATATAGAGAATTAGAGAGAAAAAGAAGAAATATGTAGTCTGTGGTATTGATTTTCCGTAGTATACGAATACTAGTATATTCGTATATATACTAGTATGGGAGAGATCTATCTCCTATTATGGATAGGATCTCCATCCCCATCGGGAATATATCTGATAAGATATTAAATATCTCATCAGATATTTATCCCAACTATATTGGGATCCATCAGATATGGATGCAACCAACATCTCCCACTCATACAAATCTGATCCGACTTATTCGAATCTGAAAGACTCCACAATTCTCATCATCATATCTCTTTTTTCATACAGAGACTAAGGCGTGCGACCGAGCGAGAACGGAATGGAACAAAGTGAGGAGAGTTATATTAAGTTATCGCCCAACTAACAAAACTCATCAACTCAGGAGACTCGCTGTGTACCCCAAACTACCTGGTTGCACTAGACCAAACATCTCTGACCCCTCGTATTCATATAGAGCATGTTTGACCCCTTAATTTGTATCTATGCTCATGACTATGTCAAAACTAATTCGACTTAGTCGGCCGGCCTATAAGCCATAGTACATAAGCGCATTACCAGCTTAGTTTTTCCTTGGCCTCTTATGTCAATCTGCTTGGACTTGACAGCTTTCTTAGTCATGCTCCGACAGATCGTATCAACCATGGCCATTGAACACATGCTAAAGTAGCGTCATCAAGCTTACACTTCATGACAAAAGTCCAAAGTCCCAAAGGGCACAAAAAACACTATAAGAGCTCACACAGTGACGAAGCAGGGATCTATTCGGTCACTCCTCTTACTAAGGTCGACATTAAGCACATGTAGTATGAATACATGCTATGATGGAGCTCCCACTCAAATTTGGGCATGTCACACTCTGAACATCATACGAGTCTTAGTCCAGTCGCTCTTCTAGCGTCTGACCTGCGGACCACTTAGGAATTTGTCTCCAACACAACTCCTAATGATTCGCAGACTCGGCTATTAAGAAGCTTTTATGAAGTTAGGACATTCTTCATAATCGATCGAGTATGATCTCATCCTGGCCTCTCGCCAAGGCGACTATGGGCAACAACCTTTCGTGTTGTTCCTTTCACGAAGGTGATCACTCAAGTGTTTGATCCGCCAGTCTTATCCTGCTCGCTCACCAAAGCGCCAGGGCGATTTTCTGTGTGAGTGGGACAATCCAAGCCTTGTGACATATCACACATAATGGACACATTACTTCTAACATATAATAAGGGCACATTTTATTGATAAATAAAATTGTTCATACAGGCTACAAGAATTTTAAATTCTACGAAGTCCCATGCTCCTAATATGCCTTTGAAATACATCCCTACTCAAAGGCTTGGTGAAAGGATCAGCTATCATTTCACCAGTGGGAACGTGCCTGAGAACCACCTGCCCCTGCGCAATATTATCTCGGATGAAGTGGTATCTGGTGTCAATATGCTTGGTCCTCCCATGATACTTGGGGTCCTTAGCATATGCTAGTGCTGCTGTGTTATCACAAAGGACAACTACTGCATCATCTACATGCGCCGTGACGCGCAAAGTCTGAAGAAATCTTCTCAACCAGATAGCCTCCTGAACTGCAGATGTACAAGCGATGTACTCTACTTCCATAGTGGAAAGAGATATACAAGGCTGCTTCTTGCTACACCAAGTGATAGCAGCGCCATCTAACAAGAATGCATATCCCGATGTGGATTTGCGTTCATCTCTATCTGCTGATCCATCAGCATCGCTGTAACCAAGTAGCTTCAAACTGCCACCGTGATAGCACAAAGCTAAATCACTTGTCCCCTTTAGATATCTAATTATCCTTTTGACTGCAGCCCAGTGAGCGCGTCCGGGATTACTTTGATACCTACTCACCATCCCTACTGCAAAGCACAGGTCTGGTCGAGTACACATCATTGCGTACATCAAACTCCCTACCGCGCTTGCATAAGGAACCTTAGCCATGCTTTCTTTTTCATCATCTGTTTTTGGGCATAAATTTTTGCTAAGAACACAATGTTTTTCCACAGGCTGTTAACGGGTTTAGCATTATGCATACGAAATCGCTCCAGAACCCTCTTAATATAAGTCTCTTGAGACAAAGTTAAGAGTCTCTTTGAGCGATCTCTGTGTATCTTAACACCAAGTATGTATTCTGCCTCTCCCATGTCTTTCATCTCAAAAGTAGATGATAGCCACTGCTGAGTGGCGACAATCATCTCCGTATCATTTCCCGCCAGCAAAATGTCATCCACATATAATGAGAGAATTGTGAAATTCTTCTCATCCCTTTTGACATACACACAGTGATCTTCCTCAACCATCGTAAAGCCTATCGAAGTGATAGCTCGATGAAATCGAAGGTACCACTGTCTGGATGATTGTTTCAGTCCATAAATGGAACGTTTTAAGCGGCACACTTTGCGTTCTTGTCCCTTTACCTGAAAACCCTTAGGTTCATCCATATAGATCTCATCACCCAGTTCTCCATTGAGAAATGCTGTCTTCACATCCATTTGGAATAGTTCCAAATCAAGATGGACGACAATTACTAAAATGAGACGGATAGAGGCAAACCTCACCACCGGGGAGAATGTCTCTTCATAGTCCACACCTTCTTTTTTGGGTAAAGCCTTTCGCCACCAGGCGAACCTTATACTTGTCTATCGAGCCATCTGCTTTTCGCTTGACTTTGAGAACCCATTTGTTCCCAATCGTCTTGCGTCCAGACGGTAGATCGACTAGCTCCCATACTTGGTTCTTAGCCACCGAACTCATCTCTTCCTCCATAGCACTTATCCACTCTTTAGCATTTGGAGAAGTTACAGCCTCTGCATAAGTGGCTGGCTCATCAACATCCATTGTTGCGCACATGAAAGATTCCCCTTCGAGTTCAAAACGTCTTCGGGGAACCGTTCCATGCTTGCTCCTGCGCAACTCTAGATCTTGAGAGTCTTCATGCTATGGAATTCTCCCACTGACTCTAAGATCGCTCTCATTATTCCTGTCGATTGCAGGATTTGGTTGTAAAGCCGCATCCTCGCCAGGAATTCCAGCGTTGTCTTCAGGATCTTGTAACTCATAAAGTTTAAGATCTCCTTTAACTTCTCCAATTGTTGGAAATTCCTCCTCGAGGAAATTGACATCGCGTGACTCAATTTCTGTCATTCCTCCGTCAGGATGTTCACCATACATCACATAGCCTTTCGAGTGGTCACAGTATCTTATAAAGATATGTTTGACTGCTCTAGGACCAAGTTTCCCATGCTTATGGGAAGTATTATGAACAAACCCTGCTGACCCCCCAAGGGCGCAAACCTTGTAAGTTGGGCTTTCTCTCATGCCACAACTCATACGGCGTCGAAGGAACTGATTTAGACGGCACACGGTTCAATATGTAGGCAGTAGTTAAGATTGCATCTCCCCAAAATGATATTGGTAGATTTGCGTGCGCCATCATTGATCTGGCCATGTCCAGAAGTGTCCTATTCCTCCTCTCTGCAACACCATTTTGTTGCAAAGTATAAGGAATTGACAGTTGCCTTATGATCCCTTTTTCCTCACAGTATTGCCTGAACTGATCAGACAAGTATTCTCGCCCTCTATCAGTGCGTAAAGTTTTAAGTTTCCTATCTCTTTGGTTCTCAACCTCCGCTAAGAATCGCTTAAAGCAATCAAGCGCTTCCGAGCGGTGAGACATGACATACACTGAACCATAGCGCGAATAATCATTAATAAATGTGAGGAAATAGGATGCACCGTGTCGTGCCTTCACATTTATGGGTCCGCATATGTCCGAGTGAACTAACTCTAGAGGTTGAGTAGCTCTTTTTGCCTTTCCAAAAGGCTTCCGGCAGGCTTTTCCTGCCAGACATGGTTCGCACACAAGAAGGTTGACTTTAGCGAGATTGCCTAAAAGGCCTTCTCGAGCTAACCTAGTCATCCTTTCACGTCCTATGTGTCCTAACCTTGCATGCCATTTATTTGAATCATTCAAAATATTAACAGATGAAGAAATAAAAGTAGTGCATTCAATAGATAAATCCAACATGAAAAATTCATTGTTTATATGTCCTACGCCATAAAGGTTGTTGCCGAGAAAAATAGATAACATGGTCTTTTCAAACAAGAAAGAAAAATCTTGACTCAAAAGTGCTGCAACTGAAAGTAAATTACATCGAATACTAGGCACATAAAGCACATCACTAAGGAACAGCTCGCGCCCAGTGCTAAGTTTGAGTTGGTATGCACCAACTCCCACCACCTCTTCTTGCGCGCCATTTCCCATAGCAATGTAGTGGCTGCCCGCTGGTACTCGATGATAATCTACAAATCCTGCTCTATCTCTTGTCACGTGTTTGGTTGCTACTGAGTCTACAATCCAACCATGGAGAGAATTAGCAACTAACACATGTGAACAGACAAATGAATCAGTAGAGCTAGGAGCGGGTCTTACCTTCTTTGGCTCAGTACAACTACGAGCAAAGTGACCCGTCTTTCCACAGTTATAGCAGGTGTCTTTCTTCTTTCCGCCCCTTTTTCCACGGTGACGCTTTTTAGACTTTTCACCTTGCGGGCCCAAGTTTTGGTTTTTGGCGTTGCTTTGTCCTGCATTCTTTTGCTTTTTCCAACGGTTGCCTGTGTTAGGCTTGCGTTGCCCAGCATGTGCGACGAAAGCAGCCGCTTGTGCTCTTTCCGCCTCTCGACGGTCAGCCTCGAGTCTAAGATGACTGGCGACGCTGTCAAAGGTTTGGATTTGTTCGTTGTGTGTGAGCACAAGTTTAACTTGTCCCCAAGTCTGCTCAGGTAGCAACCTTAGGACTGCCAAAACTTGTTGTTCATTGGTGAGTTCATTTCCAGCATTTAGAAGCTCTCGAATCATGTCTTTCATGACATCAAGATGCTGGCCCATGGTGTGCTTAGGGTCAAGTACGTACTGATTGAATTAAAGGGGTAAAGCTCTTAGTCTCGTTGTCGAGGTAGTGCCGTACGTGACCTTTAAGCCGTCTCACAGCTCTTTAGCTGTAGCAAACGTCTCGAACTCACGAATCAGATGATCCTGCATGCAGCTAAGCATAGTATAGCGCGCAAACCGATATTAATTCGCCCACTTATTGTACACGTCTAAATCGCGACGATATTGGGCATTTTGACCGTTCTCTGGCTCAACCGGCGCGGCCATAGTCTCGGTGAGATAGTCAAGGACCTTTATATTGTGTAGCAGAAACTGGATCTTACGGTGCCACATGGCATAGTTCTGGCCATCTAGTTTGCCAGAACCGTAAAGATCAGAAAAAGCTATTTGGGCATCCATTACTGTTAATATTATGCGCAAAATATATATTAGAAGGTTGTCTATTTAATATTTTTATTCGGGTCCAAATAAAATTTTATTATTTCTCACAAGTGAATGGGATCGAAAATTCGCCGCATAGGCTCATAATCATCTCCCACTCAATTGAAGACGAAAATAAAAATTAAATGATCGCGAATAAAAATTGTCCATCTCAATAACATTCATTAAAAAAAAAAAAAAAGTGAGATGTTAATGAACTATGGTGGTAAATACGAAACAACAAAAATTACATGGCCTAAAAATTGGCCCCTCTAATACATGTGCCCTAGTGAGAAACGAAAAATAAATAAATAAATAATTACAATTTTCGTTCCTACTACATGTAATATCGTATAACCACCATTGTCATCAACCATCTCACACATACATCAATCATCATATTACATAATAAAAGTTACGCAAACAATTAAATTAAATCACATAAGACATGTAATTAATTTAAAGTTGCCTAATACAAAATCATTTATTTAATTTATTAAGGCCCACCAAATAAATTGGCCAAATAAATTCTGAATTATTAAGTCCAATTCAAAAAATTAAAAAAAAGATTAAAACAGGCCCAAAATAAATACTTCAGATTAGCCCAGGACTAGACCCAATTTGACCCAGCCCATAAAAAAACAGCCCATACAAAAAAAACCTAATCCGATTTATTTTTGAGCCCAAACATAGGGCCCAAGGGCCCAGCCCAATCCTTACAAACCCTAGCCCGCTGGCGCCGCCGGCCGCCGCCACCATCACCGCTGCCGCAACGGACGCCGGCGAGTAGCAGCAGCAACAACAGAGAAGCAGCGCTGCAGTAGCGGCGAAGTCGTATGGAAGAAGCAGCGGCGACGCCATACGGAAGAAGCAGCAACGAAGCCGTATGGAAGAAGTAGTGGCGACGCCGTATGGAAGAAGCAGGGGTGCAGCGGAGCGCCGGCGCCGCGCGCAAGGCAGCGGCACAGCAGCGCCACGCGCAGCACCGCCGGTGTTCGCGACAGTAGCAGCGGCTGCGCCGCCGTCGCGCGATCGCGTCGCCGAACTCCGCCGGAGCCTTAATTTTGCAGCAGTAGCCGCGCGTTCAATCGGACAGGGGAGGGTTCATGTTTTTTTTTTAAAAAGAACAAGATTCATCTTTAATCATTAAAAAACTAAACCCTTTTTTTTCTTATTCAATTTTGAATAAAAACCGGAACTGACAGATCAGTTATTAATTCAGGCGAGACGAATCAATACTCGCTCTGATATCACTGTTAGAGATTAAAGCACGTAAAACACATATGCACGTATATGAGAATCGATGTACCTCAATTGAGTTGCAGCGGAACGTATTCGGTTGATTCCCAAACTGACGGATCGTACCCTGATTTGTCTACTAGCCCGTCTGGACGAATACTACTAGAGCATTCGCCGTCTACTTTACACCCTAGACTCTTGGAGGACTCCGGTGATTCTCCAAGATCGAGAATTAGAGAGAAAAGGGAGAAATATGTATTCTGTGGTATTGATTTTCCGTAGTATACGAATACCGGTATATTCGTATATATACTAGTATGAGAGAGATCTATCTCCTATTATGGATAGGATTTCCATCTCCATCGAAAATATATCTGATAAGATATTAAATATCTCATCAGATATTTATCCCAACTATATTGGAATCCATCAAATATGGATGCAACCAACAATCAGCAAAGGAGAATAAGATATTATCATGAAGCCGCAGAATCCATTGTCTTGTACCATAATGCAATTACAAACTTTGTCAGACCTCTTCTCCCGACAAAGAAGCTCAATAAGGTTTTCCTATGTATCTTGATTTGTTCTAAAGATGTTTTATCGCGCCATGCGTTGTAGTTAGTCTCGTAGTTGACGGCAGAGCTTGATAGCACCCAATCTGCAATCAAGAGGTATTAAACGATTACAATATAACTTAAGTAGCTCAGTTCCACAAGCCTCTAATGAAGTCAAGTAAATATGGCATTTTGATGCCCACAACCTGAAGCGCAAAATGAACTTGCTTGTGCCCAGACAATTGTTATAGTACCAGTAATGGATTCAAGATAGAAATGATCCCGTCATCATCTGAAGAGATACAACACTTCACACAGTTGTTTGTGAATTTATGAAGATAATAGATTGAAAAGAGGAATTACCTTACAAAGCTGCATTAATTCTAACTTGACAGTTTTGACGGTCTTTCTTGAGCACCACTTTCACTGCCACAAGCATCAGGTAGAACCCATTTCTAAGTAACTGATATTAACTTATCGAGACACGTTTGCAACCACATTTGATGACTTTTCAATTTGGGGCACCAAGTACAAGCAAATAACAATAGAGCCCAGGATAAGGCTTGTAATCTTGCATTGTTATGTTTTGCGTTGGCCCATCCGGATGGGGGATAGGCCCAACAGTAACCTATCTTCGTTAAAGGATGTGGGATGGGATCGCCCATCCATTCCCCATCTACCCCTCTCATATTACTGACACACCCTCTCTCTCATCATGTCTTTTCACAATCGCTGTCCTTCTCAGGCTCTTCATTTACATTCCTTCCTCTATCATTAAGATTTCTCTGCTACGGCTCTCTCTATCTCCTGTTTCAGGAGTGAGTGATAAGCATTCCCTCTTCTCACTCATGTCCTTTATATTCTACTAATTTTATTTATTTATTGGCTTTTGTCCTGTGTTTTTTTCAAAATGTTTTGACGCCGTATTTTGAAGGGGGAATTTGGGTACGGTGGCGAAGGAGCGGCGAAACAAGAGGGCGGTGAGGGCGGATGGAAAAAAGAACAAGAACTTTCACCATTTTCGAGCTTATACGCAGAAAGACAGAGAGAACAATTAACGAGTGATTTAAGCGAAAAAGTGGAGACATATCACTTATGATAATTTGTGCAGGAAATTTGTACAGAGAGAGATAGATATAATACAATAGAAACCAGGAACGCTAAAATTTATCTGGGCATTGGTGAGAAAGTGGAGAAAGAGAGAAGATATAGATAGGCAGAGAAAGTGGGAGGGGGGAGAAAAAGGGGCTAGATGAGCAAATGTTCATTATTATTAATTCATAAAATTTTTTATTTCTGATATGTGGAATGATATTATAAAAAAATTAATAAATATTTAATATAAAAAATACAGTTGATCAGGCTCAAATTAATAGGGATGGTTATAAAAAAATAATAATTAATTTATACTTTATATTTATATTTTATTAATAAGAGAATTATTAAGTGTCAATATAAATCGTTCCCACAATACAAACAAATATATGTTAAAGGAAAAATACAATTAGTGTGCCTTCGTCAAAAGTAATTGATGAAGGACAATTTAGATATTCACTAAATATTATGTAATTGTGAAACCCTTGTATTTGACACCCTATATAAAGGAATATGATGAATAAGAAAACTCTAATTATTCCGTGCGTATATTTCTTCTTTACTTTTCTGCTTCCCCTTAAACACGTTATCAGCACGACACTCTAACCAACTGAAAAAATCAAAGGAACAGAGCGGCGGCGGAACAGCGACTGCCTCAAACTCCAATCACCGACGAAAAGAGAAAAAAATGGACAATTCATCATCATCATCATCCGCGAATCTCAATCCTGATTTTGGGGCAATTGGCAATTAAAAAGAATCAGTTTCAAAGGTGACAAAACTCAATTTCTTAATATTATTTCAAATATAATGTTTGTGGCATTCTGTATTCTTAAGATTTCCTTTTGATTTCATGAAATTGGTATCATTCCTCATTTACTGGGAGTTTGGGACTTGGATGAGGACAAAATAAAAGATACTTTTGTGAAGTTGGAAAGTATGGAGAGATAACTGGTTCGTAAATAATGAAAGGTTGGCACAATCCTCGCTAAAAAAAACACGTTATCAATGACAGACAAGTAAATTTTTCCCAATTATCCAACAACTAGTTATAATTATTTGTATGCCCTTATACCTGATGTCACGAGGATATGGTGAATAATTAATTATAGTTAATTAAATTTGGATGACTATGTTTAGTGATGATTGGTGTTACATTACGGGATTTTGTTGCCCTAATTAGCAGTCTCTATTCCGGGTTAGTCACAGACTTTGGTAATTGGTGTTATCATGCATAAACAAATTTGGATGAGTAGCTTATAGATATCATATAACCGATTCATCTCGAAGTCTGAAAAGGATTCGTATAAAAATAATATGAATAGATATTTGATATATTTCTCATTGTCAAATTTCCGTAGAAACTGTTAGTCTTGATTTGAAGATCACAGTATAATATGAATAGATATTTCCCTTATGACTTACACACCTATTGATGATGGAGGATCTGAGTATGAATATATGTGCATTTCATATTATGTACTATTAAAGCAATTATGGAGTCTTGCGTGATTTTAGTGATATTCATGAAGCTACACATGTTTGGTTTGATATAATACTTTCTCATGAAATTAAAAGTTGTGACTTGAATTATTTGCTCTTATAGATTTGATAATTATCAGTCGATAATAAACTTATTCGTATGATTATGATAAATTATACATTTTCATGATAAAGTAAACTCATGGACAATACCAAAATCAATACAAACAACAAGTGATAAAGTCTTTTCACATTGTCTCAGAAAAAGTACATGACATATGGTCTCAAATCTAATTCATAAGAAAATGACTAAACCAACTCATACTCAATTTGAATTATTGGACTCACAAGAAATTGAGTACCATACTTGAAAAAAAAAAAAAATTCACAAATCATGTCATTCACCGACCCTAAGGATAAAGAATCGTCCAACAAACTCAAAGTCTATCCTCTAATGAAACTGAGGCGACACGGTAATCCTAACTCACTTTGAAAGGATTCTTTAGTTAGAGGACCTCGATGAACTGTGGGTTGCCATAAAAGAAATTTTAAAATAATAGATAACTCTATACTTTCAAAATTAATTATTTCGTGGAAAGAAATTCACTTACCAGATTACAAAAGGGTCAATAAATTTAATAACGACATGTTTTGTCTGAAAACAAAACTCTCTTTATGTGTAAAGAAATCACAGAAGATGATATGATACAGAAAATCTATTTACTTTCCTACTCCAATGCTTATACTAGCGAACCTGTATAGGCTAGAGTATGAAATGAGAGAATTACAATATTCAATTAGCTAATCAACCGATGCAAGTAGTTGAGAAGCTTGATCATTTTTTTTTCAGAAAAAAATAACACCAAACATGCTGGGATAAAGAAAATTACATAACCTAACTATGGTAAACTAAATAGTGAAAATAATCCCAAAGTAAAGGGAATGAATGTGTATGTCTCTACAGTTGTGGTCATGATACACCACAGAGTAAGGGACAATGAAGCCTTGGACGTCTTTCGATGTGCCTACCCCAAATGAACATGGTGGTTATGGAAATCATGTGCAAAAACAACACTTCGAAACCCTCTAAAAAAAAGGGATAGAGTTGGTAATGAACTTTTAAATAAGTGTGGAAATATTATACTTTTGTATAAAATCTGCTAGAGCAGTTAACTATAAGAGATACAGGAAGTCCAAAGAACAGAGACTCACTGCATCACTGCATAATGACCATCATTGAATCACAAGTACTAAAAGAACGAAGAATCGTCGAATTCTCTAGATGTCTAATGACATAACAATTATAGTCACAAAACGCTCTATATGCACCAAGAGATATTACAATGTTATTAAGTAAAGATAATCGTGTCAAAGACTATCATTTCAAAACTACATGTGAGAATGGAATTGAATAATTTATGATACCTCTAATGAATGTGAAAGGAAGCACATCTTAGAGAAATAAATGAGTCAATCTAGTGACATGTACTCCACTACAACTCTGATCGTTGGATTAAACTCCATCACCAAAATGAACTTTGGAAGACAGAATCATGTGTTACCCAAAATGCTTTCTAAAGTACTAAAAGCACGACCAACATCCCATTCTGCCTTGTTAACTGTTTTAGGGCATATCACTCATTCTACCAAGCCTACTATTTGGTAATAAGTAGGATCGAGACCTTCCTATGCCTGATATATAAGTAAGACAATCCATTCTTACAAAAGAACATAATATAATATATTTGGACCTATCAAACCAGAAAAGCGGGTCATTAAAGTATCTATGGTTCTGGTAAATGATTTGGCACTGATCATCACATTATTGTCCACAACAAATGTTGCGTCAGAAAAACTCCTAGATATTATTGTCTAAGGGCTCACCACCCTCACTCCATAAAATCAATGAGACTTATTAACTCTAGAGAGTTCTCATCATAAGGATTTGATCATTATTGCTTATCTGTCAGGATCAATGTATAGTATCCTTTAACCCATGTGGATACACAAAAATGGTCTCACATATGCCACCATCAAAAGGATATAGATGGAGGATTACACTACAAGAAAAGTTATTTTTAGTGAGAGGAAAAACTGTGGCAAAAAGTAAAAAAACTGTCACAAAAGACTTTTAGTGACGGGAGTTCTCCTGTCACGGCCCCTGGCTATTACTTCCGTAGCTAATTGTATATAGTGACGGGACACTATCCGTCACTAAAAAGTATATAGTGAGAGAAACTTTACTGTCACTAAATCTATTTTTAATGATGAAAAATACTGTCACTAATATAATTATTTCCTCTCACTAAAAGGTAGCAAATAACCAATTATTTCTTTATATATATATATATATATATATATATATATATATATACACTCTTGTCACTAAATATTTTAATATTGTAAGAAATTCTTCCCCACTATATCAAAAAGTAGTTGTACATTTTACCAATTACATTATTCTTATTATTTGTATGGCTCCCCATCATAATACATCACTATAATGATAATTAGAATGTACAAAAATATATATAATCAATAAAACTTATTTTTATCAACAAATGAGCAATCTGTAAAGGAAGAAATGTGAAACCAATAACTTCTAAGAAGTAATAACAAAATGAAAAATTATTCAAAAAACATCGTTTTGAGTCTTAATAGCTACATCCGAAAGAAGAAGAGCATTGAAACTGCTTGATTGGTGATACTGCTTTAAATATCATATTTTCCATCAAATAGCTGTCACCTATAAAATCACAAAAGCCACAAATTAATATATCACTTAGCAAAACTAAGAGCACAAAGTCAACATAAATATACCATGTAACGTGTATATCAACTTTGAAAAAATGTAACAAGGAACAAAATTCTAAGAGTATCAATAACCAAAAATCTTAATCCTGAAGAAAAGCTAGAAACAGTAAAACAAGGAAAGGTAAAACAAAATTTGTTGCATGCTATCAACTTCGTCTTCTCGTACAAAAGGCATTTGTGTCCGCAACAGTAAAAGAGTTAGTGTGTATTATGAGAAAATGCTTAATGTAAATAATATAAAAAATGAGCAACCAACAGTCACTAAAATCGCAAATACATAATCACGTCTAATGTACTTTTGCATGATAACAATTCCCCAGATCTGCACCAAAATGCCAAGGAAGGTAAGATAATGAGAAAGCAACTTATAACCTCCTATAAATTGTTAGAAACTTTAAAATAATTTGATTGAGATCTAACTTTAGTATTGATGAACTCAAGTATCTAGGGTGTTCACCCAAAGAAGATGAATTCTACTGAATTTAAAATATATATATATATATATATATATCGCATCAAACATGAATTTACCCTCTAAATAAGAAACACGGACACTGTGAATATTTGACTTTTAGAAGTTTGGAATGATCCTAAATAGAAAAATTACTTTCTGAATTCTACAGAACTCCCTTCTTGTTTTTTGTCCATAGTTTTGCAACTTCAAACTGGTTGTAGACATAACATTAGGTTTTTATTTTATTGAACATTTCCTATTAAAATATATATATCTTGCTTTGCTATATGTAAACGAAAAACCAAGACTCTGAAAAAGAAATAACTTGTTAATAGAATACAAGATAAAAATTTCTAGAGCACTCAAATTACCAAGAGTTTTTATGCAATTGACCTCCACCAGGTCCTTAAACTGTTTTATCATTCAGCTATGGTTGCGTATTGTAGCAAATTAGATAAAACACATGTCAAGAAAGTAAAATTTCAGCAACCAGTATTCCTAGAATTATTTACAGAAGAAAATGCATAAGTCCTAAAAAAATTTATCACATTCAAAATGGTAGTATTAACGGATTGACTCTCAATTCCGAGTGAACTGAAACAACTTAGATCTCACCTCTATACGGATTCGAACACGACGGTCATTTTTATCAAGGCAAATTGTTGTGGCTCTTGCCTCCTCTATGAGCTGCAGAGACATGCACATAATTTAAAGAAATTAGACTAAAATTGGTGGTATATAATCTAAAATCTTACTAAGGTAAACTGAACGAACTATCAACAAAAATCAGCAATTACATAATATAAAACTAACTCTGAAACTTGATAGAAGTATTCGACAACCTTCAAATTCATGTAAAGACAAAAGGAGTCATTTAGCTTGAAAAAATGTGAAAATTACCAAATTAAGGTATCAATCTTGATAAGAGATTAATGGAAATGGCAAGATTAACTACCATGTTTGAATTTAGAAGGAGAAGGCAAAATTTGGTATTGAGCAGACATATCATTAGGTAACAATTCTTGATTTCTTGTGTTGTAGTAATTTTGCTCTGTGTGCCCCTTCACTACTTCATCTATCTCTTTCTCAAATTCCTCCCTCTTTTTTCTCCTCAACATCTATGAATTTGCTCATCTCTTTAGTCCTGAAACCAAATATCATATCATAACCATCAATATTTTCAGAAAAGAATGCATTGTTACTTATTAAGACCCTTATCCACACACGACAGATTTGGCATGGATTCACCTTTTATTTTGGCATCACAAAGTTGTTGGATGTATTCATTGTAGAACTGCTAAGTACAAACAATGTGGTTAACAAGGTGATGTTAGAGAAGGTAAGTGTATCTAAACTTACATCTGTAGTCAGAATTCAAAAAGCTGATAACATAGAGATGCACTATTACTTTAATGAACTGGCTGACTGATGATGAAACGACTAAATAAAACTAAATAAACACAACCGATTGCTTTATCAAACCTCAAGAAAATTACAAGTTTGTTATACTCTGTCTTATAACTGCAAATTACGAAACAAGGCATAATACTTACAACTAGCTCCACCTTACTTCAAGTGCTCCACCTTCCTAAAAGATCGTTAACTAGTATAGCACAAGCCTTTGGTGCAAACATAATTCTCACCAATAAAATAGATGAAGTTTAGTTAGTAATCTAAAAGACAACCCGCCAATATGCATTGTAAACCATAAATTGTGACAAGTGTTGCAAAAGGACAAACAACAATTTAAACCTTTCAACTAGATGCAAAACCAAGTCCCTTGTCTATAGAAGCATGTGGTTGTCTCCCTCTATAAAGAGAATAACTTGTCAAGAATGTGTTTTGAAGTAGATCCCCATGAACCAAATTCAACATCAAAGCTAAACCTATCTAAAATTTCATATTGTATGACAAGAGAGCCATCACATCATATGCAAACACCACTAGTCCACTTACCAATTTTGATTCTATTTCAATAGGAGGAGGACCCGTGAATACCTAGGCCCAACGTAGAGGCCGAGGCACCGCCATCTGCCATCAATTCCGTTCCGTTGATCCTCTGTTTCTTCACTCCCATTTTAGTTGACATTCATCCCATCATTTGAAGCTTCAAAATGAAGAATAACTAAAATATTTATATTAATTATCAGATGTGAGTATGTATATATACACATTGACATAAGTTTCTTGAGAACAATCATATCTATGCATCTTACTTAAAGAGGGATGTATATAAGGCAAACACTTTCAGATGCATATAATTATTTTCATCAAAGGACATACATACGCTGCAAGTATTAAATGTCACTATGTGCAAAGGATGCAATTTAGATGAAGTTTAACCAATATTCATCAGCTTCTTTTATAACACTCTATAATCTGGTAGATTTATTTTACTCCTACTTTGTCTCTCATTTGTACCATTGCCTACTATCTCACATGGACCTTTAGAAGCATCAGACAAAAAACAAGTGCTCACAGCTATTCTCAAACATGAAAGACATTTCACTGAAAAAGAAAAATGTGAAAATCAGAAGAAATCTGATAGAATCAGAAGAAGTCTGATAGATTCATTTTCCTCCTATTTTATTCTCTCATTCATACCAGTGCTTATTAACTCACATGGGCCTTTAAAACCATCAGACAGAAAAGGGCTCGTAGCTATTCTCAAACATGAAAGTCACTTCACAAAATAAAAAAGGAGAAAATCAAAAGAAATCAAAACAAGAGTGCCTAACTCTTTAAAACCTAAATCCACAATTTATTACTTGAATAATCTTTCAATTGACAACTTATACAGAAGATAGATAACTCAATGGCAATTTATATCCACATAAAATTAACTGAACATGCACTGATAGAGCGAGACATACTACAAAGGTACTAATTTGCAACCATTGCAATTGCTTCAAGCGAACTTATTACCTGTTGACTGCAAGATTGGCGGCGGGCAAAAGCATCGGTGCATGACGGCGACTGGTCAGAAGCATCGGCGCATGACGACGGCGAGACAGAGGCATCAATGCATGCCGAAAAGGGAGTGAGTAGCTGTGGAATTTTGAGAGACAAAATCTAGGGTTTAATTCATATGAATAGTAAAGGAAAGAAATTTTTTGAAGTTCTCCTCACCTATTATGCGAAGATCAGATGCGAAGCAAAGATATCGGCATGCGACAGAGGAGTGAGTAGCGGCGGAACTGATTGAATTTTGAGCGATGGGTTTGAGCCTTTGAGGAGAGACGGTGAAGAGAAATATGTCAAATGAAGAAAAAAACAAACTTTCACATTGAAATTAAATTTCTTTATTGTTTTAATTTATTTTTCCTCTTTTAACATATTTCAATTTCAATTTCAATTTTTGGAAGCTTTTGGTGGGGAAATATTCCGCCTTTTTTTCCCCCACAAGGGCCACAACTATTAGTGACGGTCAAAAGAAGCAATTTGAAATGGATCCTAAATTTCATCACCAATAATCAAGTTTTTAGTGAGGGTAACATTTTACTCTCACTAAAGCTATATTTGCCTTACATATAGTGAGAGTAAATTATTACTCTCACTAATTATTTGTCACTAAAAGTAGTTTTTCTTGTAGTGTTAGGCATTGCAATGCGTACTAACATGCCTATCAGATATGGGGTTATGCAATATCGTTGCAACTTTACTTTATTTGTCTCAGACCCACTGCTAACCAAAAATTATGCGTACCAGTTGGTAACTGGATTTAGCATGATATTTTAACATTTACGCAGATTTGGTTACGCAGTATATGTGTCTATTTCCGTCCCCACAACGCATCAAAATGTGTCTTTAAAGACAATTAAATATTCATGTTGGTTATGGATTTCCAACTATTACCTGCTATTTGAAACCTTTGACAGACGATATCTATTTACCGCTAGATTGGCGGATTGTCGCTTTAATGAGACAGTCTTCCTGCAATATCTAAGGGAACGACAGGAAGTGTTTCCCAGTATGTCTCATTAGGATCCCCACACTTCATAATGTAAATTGAAGTAAAACGAATTATCGATCTTCAAAGTATGGAAGATTTGATTGTTGATGCATTTGCCAAAATCGCTAAAGTGACAAGATCATATATAGCAGCTGCAAATGTGCCTGTAAGGTTAAAAGTCCCAGTAAAGGGTACAACACCGCAGATAAAGGTGTTGCAACCACACTTAGTGGAGGTGTGGTTGAGGTCGTGGCTCCCAAAAGGAAATGGGGGATGCCACGTGGTTCGATGAACACCTGCTCAAGGAAGGAGGCAGGTGTGGCACAATTTAAATACTCTCAAATTACCTCTAATTAATTATGTCCATGAATCACCACTGGAGGACACTCCGAAGTTTAATATGATTCTAGAGATAATGAGAGTGCATGTGAGTTAATGGAAAAATCTTTCACGTGCATTGATGATGTATGCATTGTTGCTCAATGAATTATAGAGCACAATAATATCGAACCACGCTCTATTGAAAGATATCAACAAAGAGCATATTGACCTATATGGAATCAATCTAGTATGACAGAACAACAGGTATTTGGTTTGGTAGTGCTAGCCTTACCAACTGTAAAGCCTGTAGGACATAAAATATGTTTTGTCAGTAAGCGTTGTCAGAATAATAAGTCTTGAGATGCAAAACTTACCCTAAAGCACAACGTTTTCTCACAAAGCCCTGGAATTGACTACGACGAGATATTCTCCCACAACGGACGTCATAACGTCTTATCGATAAGTTTCCGAAGGATTGGAAATGCAGCATACTAATGTGGTTACAACATATCTCTGTGGGGATCTTGTTATTGAGATATGTGTAAGTGTCAGATGGACCTGCATTGCCCAATTCAAGTAACTCTAGACCACGGAGTGCATTTACAATATTAGATTGAAATGCTCACTTTGATTGAAATAAATTTGGACGGAAATGTTATACCCGTCTGAGTGACTACTTGATTGGGAAGGGAAAGAACAACTAGTATTGCCCCTATGCATTTATAAAGAAAACAATTTCTATATTTGCAACTATAGCAACTTATGTCGATGTTAAGGACATAATAGGTACTCTTAAAGAAATAAGAGATACTGTGATATATTTGAAATCTAAATTGAGATAAAGGATCATGGGAATACTCACCGAGTTTGTGGAATATTAATTCCTGAGTTTGCATATATCCAAAAGATTATCAGGCGATTTCACATGGATAAAGTGCAATCTGTTAGCATTCCTATGATTGGTTGAAGTGTGGACATAAGTAAAGATCCATTTGGGTCAAAAGGAAATGACGAAAGAGCTATTGGGAGATGAAATTCCCTACTTAATTGAAATGTGCGCAATTGTTGTATAAAAAGTTCAATGCACTCAACAATGTATTACTTTCTCAAATAACTTGTTGGTTATGTTTTACTCAGGACAACGCAATATCAGTGGAATGATATCAAAAACTATTTTGACATATGAAAGAAACCATTGACACATATTTGTTCTTCCCATATTAGAGACAAGAGAGATTGCAAATGAAATTGTAAAACTCTAAAGAAAATGTCAAATGCTCTCATATATAGATATAAAAGGATTACAAAAGAATATGTAACTCCTAAATAAATGTTGAAGCTACCCCCACTACGAAATACCGAATACTACTTTGCTTAATTTAAATGGTGGTTATCTTGTTAGCTAATGTAAAGGTCATTACCAAACTGGTTACGTATTACCACGAGGAGTACAATGAAATCTTGAAGATCCACCAAGCACAACTCATTTATCAACCCCACCGAATCAGACAAGATGATTGTCCTACATGAAGGAGTTCTTAAGTACTATGGTTGAAGACCTACCACAGAAGACCGACCTAAATTTATGAAGATAATGCAGTTTGCAACAAGAAGATAGAACTATGCTACATAGGAGATGATTATACGAAGCATATGCCACAAAGTTTGTCTATAACCAGCCACCATAAACTTTCCTCATGATTTATATAAATCGAGGATGCGGAGATTTTCAAAACTCTCCTAATAGATGTACGTATCAGGGGAGGTGTGTAGACTTCAGGGGGAGTCTCAACAAAGGTGCGTTGCACTCTTTTTCCCTTCGACCAAGATTTATTTTATCCCACTGGGTTTTGTTACTTGGCAAGGTTTTTAATGAGGCAACAAGTTATGCACCAATTCTCCTTTGACTTGGCACAAGGGGGAGTGTTGAAGGAAAAACACAATTAGTGTGCCTTCGTCAAAAGTAATTGATGAAGGGCAAGTTAGGTATTCACTAAATATTATGTAATTGTGAAACCCTTGTATTTGACATCCTATATAAAGGAATATGATGAATAAGAAAACCCTAATTATTCCGTGTGTATATTTCTTCGTTACTTTTCTGCTTCCCCTTAAACAATATATACATATTTTTATGTAAATACTCTTAATTAACCTTTGTAATAATTATTAAATCAACCAATTACCATCACATCACTTTTTTATAATAATAAAAATATAAAATTACCATTAACTAATCTACTGATTTGACCTGCTACAATACCCATCTTACCATATTTCATCCTTAAACAAACATTAATTTTATACTATTTATTGGACGTAAACATCTTGGACGTATACATCAGGATTTGCTACACCCTGCTACATCCCAGCGCAATCATAGCCTTATTTTTTCCATTTTAGCTTTATCATCCTCTTTCATAAATCACCTGGCTAACTTATCTGAATGTCATTATGGATCCCATATTTTGGGACAATGACACCATCCAAAAAATAAAATTATTAAAACAAAATAAGATGATGCAAAATATTAAGCAAATATTAAGAATTAGATGTACAAACAACCTCATATTCATATTGTAAAATTTAATTTCGTATACATAATCGAGATAATAAAATTGGACATGGATCTTAGAACTTCATGATTTTCACATTCAATTAAGATACAATAGTAAGACACTAACCTTGATGCACCATGAAATGATTTCTTGATGCTCCAAACAATTGATTGATGGAAGGAATTGATTTCTCCATCCTGACCTTTCTTTTATAACAGAGCACGTATATGATTCAATTAGGTGATAGAAATAATGTGACTCTGTTATCCTTTTATAGGCGGAGAGAGGATCAATTCCTGATAGGATTAGGATTATAATGCAATTAAGATTGCTATCCATTCATGGTCTATCAACATGAAAATAATATCTTATCAGATATATCCTGACCAAATATTATTCAGGAGATTATTTATTTAAACCATTAAGATATTTAAAATATCTCATAAACTTAATCTGATGGCACGTGGGCCACAATAATCTTACATTCTCCCACTTGGCCAAAGTGACAGAACTAAGCTTTCATGGTTTAAAAAATAACGTAATTTGCGCAATATAACGATAATTTTTAAGTTCATTGGTCAGATCATAATGTCAATATCAAATATAGACTAACACGGGTCATGGCGGTTCTATATCATTTTACTCGACATAGTTCCTTCCATGTACCATAATATTAGTTTTCTACTTAATATGACTCATTATTTCAATAAAAGTCCACATTAATGTCTCGATCAGAGACAAAATCCTATCATACTTTATGTCAACATTCATGTATACATCAATGACAAAACATGATATCAATCAGTTTCAGAAACAATACATAAAAGAGCTCAAAATGTCAATTGCACGCCATAAGTTCATTAAGACTTTTCAATAATGCTCATTCATTCGACATGTCCAATAAATGTCTTTGGAGACAATCCTTTAGTTAATGTGCTCAATTGACACTTTTGTTTCTGAATTTCTTCTTTGATGAAAAGATACTTTAATTCAAGTGTTTGACACTTTGGAATACTTGTCGTTGTTAGAGAAGAATACTGTTGCAGAGTTATCATAATAATTCTTCAGCGACTTGGCAATACTGGCGACATCATCCAAGTCCTGAAATGAAGTTTTGCAACCAATTACCTTGAATTTTAGCCTTACATCATGCCACAAATTCAACTTTCATAGTGGATGCAACAATTACAGATTGCTTCACACTTTTTCATGAGATTGCTCATTTAGCTAATGGGAACAAACAACTGAATGTTGATTTTCGAGAATCAACATATCCAGCATATTCTGAATCTGAATATCCAATCACTTCTAGATTATTAGATTTTCAATAAGTAAGTATGTGATCTTTCATTCCTTGTAAGCACCTTACTACTTTCTTTACTTCTTTCCAGTGGTTCATTCTTGGATTATTTTAGTAACGGCCAAGTATGCTGACCTTGTACAAGTTTGTGCTTACATCAAGCTACCAACTATTAATACATAAGAAATTTATTTTAAATGTTCACATTGCAATTCATTATTTGGACATCACATAATGCTGAAATTTTCTCCCTTCTGGATTGGAACAATGCTTGATGAACACTTTTCCATCTTAAATCTCTCTAGAACATTATCGATATATGCTTTCTGAGACAACCCTAACCTTCATTATGATTTATCATGAAATATTTTTATTTCAATCACATAAGTTGTCTCACCCATATATTTCAATTCATAATTCTCAAAGGGAAGTTTATTATTTTCAAATGATAAATCAAGAACATTTATTGCAAGAAAAATGTCATCAACATACAAGATCAAAATAATAAGCCTACTCCCACTGATTTCAGATATATACACCAGTCAACAGTGTTTTCCTTAAATCCAAAATAAGTAATGGTATCATTGAACGTAAGATACCATTGACGAGAAGCTTGCTTAAGCCCGTATATTGATTTCTTGAGTTTACACATCATATGTTCTTTTCCTTCAATAAAGAAGCCTTCAGGTTGATCCATAAATACTTCTTCCACGAAATCCCCATTCAGAAAAGCAGTTTTAACATCCATTTGATGTAACTCTAAATCATAATGTGCCACCAAAGCCATAATAATTCTTAAGGAATCTTTCCGAGACACTGGCTAAAAAATCTCTTTGGAAACTAGTCTAGCTTTATGTCTTTCGATATTGCCATTCAAGTCGCGTTTGGTCTTGAAGACCCATTTACACCAACTCTTTTACATCCTTCTGGCAATTCTACAAGATCCCAGACTTCATTATGAGCCATTGATTACAACTCTTCTTTCATAGCATCCAACCACTTAGTAGAATTATTACTTTCCATGGCTTGTGAAAAGGAAACTGGATCATCATCAATTCCAATGTCAAATTCTGACTCTTGTAGATAAACTACATAATCATAAGAAATAGTCTTGGCCTTACAGACCTTCTCACTATTTTTTGTTGTGGTTCATCGATTGTAAGTTCATCAATAATAGGTCCATCAATAATAGGTCCAATATTGGGAGTTTCTTCATTTATATGTTGTTCTTGTAAGTTGTTCAGCGGTTCAACAACTGTAGGAACAACAACTAGAGATGAAGACTTAAGTAAAGGAATTTCCACCCTTACTTCTTCAATATCCACTTTTCGTGGTTCAACACTCGCACTAATTTCATCATTTTCAATGAACCTAGCATTTCCAGTTTCAACAATTCTCGTACTGTGATTGGGACAGTAAAACCTATACCCTTTAGACTTTTCTGGATAACCAATGAAGAATCCACTGATTGTTCGTAAGTACAGTTTCTTTTCTTGTGGATTATAAATTATAATCTCTGTCGGGTAACCCCAAAACATGCAGGTGCCTTAAACTAGGTTTCCTACCCGTCCACAGTTCAAAAGGTGTTTTAGGAACTGCTTTGCTAGGAACCTGGTTTAACAAATACATGGCAGTTTTTAGTGCATACATCCACAATGAAGTGGGTAAATAGGAATTACTTGACATACTCCAAACCATATCCATAAGAGTACGATTTCGCCTTTCTGCTACACCAATTTTGTTGTGGTGTACCCGACATAGTGTACTGGGCACAAATGCCACGCTTTTCTAGGAATTTAGCGAATGGGCCTAGGGATTGCCCCAATTTATCATATTTTCCATAATATTCACCACCTCTATCAGATCTAATGTTTTTCACTTTTCTATCTAATTGTCTCTCAATCTCATTAATAAACACTTCTAATGCTTTTACGAGATAAGACTTTTCTTCCAATAAATAGATATAAGCAAAACGTGAATAATCGTCAATAAAGGTGATAAAATATCTTTCTTTTTCAAAAGAAGGAACATCAAAAGGCCCACAAATATCGGTGTGTATTATTTCAAGAAGTTGGGTGCTTCTCGTGGCTCCTTTCTTTGTGTGTTTTGTTTGTTTTCCTTTAATACAATCCACACAAATACCAAGAGCAGTACAATCCAAATCATGAAGGATTTCATTATTTACCAACCTAAATAAACTTTCTCTGGAGATGTACTCCAAACGTTTATGCCACAAGTAAGCAAAACTTTGATAGACTAAACCATGTTTAGTTTCAAAATTATGATGCAGAATCAAGCCATTAAGTATTATAAGGAACATTAACTGAGTTTGACTTGAAATATACTTGAACATTCAGTATACTTTTGATTTCGAACCAGCCTTTACGTTTCGGACAATCCCTTTTTTCTTTAATTATCTAGGTTTCTTACATAACCTACAATTAGGACTGTCATGTTCCATTTTCTGAATTTGGACATATGACTCATTCACTTTATAGAGTCATTGCTTGTCCTTTTCTTTTCTTCTGGCTTGCTTTCCAGCTCCTTGATTCATTGTGAAATGAGCAGAATGAGACCCCTGATTTTTAAACCTCGTTTTCTCATGAACAAACATTATGTGAAGTTCATTCACGTTTCATTTCTTTCATGACATTATAATAAATTGCACAAGTAAATTATCATCCACTTCCATCCCCTAATGACTTAAGTCTTGCTGCAATATTCGTCATCCCAATGAAATGTCATGCATGCTACGAGAACCATCAAACTTCATGGAGGTTAAAGTAGCCATTAATATCCCAGTTTGAGACTTATCAGCAGTTCTTTCACAATTTTCATTAACCCCTTAGCAATTTTCAATTTGAGGTATAGTAGACTTGATATTATTTGTTGCACACATTCGCATAAACATTATGCTTAGTCTGTTCGATCTTACCCAGACATCACAGACACATTTTTGACATCACTGCTTTGAGTGAATAGCCAAACACACGAATGAAGAGCAACATGAACGGATACTACAAGGACACATAATTATTCACAATAATGCTTTGATTAACTTAAACATAGATCCAAGATCAATAATCAATAATCAATAAATGTACATTGATGTTCTCCTTTGGGCGATACAACAATATACAATCATAATCATAATGATGCTTGTAAAATTTACAATAATTTGATAAATTGAATACACTTAGTGAACAATTTTGTCATCTTTAGATGTACAAAACCGTCAACATAATATATCAATTATCACATTATACTCATAATTTATAAGAACTAATGATCCACCTTTGGGTGATATCTAATGTCTTACAATTATGAATTTTGATTATCCATAAATTTAAAGATTAACAAATCTCAAGCATCACATTCTTATGGATAGTCAAATATTTATTATATGATTTGAAATTTATTAACTTTCTGATCAGACCACATTGGTGATTAATAGACCAACATCAGATAAATTCAAATCATATAATATTAATCGTTAATAGAGAGGCTAGAAACTTTTAATCATTGCCAAATACATAAATAATTTGATAATTAAATATTTGTTATATGATTTACAATTTATTGGACTTTCTGGTCAGACCACTTTGGTGATTAACAGATCAACATCAGATAAATTCAAATCATATAATAATAATCATTAATTTAGGCACGAAACCTTCTATCATAATTTTGATTTTGGATCAAACATAATACAATAATAATATTAAAAATATCATAGTGCACACATATCATTAATTTCCAGCTTGATAATATCATAATAGTAATATCAGATAAACAAGACAAATATATTCCGGTGAATCACATAAGCATCAGACTCCGTAGTTGCATAAGCCAAGTGCCTTTCATACGGGTTGTAAACAGCAACATCATACATACAACCATTAACTGAGTTGAATCACCAGACTTGATAATTATTTCAATATGTCGCAATTAAATAATAATTGAACAACAAAATCAAAAGCATTATCACCCATGCTATACAATTTCATGCGTACATGTCAATTATATATAGCATACCATATCAATATTTAATCATCATTTACATTAAATCATGGGAGACTTATGAAGTAAACTTGTTATTCGTGACTAATAATTAATAAGCACACCTCACGGATTACATTGACATTATTTAATCGTACTCGGCATATTATTGCGGAAGATGCAATTATAATTGGCAGACATATTATTGCGGAAGATACAATTATAATCGAAAAATATAATTAATTTAAGTTATAATAGAATACGATAATAGTTTATTTTGAGAGAAAAATCATGAGTTTCATAACCATGCTTTGATACCACATGTAAAATTTAATTTTGTATACATAATCAAGATAATAAAATTGGATGTGGATCTTAGAACTTCATGATTTTCACATTCAATTAAGATACAATAGTAAGATACTAACCTTGATGCACTATGGAATGATTTCTTGATGCTCCAAACAATTGATTGATGGAAGGAATTAATTTCTCCCTCCTGACCTTTCTTTTAGAACATAGCACATATATGATTCATTTAGGTGATAGAAATCGTGTAACTCTGTTATCCTTTTATAGGCGGAGAGAGGACCAATTCCTGATAGGATTATGATTATAATGCAATTAAGATTGTTATCCATTCCTGGTCTATCAACATGAAAATAATATCTTATCAGATATATCTTGACCAAATATTATTCGGGAGATTATTTATTTAAACCATTAAGATATTTAAAATATCTCATAAACTTAATCTGATGACACGTGGTCCACAATAATCTTACACATATTTGATTTGTCCTATGACTTTAATTACGTCTAGCAGATGGAATGAGATAAAGTTTGCTGTCAGTAACATCAGACGAAAACAGGGATATGGCCACATACTCTGTCTCCCCAGTAATCGATGGATCCATCAATTGCTAAATATCGGGATGATACATACCGTGGTAAGAACGCCTTAGCAAAAATTAGCTTAGGATAATTATGATAAAATTTTCAGTTTCTTTAAAAGTTTAGAGAATATTTCATCAGACATAGAGAGAACTCTGCAGTACCAAATTAATTTGATAAACGGATTGCCGATGCCTCCGCAAGTGTTCCTAAAAGAAAAATTTAGCTTATATATATGTATTAATTTGATAAACGGATTGTCGATGCCTCTGCAAGTGTTCCTAATTAATTTACATTTTCATCATCATCAACATATTTCAACAACTCAAAAACAATAACTGCAGAAACTTGAATTGAAATTCTGCAATTTGTGAGAAAATATCAATTTAGAAGCAAAACGCCAATTTATTGTATAACAATCCGTATACACAGGTATGGGAAAAGTTCGGAATAAGGAATGAGTTGAGATATTTTCAAATTCAATCCCACTGAAAAATTAAATTGTACGATACTTGAGTTCAGAAACCATTAGACAATATAATATATACTATTGGGAAACATAATATATTTATTAAAAATTATATCTGCAACCATGATATATGCTATTACACAAATAACATATACTATTATGCAATATATATATATATATATATATAATAACACAATCCCTGCCACTATTGACAATTTTTGCATTTTCCCGCCCGTTCTTCATTACCCAATCGGAAAGGACACATATCACACAATTATTCGTCCATTATTATTAATAATTATTAAAATAATATCTAATTAGGATTAAAAAACAATTAGCAGTCAATTAGCGCTACAAAAGTCAAAATATTCCATTTTTTCATACCCGTCACATTAACTGGTCTTTTAAATTTGAAAGATAATGGGTCTTCATTTAATTTTAGTCAAATATACCTAATTTAAAACACTAAAAATTTAATAATCTCCAGTATAAATAGGGTTGCAAAGCATTTGTGATGGCACCCAAAACTTTTCTTCTTCTACGTTCATAAATTTTTGTTGTCTCCATTCCAACCATGCAGAATTTTTTTCATTTTTCTATTCTTTTATTTATTTTTTTTTTTATGGGACAAGAAATGATAAAAAAATGATATTGGGTTGGGGTCTTTTATAAGCATTTGGGAGGACATGTACGTATGTCAATGAAAAACACAAAAATTGTAATGTGTATTGGTCATCTTGCTTTAGGTCATAGATTTGTCAATTCAATTACAAGTAAAAAGCATTAGTGCATAGAATTTTTTATTGCATTTTCACTAGGGATGCACTTAATGAGATTATGTATGAGGTAATATATGTCCTATATTCAGATTATACAGAAAATAGTCGATCAAATATTTATGTGATGTTTTTTTGTGCATTTTTAATACATAACTATTGTTTAACATTTATGTTCTTTTATATTATTTGTTTGATCTAACTCTTTTGTGTTTTTTTTTTCTCACTGTATTACAGTAGTTGAAAATTTATATATACTAAAGAAGAAACAAGTAATTTCATCTTTGTGTTTAAACTATTGTGTATATTAATTTTGCACTTTATGTTGTTATTAAAAAAATGATTCATAATATTTCTATTGTTTTTATTATTCTTATTTTCAGAAAATCTGTCTTTTAATTAACTTTTTTTTTGCAAAATTATAATTCTTATTATACTGTTATCATTCTTTTTTTGCAGGTTATACCATCATACTTTTTGAAGCTTACTTGGATCCTCATTTCCAGTAAAGAATCTTAAGAAGTTTTATTTTAATGTCACAATTGAAATATTGTTAATTGATATCCTGTATTTTTTATTTATGCTTTATTTATAGAAGTTTTGACATATTGTAATTAGTTGTTCGATAGACAGAAGGATCCTTCTAATATCAATCATGTATTACCTAATATTTAATCATTTTTTACCAAGTGTTCATATATACCAAATATTTGCAAGAAAATCTTGGATAAATATCTCATTCATGTGTTTTTTAGGTGATGATGATAATCACATCCTATTAAAATTGGATATAATTTGAAAATTTATACCAATTAATTATCAGATTAACAACTACTAAACTTAATATTAACAAATTTAAAACTACATTTTATAGAAAAAATAAAATACCTAAACCAGAATTACTAATTAATTTATATTTGAACATAACTTTATTAATGATTAAAGCTATAAAATATATTAAGGATTAAGAACAAACCCTGTATAAACGAATTAGTAAAGGCATATAAAATTTACTTTTTTGTAATCTATTATATTAGTACTTTATGAAACTATTATTGGTCAAATAAATATTTTCTACTAATTAAGAGAAACGTATTTGAATTATAATTTTTTGTAGTTATATTTATGTTGATTATTTGCATTAGATTAGGTCGTTCCTATTTTTAAAAAGTCTAACCTACATAATTTAAACAATTATTATTTTTAGAATATTTGATGCAAATATATTCAGTCTATATTAGGATATGATCACCATTATGTGTTATAGTTATTATAAATTAAGTTCATTGCACAATTCTTCTCATTAAACATTTTAAATTTCAGTTAGAATTAGACTTATTGTATTTTAGTGAATTATGTTCTAATGTCATCAAAGTATAATACACATTATTTATACTTTATTTATTTGGGAATTTGGTTAAATCTTATTTTTCGTAGTATGTTATGTTACGTTTTTTAATTAAAAAAATATAGTTGAATTATATTTTTTGTAGTTTTTCGAATCTTTGAATTATAAGAATTCATCCCTGCTTAAATTGTCCAACCCAATTTATATAATTATAGTTTTTAGAATCTTTGAGTTCAATATATTCAGCCAATATTAGAACTCGAATTAAAGTTATATGTAATAGTTATTACAAATTAACTTCATCGCACAATTCTTCAGATTAAGGATTTAAATTTCTGTGTATACTTCAAAGAATTCTATTCTATTATCATCAAGGTAATACACATAAAATATTGTAATGGTTGTTTTGAATCACCTTTAGTTAATTAAAACTACTTCTTACACTTTTCTTCTATATTATAAACTTTTTGGTTTGATCCAATAAATAATTATATCTCTAAACTTTTATTATGATGATTTTTTTAATAGTATCTTACATACAATCAAATGTATTAATAACAAATGTTGTATTATTGGATAAGAAATCTTATCAAATAATTTACCAAATTAACAACTTTTTTTTCTTCTTTTAATGGTTATATCACTGTTCATTGTAATTCATTCCTTCCACTATTGAATTTTGAATAGACATACCATTGCACAATATACAATACACTAAATTAAGATTTTCATCAAATAGATGATCCACAATTCCAAGTTTTTTTAAATATTTACACCATATATGGAAAGTATTCAAGATGAAAATTAACTATGGTTGTTTTCTATTAGTCATATATGTATACATAAAAAATCTGTTTGTGGAAATTAATAATTGATTTTATTAATAGTATGTAGTTTTATCAAAATTTAATAAACGTTTTATAATGATAACAAACGAGTATTGTTGTTCATATGTAACGTCTATTTAATTGCTTACTTAAAAAAAATCTAAATAAGTTAAATTCAGTTTTGAAAATACGGACATAAAATTGATATATTTACAAATAAATTTTCAGTATCTTGGAAATAATTCATAGTTTTGTAGTGTTTGATTGAAAAATTAGTTACACTGTTTACGTATATATTTAGTAAGGGACGATTTTAAATAAATTATGCAATCAAATTTATAAAACTGAAAAAGAAAAAAAACATTATCTTTTCTAATCTATACGTAAAATACATTGAATGTCTATTTATCTACCCTGATCAAATACTTTAGAACATATAGTTTCTATATGCAATACATTGAATAATTAATTAGACCTTTCTTATACAATACACAATCCATTAATCATTTTTACATCAAAATAATTAGTGAACATTTTGAAGAATAGTATTGATGGGTAATTATGAACGTCCTCTATTTTTCGCTTATATAAATCATTTTTGTTTCTACTATTTTACCATATTTGTATAGTATTTTCATTATAATAAAAATACTATCTACAAAATTATGATCTCAATCAACAATAATCTTCAAATATCTTGAATGGGTCCAGCTACAAATCACCACATTTATCAAAATGGTAAGATTTATCTTTGAAATATTTCAATTACATTTTTTCCATTACTTTTATGTTTTTCAGTATTTTTATTGATTCAATTTTCTAAATATTACCAATAAATGATTATATTTTTCTGGAAAAATTAATCAATTTCAAGTCTTTTAATTAAATGTATAGTTTTAGTGAGAAAGTACCATAATTATCAGTAACTATAATAATTATGAATTATGATCTTTTGTAATTTAATAATTTATGTGTTTATTAAACAGCATATTGGTTTATAGAGAAAACAATGATACTAATTTTTAGGTATGATATATGCAAGAGATACCATGTAGATTTGTGAGACATATTAGTCATATTTCTGACATGACTTGCAAGATTTTTATATATGGAGAGACAAAAAGTTGAGATGTGTTTTTCAAAAAGAAAAGAAGGAAAAAAAAAAATTCCATAAGGGTTGAGAAGCGTTGGTTTGTGATGTTGATATTGAAATTTTACACTACATTGTTGTTTCATATGCTGGCAATAAGCAGTTATATATTACAAAATTTAGTGATGATTTATTGATGAGAACCGTTTATTTTATAAATTGGTCAATTGTGGTTATGTAACTTTTTTTTTTTTTTTTTTTATTCATTCATCTAATGATTTAAGTTCAGTTTTTTTAATTATATTATCCCTTTATAATAGTTTCATTTGATTTTCTTTTGCTTTTCTTTAACAGCTCAACCTTTCAAGGACAATTTTGAAGGATGATATTTTTCAATATTGAAGTTCAATAAAATACTCCCTTCGTCCCGAATGAAGTTGCACAGGCAAGTGGGCACACATATTAAGAAAAATTGTCTTTTGAAATTTTGTTGAGTTTTCAAGGTGAATTGAGGATGGAGATTGAGGATGAAGATTTTGAGGGTGGAGATTGTGTTATAAATTTCCTTATTAGGAAGTGTGCAAGTTTGCTTGGGACGAACGAAAATGAAAAGTGTGCAAGTTCATTCGGGACGGAGGGAGTACTGTTTATTGGATCTATAAAGTTACTTTTTAAACCTATTAATTATTTGTTTATTGGATCTATAAAGTTACTTTTAAATTCATTATTTATAGATGTTTTATTTGCTACAAGTTATTTATATATTTTGGCATTCAAATTATTATTTTAAAATAATTTAATTTTTTTATATTTATGAATTATTTATTTATTGGTTCTATAAAGTTACTTTTAAATTAATTATTATTATTATTTTAGATTATTAATTTAAAAATATATAAAGGAGGAGTTTTCATTTTCATATTGGCGTCAATGTTATGTTATCATGAATTTGTATATGCATTATCTAAATTAAAAATATTTAAGGTGCTTATTATATGTCATTATCGTCATCCTAAATGGTAAGTATCATCTAATTTTTAAATTGATTGAATGAATTTGTTACCCATCTTAACGGTCAATTCATATATTTTGTTTCTACTTCCAATGAAATTTTACTTATTATAGAAATACTTGATGGACAATTAATATAAATTTGAATCAATATATATTTGAAATTTTTTGTACATACCAAAATATTTGTAAAATTTTAAAATAAACTTAAATCAATTCAAATAAAAATATTTTATAAAATTTATTATTTTTATTTCTTGCGTATTAATATGATTTATTTTATTTCATCAATAAAGAATATTTTATCAAATTTTATATATTATTTGTTCATAAAAAATGTAAATTGGGATTCTTGTCATCTTAAATGATAAGTATCATCTAATTTTGAGAATGATTGAGTAGAATTATTTGTTTATTTGATTTATAAATTTTCTTATATCAAATGTTATATTGGGTATTTGAGATAATTTTTATTATCTCAAATATAGTTGTATAATTTTTTTGCAGATTATTGTCATCCAAAATTTATATCATCTAATTAAGGGATTTAGAAATTTCCATAGTAAAATATATTGATGTATTTAACTAATAATTTTAAGGAGAGACTAGGAAATAAAGTGCTTAAATTGTTTGAGCTGAATAGAAAAGTCGGGTCCATATAGTTCAAAGGGACTTAAGTTGTAAGGACTTTTTGAAGGTGAAGAAGTCACTTTGCGGGGTGATTTGCTGAAAATTGAAGAGTGAGACTGAGTGATCATATTGAGGGGTAGTCGGGTTAGGAGTAACTTGATAGTAGTCAATTTTGTCCAAATGTATCCCACCTTACCTCAAGCCCACATTACAACAAAAAATATAGACATATTTTATCCTTTGTCGCATATATCGAGTACGAGGTCTAGTTTAGACGATTGGAAAGCATATGGTAGACTTTACATGTGGTTTAATTTGAGCGGAAATATCTTTTAGCCTGAACTCTTAAGAGATGAGTGAAACACTTACCCAAAGAGGATTGAATAATTCAAAGGTTCAAAGTCTTGAAAGTAGTTAATTTTTGCGTTACCACATATGCTCATTTTTATTATGTTGCCCAGCTTTTTGAAGAAAAATCAGTCTGAAACTGAATTCATCATCCAATCGCCCTAAATCATTGCATAATCACTTGTATTCTTTGTGTCTTTTGTTCTTTTGTTCGGGACTAACAACAGTTTAAGTTTGGAGGTTTTGATACACATTAATTATGCATGTATTTAAGTTAATTTAGGATTGTATTTGATAGCATTTACATGCATATTTGGTCAAGAGTTGCGTAGATTTGTTATATTTGGACATTTAGCGTGTTTGATTTGTTTTGAAGTTATTTTGAGTATTTCAGGGTCAAAAGTTGTATATTACGACTATCGGATGAAAGAACAAGTCAAAGGAAAGGAAAACTCGGTCTAAATCGGACTGAACCGGTCCGAACCAGTTTGGAACCGGTCCGGAGTTGAATCGACCCGATCGCGACACTGGAAGGCGCGCAGCCGCAACGGAATATGGCTAGAAAGTGAAGTGGCACTGTAAGAGCATCGCGACCGCGACACACACGCATAGCGGCCGCGACAAAAAAAAATCACATTTCAAGGAAGTTTTTAGCACAAAGCATCGCGACCGCGAGAGTTGTCTTGCACGATCGCGACAAAAAGTCGATTTTGAAAAGGTTTCTTGTTCCAAATGAGAATCGAAGCCTAGAGACCCCAATATTCTTCCCGAAGCCTACAAAAAGACATAGAGACTCGATTTAAAAAAAAAAATTGAGAGATCATCAGAATCATCACATCAGAGGAACTCATTCTTTTACCTTGGAGTAGAAGTTGTGAGATCGAGCAAGACGAAGATCGAAGGGCCGACTTTTCGGTTTTAATTATTCCTTATTTACTTTCAAGTTCCTGACAATGTTTTCATTAGGTTCTTGTTTTGATATGTTAGAAGGTATGAGTCGCTAAACTGCTCGTGTCCTAGGATTAGAATGTAGGGTTTTATGACAATGTTGATTTAATCGTTTAATTTATGGACTCGAGTTCGTATCATCTATCTATGTGTTTGGTTTAATCCCTATAATTGATTTTAATCTAGCCAATTAGGTTTAATTTACTTGTTTAACGATTCCGCTTCGAGAGAAGGGAATTGTTAATAGACGATGACATATCGTGCGATTATCTATGATCGTGTAGGCAAGGGTTAAGAGGCTGTTAAGAGTTGTTAGGATTAATTGACTCGAAAGAGTAATTATCGTAATCAATCTACGACTTAGTCATTTCGAGAGAAGGGTTAGGTTAATTAAGTGCCGCCTAATAGATAGCTAAATTGGTTTAAAAGTTTATATATTAGAGATTAATAACCATTAGCGTAATTCCCGAAATCGTAATCCTAGTTAGGTTACATTCTCTTTGATTGGAACTCAGTTTTTCTTAGTTAATTTAGTTATTACTTTACATGCAATTTAGTTTATTACTTAATCAATTTTCACAATTTTCCAGTATCTAGTTAGGATAGTCCTAGATAATTAGGGTATGGAACTACGTTAAACTATTCTCTGTGGATCGACCTTAACTTTCCCTATATACATCTATACCCGTACACTTGCGGTATTTTCGGATTAGAATTAGAGTCTGTCACTAACTCTAAGTGTAGTTCGATAGTCCGAATATTTTAAACTCTCCTAACTAGACTCTAGATTAATGAAGGATATTTGTAAACTTAATACTAATTTACCTAAAAATACTAAATAAACCACATATAACCTTGAAAAACAGAGAATTAATGATTAAGGACGACTTAGATGGATTAAAGCGTATCCGAGGGTATAGATTTCAATTATGATCTTGATGTATAATTTAACCTAAAATTTAGACTTTTAAACCAATTTTGGTGTTTATTAGATGGGACTGCAGTAAACCTAACCCTCCTCCCGATATTAGATTGTTGATCTATTAGACTTAGTCACCCTTCCAAGTCGACTAAACCTAAAGACTCCCAAAGGACCCTATACCAATGCCTACGTAATTATGGACAATCACGTTATGTGTTGTACGTTTATTAACTATTTTCTCCTCTCGGAGGAAAACTATTAAACTTGTAGATTTAACTTAAATGATCAATTTAAACTAAATCATAAGAATAAAACAAACACATAGACAAACACACAAATTGGAGTCTAAAACTAAACGGTAAAAGTTAATACATCATTCTTCGTAACCTACTTTCTACCCCTAGAACACAAATATGTTTAGCTACTCATAATTGTATCTAAATCAAACAAACATTCATAGACAAACGTGATTCAAAATTAAATACAAAGGAAGAACAAACTAAACCTGGATCTTTAACCTTCGTCGTGTTGCTCCTTGATCCTCGATTCTTGTTTCCAAGCGATTCCGAGTATGTAAATATATGAGATTGTCTGCTAAAACTCGAGATTGAAGTCCTTTTTATAGAACTGGGGATGAATCTTGGGGAAATAGGATCAAAATCCTACTTGAATTAGGAATCCTCTTCAAAATCGTGTTTTAGTCACAGCCGCGCGCAAGCAATGTCACGGTCGCGACGTGCATTTTTAAAATAACTCAAAACGTTGGGTTTTGTCGCGGCCGCGAGGGATCCTCATCGCGGTCATGACAGTTTATTCTGGTCCAACTTCGTTTTAGACCGGTTCAAACCGGCCTTTCCCCTTCTTGACTTGTTCCTTCATCCAATAATTGTAATTTCATAGGACTTTTCAACCTAGTAAAACTTCAAAACCTTCAAAACAAGTAAAAACACGTTAAATGGCCCAATATGACAAATATAAACAAATCTTGACCGAATATGCATGTAAATGATATAAAATATGTTCCTAAATCGATCTAAATACATGCATAATTAACGTGTGCCAATCCACCATGTGAAAGTCCAAAAATCTACCGACCATAAATTTCTTATTGACAGCACCCTCAATTTCACATTTCTTCCCCAAAGAGTCCCATAGCTCCTTAAAGGTTTTAACCACGCTATACACACTATATAGAGCATCACTAAGCCCATTTAGGACGTAGTTATTACAGAACAAGAAATTTCTTTGGCCCCACATTTCAAATGCGGTACACTTTTCAACGTCTGTCTCATTTTTTGAAACAACCAATGGATCCTCCTTGAGGAAACGCGCTATGCCTAATGTCGTGAGGTAATACATCATCTTTTATTGCCACCTCTTGAAGTCAATGCCCACAAACTTCTTAGGTTTCTCACCTTGGCAGGTGCAACAAATGGAGCTTTAGAGGAGGAGGTCGTCATTGTGAGGGTGTCTGCACTAGCTATATTCATTTTGCTATTTTTGGATTTTTAGGTACACCAAGAATCGCTTACAATGTATAAAAAATAAAACAGCTAATTCTAGGATCAAAATATTACACCGTGAAAAGTCCAAGAATCCTTCAGGAAATCGACGTTAAAACGATTCCAAAGATGCTGAAAATCTTGTATGAATCAATGGAAGAACACCAATTAGATTCTAGAACTGCTGGAGGTATTGTAATACTCCTAAAATACCTGGACTGCAGCACCGGAATTTAGACATGGTGTTTCAACACTTTCTGCAATACTGAAAATTGGACAGATTCTGGACAAGGTGGTTCAACACTTTTGCAACACTTAAGAAAACAACAGAATGATGTTGATGGTAAAGTCAAGTTGAGGTTAGACCTCTATTCTGAAAATGAATACGTCCTGGCTAGTGCTCACGGTTTGACACAACATTTCCAAAGATAAAACGACTTTCCTCTTCTAGATAGTAGCACAACAAATCCAGAATCTCCGGCAAACTAGAGTTGGTAATAACTAGGCTATGTACTATATGTCTAAACTGATTTTGAATGCAAGAATTTCGAAGAGATGCTATGAGATGCAATTTTGAAAGGATTTGTGTGAATTTTTATGTATTCTTAGCAAGAAAACATGAACTGCGTATATATGCATACTCAATTCAAATTGAGAATTTAATTACACCCTTAAAGGGTCATTATGGCATCCAAAACCAGGTAGTAACACACCCTCCTTACTGCAGGTGTTTGAGAAGGTGTTACAACACCATAACTCAGGAGTTACAACACCATAACTCAAGTGTTGCAGCACCTGATCCTACAACACCTTAAATGCAGTAACGATATCATAATACCTCTTTAATGTGGGAGTTAACACCGTAATGTGTCTTTATAACGTAGGAGTTACTACTCCTTTCAGTTACAACGACCTTAGACCATATTACGGTATTTTTTAAATAGGAAAGACTTTACAACAAGTTCCATCTCCCACAAACAAATGCCTTAGGAAGTGGCCAACTTGCATTAATTTCTCATTCATCGAAATTCGATTTTGAGAAAATTGACACACTATACAACCACTTTCAAATTGGCCAAAGTCGGGAATTACCGATTATCTTAAAGCTAATTAAATATTAAGAAAATATGTTTATTATTTATTAAAAATGAATTAACAATAAAAAAGCTATTTTTGAATTTAGGATGTTGGAGAAATAGAGAGAAAGAGGCTACAAAAAATATAGTAGAACTGTACATTTTCCATAAGTTACGCGGACACTAGAGCTGGCAATTTGGGCCCGGCCCGATCGGCCGGCCCATGTAGCCCGAAAAATTAACCAGGCTGGGCCGAGAAAATAGCGGCCCGAAAAATTTCGGGCCTAATAAGCCCGGCCCGAGTGGGCTTTATTTTAGGCGGGCCTAATGTCGGGCTGGCCCACTTTTGGATTTATTTTTTTTTTGTTTCATTTAATCTGTTGGGCTCACTCACTTCACTAGGCTGCAGCTGTTTAGTTATCACACTGGGCCAGGCCCTTTACTAGAGTGAGAGAGAAAACTGAGAAGTGAGAAATGAGAGCGTGAGATTGATTTTGAATTTTTGAGGGACGAGGGGCAATTCAGTGTTCACATTCACCCGCTCACTTGTCACTATCCAGGAGCCCTAGCCGCCGTCCCGCCGCCCCGCACTGCACGTCGTCCGTTGTTGCCGCTGCTCAAAGTACATCGGTGCCACTGCTTGTCCAAAAAGGCGCTGCTGCTCCCTCATCAAACGCCGGCGCCGCTGCTCCACCACCAGTCGACGACGTCGACGCCGCTGCTCAAGACTCACATCAGTGATTCAGTGTATCTGTGTATGTCTCTATCTGTTTAATTGACTAATTGTGTATGTCTGAATGTGTAACAGACTAACAGTGTAAGTAATTGACCAATTTCACATATAAATTGTTATTGACTTGTTGTTGAATGTTGACCCATTTATTTAATTAATTCTGTCATTAATCATTATATAATATGACTATTGTATTGCCTATTGGATTCTTAATACTTGAAATAGGAAATAGATATCTTCACTTTTCTTCTTGAAATAGAAAACAAAAAAACTTGATAAACAAACATATATTGAAAATGTATTATTGCTATGTTTTTGTTAACAGAAAACGCACAATAGTTGATTAGTTTTGGTAATTGCATTCTGTTTGCCGAATTGGAGTAATAAACTACAAATTAGATTAATAAAATTTAAGTTATTAAATTATCTTAATTTTTTAATGGAGATTGGTTTATGACTTTTCTAAAATTTAATTAATTAGGCCATGTACGAATGATAATAAATCCGTCAACTTAATTATTTATTGGGTTTAATTAGGCCATATTTTTACAACAATAAATTTTAGGATTAATATTATTTTCCAACATGTGCAGTAAGTAACTATTCTAACACAATGCTTTCCTTATTTTTAGATTAGCAAAAATGGAAGATATTGGACGAAATCTAGCGGGCATCGATGAAGAATTGGAAATGTTCGATGAACACGACGACGACTTTGAAATGTTTGAATCTCTTCCTCCCCCCACCAAGCCCACCACTAGTGTTAAGAGTACTGCAGGTACTACTTCTTCTTCTACTGTTGGTGTAAAGCGTAAGACTAGGGGACATGTAAAGAGTAAGACTAGTTGTGAAAATGTTGTTGATGATGGTATTGATAATGAATCACATGATAAGGGTCCCAAGTCTGTGGTGTGGCAATCTTTTGAAAAACTTAAGGAGTTGGTTAATGGGGCACAAAAGTGCAAATGCAAGGGTTGTGGTAAACTATCGAGTTGTGCATCTAGTGGGGGTACGACTCATCTCAAGCGTCATATGGATAAATGTCTTAAACTTCCCCGTTACCATAATGTGCGAGACATGATAGATAACCAAGCTTCATGCACAAAAAGATTCACATTTGATAGTAAGGCTTATAGAGATTCACTTGCTAAAAGTATAATTTCTCATGATCTTCCATTTAGTTATGCTGAGTATGAAGAAGTTTGCTTGACTAACAAAATTTTGAATCCTGAGTTTCAACCTGTTTCTCGAAATACCGCCAAAAAGGATTGTTGGAATGTGTACTTAAGTGAAAAGGCAAAGCTAAAGAGTGAGTTAGCTTTAATTCCTGGTAGAATCTGTTTGACTTCTGATGTATGGACTACAGTAACTGTTCAAGGTTATATGACGCTCACAGCTCATTATGTTGATAACAATTTTAAGTTGAATAGCAAATTACTTGCCTTTGTTGAGTTAGATTGTCAACATACTAGGGCTGAACTAGCAGGTAAGGCTTATGGAGTGCTTAAGGAATGGGGGATAGACTCCAAAATTTTTTCTCTCACATTGGACAATGCATCTTCTAACGATGTCATGCAAAAAGTTTTAAAAGAGAGAATTAATTTGCAAAATGGTTTGTTAAGTAAGGGTGAATTTTTTCATGTGAGGTGTTGTGCACATATCTTGAATCTTATTGTTCATGATGGATTGAAAGAGGTGGGTACTGCTTTGCATAAGATTAGGGAAAGTGTTAAGTATGTGAAGGCTACGGAGGGTAGATTAAGACAATTTCAAAAATGTGTTGAAGAAGTGCACTTGAATGATGTTGGAGGTGGTTTCTTGAGATTGGATGTGGCAACTAGATGGAATTCTACGTATATGATGCTTGAAAGTGCAATCAAATATAGACGTGCATTCACTAGTTTGAGCTTTAATGATGATAAATACCCACATTGTCCAACAAGTGAAGAGTGGGAAAGAGCGGAGAAGATAAGAGTTTTTTTGGCTCCATTTTACCACATCACTAATTTGATTTCTGGGTCATCTTATCCTACATCCAACTTATATTTCATGCAAATTGCAAGTATAGAAATTAAGTTGAATGAATATTTGACTTGTGAGGATGTGAAACTCAAAGATATGGCATCCAAGATGAAAGTCAAATTTGATAAGTATTGGAGTGAATATTCTATCATACTTGCACTTGGATGTGTTTTTGACCCGAAGGCGAAGTTGAACTTCTTGAGTTTTTGCTATAGAAAGCTATATCCTCTTGATCATGAAGAAAAAGTGAATATGGTAAAGGAGGCCTTGTATAAGCTCTTTGGTGAATATGGGGCTTCATTGAATTCATCTCAAGCTAGCTCATCAAGAGATCTCCAATCTCATAGACAAGGACATCTTAGGAAAAGTGGAGAAAGCTCTTCATTTATACCATCCATGCTTGAAGTAAGTATGAGGAACATTTTTAACTTTCACTAAATTTATTTTATTTTTTGTGTATGAGTTTGATATTTTTTTATATTTTCTTTTTCTATGTTTAATTGTATTTATAGGAATATCATCAACAAATAACACAAATGTCCACAAATGATGGCAAGTCACAACTCGATGTATACTTGGATGAAGCATGTGCAGTGGGAAGTGACATAGATGTGCTTGATTATTGGAAGGTGAATAAGCATCGATTTCCCCAATTGGCAATTATGGCTTGTGACATTTTGAGCATTCCAATCACAACAGTGGCTTCCGAATCCTCATTTAGTATTGGTGGTCGCATCTTGCACAAGTATAGAAGTTGTTTACTTGGGAAAAATGTGCAAGCCCTCATTTGTACTCGAAATTGGTTGCACGGTTTCACAGAAGTTGGACCCCCTGGTAATATTAATTTAATATTTTTTTTCATATCTTTTATTCAATACTATTCTTTCACTTAATGCTTGACTTCCTTTGCAGATACGCTGGAGGTGGAGGAGATAAAATTTTCAAATCAAGATTCAAATGTTGTTCTTGATGAGGACTTGACCGATGACAAGTGATTTTACTATTAAGATTGAGATTGGATTATGTTGTGATTTTGAGATTGGTTAAATTATGTTTATGTTTTTATTGCGTAATATGATTTGTAGGTGGTTGAATTATTTTTATGTTTTATTGTATTATGATTATGGTTTAGTATGTGATTTAATATTAGGATTCTTGGTGATTGATTTTTTTTTATGCTTTTATTGTGGTTCAGATTGAATTAAGTTTATTTTGTTTATTTATAAACTAAGAATGTAGTACCGTATTAGTGGGGGTAATGGTATGGATGCTCCAATTCCAATCTTGATAATTTGCGATATTCATAGAATTTGCATTAAAGAAACATATAGACTAGTCATGGACTCATGGGTCAATAAAGAAACATATAGAATTTGAAGAAAAGGAAAAAAAATAAAATTGGTGGGCTTTTTTGGCCCGATGGCCCGATGGCCCGAGGTGCGCCGGGCTTGGGCCTAGCATTTCTAGGCCCGACATAAATCGGGCCCGGCCCGACCGGGCCGCCCGAATTGCCAGCTCTAGCGGACACATGTTGTCCATCCACTATTTCTTTGTTCTTTTTTTAAACAATCTCTATTTTTTACTGAAAAAATGATTGGTGTTTACTATTTTAATCTATTGTAATATTAAAATACTCAAGATACATAGATGATTTTTTTTGTAGGATAAAATTAAGGTTTTCAAAAATAAATTTAGTTAAATATTTCTTTTTAAAAAAATTATGTAATAAAATTAATAGAAAAGTAAATAATTTTTAAAGATACTTATCTAATTATTATTTGAGGCCCGAACCTAATATAGATAATTCAACTCATATTACATGCACAGATCTAACATAACCAACGGAAAAGAATTGTATCTTTCTTTGTGTAATTTATTTTAAAATATTCAGCATAGAAATATTATTAAAGGGCTCGGAAAAGATAAATTTTAAGATATTATATTTAAGAAACGACAAAGAAAAGAAAAGAAAAATATCTTATAATATTTTGGATTTCTTTTATATATTAACGCTATCATAAATGGTCACCTATTTTTTTTTTTTATATACATGAAATTGCTGAAAAGTAAATTCAAACTTGGAACTAATTCTTTGTATGGTTTTACTATATATATGCATATCTCTTAATATATTGGCAATGATTAAGCTTACCTTTTTTAGCAGGTGAAATAGCTGGGAAAATGTTCATATTTCCTCTTATTGACCGTTCGTTTTTATTATATAGTAAAATATGAACTTTTGCAATTCAAAATCATTAGAATTTGTGTTTTCGATCTTTTATGAATTAAATTTTAAATTTACATGACCTTTTAACTGTATTAAATTGTCATATCTTGTTTATTACTCACTTAATTTTTTACTCGCAACTAAAATTACTCTAGTGACATTTTTCTTTCTTTTCAAAAATTTTCTCATTTAACTTCTACTTACTATCATAAATAATTATAAATTTCAATTAAAATTTTTTATCATTCTCAGCTTCCAGAAATTTTCTTCTCTATTGTTATTGTTGCCCGACACTGTCGAGGTGCAATCAAATTAAAATTTCCTAACTTTCCTCTTCTAACTCCTATAAGTTGTAAGTTAGGGTCGATCCCACAAAGAACAGGGAGATTGACTGTGTTTTGCGTATTAATCTATTTGACTTAAACAATGATATATATAAATATAAAGATGGGGGATTTTGAGTTGATTTAAGTAACTATTAATCAAAAAGTGTTGCGATTCTTATCACCAAAATTCAACTCAACATACCACAAGCAAAAGCAACTCAATATATAATACACATTCACCAGAAAAACCACCAAGAATAGATAATGAATCTTAAAAAATGCAGTAATGTAAATGAGACTGAGAATTACGTGGTTCAGCTCGATTCAGCCTACGTCTACGGGCGAAACTTGATCTTCTTTATTGATATCAATGAGGAGAATACACCAGGTCGAATTCCCAACAATTAGGTCTACCACTAAGCAATGTTATCAACCCTTGCTCACATGTATCTCTCCGACTTCCCTGTTTCTCCCTTTCTCTAAACTCTCTCTATTGAATCTCTCTTCTCAACTACTGCTCTAATCAGTTATGAATGAGTACAATATAACAAAATCTACAAGAGAGGAAAAAAAAAATGTCAACAACAATGACTACAATACCCTTAACTACAAGTTCAAATAACAACCAAGAGAGAAAAACAATTTTGTAACAATTTCATCAATTCTGCATGCATGTGTTTGAGTCACGTGCAATCTTCCTGATGTAGCTGAATGAAAAACACCTCTTCACTTGTTAGTTATGACTTGAGCAGATGAGTCACGTAGATGTCAACAATCTCCACCTTGACTCTTTGAGAAAGTCAAGATAACATCAACCAAGAAAGGATCAAATTCCTCCATCACTGCCCTGCCACCAGGGCTCATTCTTCAATCTTCAAACAGGAATTAAGTTCATCAACCGGAGACAATACCTGAACTTTTCCACTGGTAGTGTCTTGGTTAATGCATTTGAAGCATTATGATCTGTACTGATTTTCACAACTTCCACTACTCCCATCTCAATGACATCTCTAACAAAGTGATTTCTGACGTCTATGTGCTTGCTTCTTTCGTGGAAAACCTGGTGCTTTGCAAGGTGCGAGGCACTTTGTGAATCACAGTATACATTTACTTCATCCTGCTTGAAACCAAATTCAGACAATATGCCTTTGAGCCAAATAGATTCTTTCACAGCCTCTGTTAAAGCCATGAATTTAGCCTCTGTGGTGGATAATGCTACCACAGATTTGGACATGGATCTCCAGCTTATAGCAGTCCCATACAATGAAAACACATAACCAATTTGAGACTTCCTGCTATCTAAGTTTGAAGTAAAATCTGAGTCAACATACCCTTTTAGTGCTTCTTCAGAATTCCCTTCATTTCTCTTGTACACCAACCCAAGGTTTTCTGTCCCTTTCATGTACCTTAGGACCCACTTCAGAGCCTGCCAATGCTCTTTGCCAGGGTTGGACATGAATCTACTTACCACATTTAAAGCATATGCCACATCTGGTCTTGTGCAGACCATGGTATACATCACACTACCAACGGCATTTGCATATGGTATTTTCCTCATTTCTTCAGCTTCTGAGTCATCCTGTGGACTTTGCAAATCACTGAGCTTAAAATGTTGTCCCAGAGGGACAGTCACCATCCATGCCTCATGCATGTTGAACTTCTTCAACACTTTCTCAATGTAATCACACCGACTTAACCAGAGAACCCCTTTTGATCTATATCTGAAGATATCAATGCCCAAGATTCTCCTAGCTGCACCAAGGACTTTCATTTCAAACACTGTTTGCAATTCCTCCTTCAAATTATGTATTTCAGCACAGCTCTTACTAGCCACTAGCATGTCATCTACATACAATAATAGGTATGTGATAACATCATTTCCAGACCTCTTAAAGTACACACAATTATCATATCTGTACTTCTCATATCCTATCCTTTTCATGTGAGTGTCAAATTTAATGTACCATTGCCTTGAACTTTGTTTGAGACCATATAATGATTTTCTCAGTAAGCATGCTTTTCCTTCATTTCCTAGTGAAATAAAACCTTTTGTTGGCTCATATATATGACCTCTTTCAGATCCCCATGTAGGAATGCAGTTTTGACATCTAATTGTTCCAACTCTAGGTCCAATTGAGCTACAAGTGACAACAATATTCTGATTGAGCACTATTTGACTACTGGTGAAAACACCTCTGTATAGTCTATCCCTTCCTTCTGAGTGTAACCTTTAGCCACTAACCTGTCTTTGTACCTAACCTGTTTTGTTCCTTTGATCTCTATTTTCCTTTTAAAGATCCATTTATTTCCAACACGTTTCTGTCCAGGAGGCTTATCTACTAGCTGTCATGTTCCATTCTTTTCCAGGGATTCTAGCTCGTCTCTTATTGCCATCAACCAATTGTCTTTATCTTTGCTTCTTATTGCCTCAGCATAATTTCTGGGCTCAGCACAATCATTCTCCTCAGCTATGGCTAAAGCATAAGCTAAGAGGTAGTCTACTCCATATTTGGTAGATGGCTTTACTTGTCTCTTGGCTATGTCCCTTATCCACTGATAATCTTGGATTTCATCATCATGTTCATCATTTATTTCATTATCTATCTCATCTGGCTCTTGGGTGTCTGAGCTTCATCAGTTTCCTCAGGAAGCTCCACCTTAGCTGCAAGCCTATCAGTTTGCTGACTTATTTCAGTATCAGTAAGCATGGATGCTTTATTCAGTAGGGGCATTACATCCTCATTAAAAATCACATCCCTACTTACAATGATTTTATTGTTTCCAGGCTCTATACACCATAACCTATACCCCTTAACACCAGTTTCGTATCCTAGCATGGCACATCTCAATGCCCTTGGGCTTAATTTATCTTGTTTGATGTGTGCATGAGCCAAACACCCAAAAACCTTCAAATGTGAGTAATCTGGTGGTTTTCCATGCCATACCTGGTCTGGTGTAATTCTATTCAAGACTGTGGAAGGACTTTTGTTGATTAAAATAGATGTTGTGCAGGCAGCTTCAGCCCAGAATTTCTTTAACAGTCCAGAATCAAACAACATACACCTTATCCTTTCAAGGATAGTCCTATTCATCCTCTCTGCAACTCCATTCTGTTGGGGATTGCCTGGGACTGTCCTGTGCCTCTTAATCCCTTTGGATTTACAGAATTTCATGAACTCTTCTGAAAGAAATTCCAACCCATTGTCTATCCTTAGACATTTCAATTGTGTTGATTTCTCCACCTTCACCAGTGTACACCAGTCTTTAAACTTCTCATATGCTTTTGACTTCTTTTTTAGGAGTATTATCCACAATCTTCTGGAGAAATCATCAATGAGGCTCATGAAGTACCTTCCTCCGAGAGATGTCACCCTTGAGGGACCCCAAAGGTCTGAGAACACATATTCTAATGGTGCTCTTGATGTGTGTTTGCCCACTGGATAAGGGTTTTTCTTGCTCTTTGATAGTATACACTTTTCACATTGATGGACACTTATCTTCCCATGATTGGTGATCAGGTTTTGCTTGAGGAGTTCATTTAAGCCCCTCTCACTTATGTGTGCAAGCCTTCTATGCCATAGTATATAATCATCCTTCCCAGCTAATTGACATTCACCTGTGATGACATCAGCTTCAAGATAGTAGAGACTTGATTTCCTTGTTCCTTTCAAGACTATTCTGTCCTACTTGAGAACATACAAACATCCTCCATCTGATTTGAAACTGCATCCCCTAGATTCCAGTGTCCCTAGGCTGATAAGATTTCTCTTGAAGTTTGGAATATGTCTAACATGGCTTAATACCTTTATTGACCCATTAGCCAACTTCAGTTTCACATCTCCAACACCTTTTACCATGCAGTCTTCATCATTTCTTAATAAAATAACACACTGATTCTGAGCAGTGTAACTATCAAACCAACTTCTGTGTGGTGTCATGTGGAAGCTGCAACCTGATTCCAGGATCCACATGTTCTCCACCTTCTTTTCTTTTATGTTCAGGATTTCTGCAGTGTCAGCTTCTTCCACCAGATCTGCTGAATTAGCAACATTTTCTTTTGCAACTTGTTTCTTCTTAAATTCAAAACAATCTTTCTTGATGTGACCTGGCTTCTTGCAGTAGAAACGTTTCCTGGATTCCTTTGTGTTCTGTGCTTTCCCTTTTGATTGAGGACACTTCTTTCCATTGTCCTCTTGAAACTGCTCCTTCTGTTTGAACTGTTTGCTTTTCTTGATATTCAATCCTTCTCCCACAGCTTTAGATCTGGACTCATTCAATTTTTGTAATTCCTTAGTTCTCAATGCAGTTTGAACCTCAGCTAGGGTGATCTTTGTGTCTTTTCCATAAATCATGGCATCTCGTAGGTGGTCATAAGACTTTGGTTAAGCATTGAGTAATATGATCGCCTTGTCTTCATCTTCCAGTTTAACTTCAACACTTTCAAGATCATCAACAGACTTGTTAAAGTCATCTAACTGATCTTCCATTGATTTGTCATCCAAGAACTTATAGGAGTACAGTCTTTGATTCAAGTAGAGTCTATTTGCCATTGTCTTTGTCATGTACAGTGAGTCGAGCTTGGACCACACCTCTGCAGCAGATTTTTCTTTAGCCACTTCTCTAAGCACCTTATCAGTCAGGCAAAGGACAATGGCAATGTGAGGCTTGTCCAGAATTTCATGTTCCTTGAAGAGCCCCTGCTAGCCCTTGTTGAGTCAAGATGGCCTTCATCTTTATTTTCCATAGACCATAGTCATTCTTGCTCGAGAACTTCTAAGTATCATACTTAGCAATGGCCATAGTGTTGAATCACAAAACAAGAAACCAGAAACAGCAGTACATAATGAGTTCTATGAATAGACAATGTGTTAAACAGTTGTGGTGCATTCGTCTTTCCCACAGACGACACCAATTGTTGTGATTCTTATCACCAAAATTTAAACTCAACACACCACAAGCAAGAGCAACTCAATACACAATACACATTCACCAGAAAAACCACCAAGAACAGATAATGAATCTTAAAGAATGCAGTAATGTAAATGAGACTAAGAGTTACGTGGTTCAGCTCGATTAAGCCTACGTCGACGGGCGAAACTTGATCTTCTTTATTGATAACAATAAGAAGAATACACCAGGTCGAATTCCCAACAATCAGCTCTACCACCAAGCAATGTTATCAACCCTTGCTCACATGTATCTCTCCGACTCCCCTGTTTCTCCCTTTCTCTAAACTCTCTCTATTGAATCTCTCTTCTCAACTACTGCTCTAATCAGTTATGAATGAGTACAATATAAAAAACTCTACAAGAGGGGGAAAACAGAATGTCAACAACAATGACTACAATACCCAACTACAAGTTCAAATAACAACCAAGAGAGGAAAACAGTTTTGTAACAACTTCATCAATTCTGCATGCATGTGTTTGAGTCATGTGCAATCTTCCTGATGTAGCTGAATGAAAAACACCTCTTCACTTGTTAGTTATGACTTGAGCGGATGAGTCACATAGATGTCAACAAAAAGCACTAAATTATCCAAAAGTTCAAAGCAGACAAGAAGCAATGAAAGTGATCTGAATTCAAATATAATAAAGATCCCAACCTTTAATCTAGTACCCCCTAGTCTGGCTTATCCATTTAATTAATGTAACTGTTCGCTAGATTAGTTCCAAAACTCCTATACCAAAGGTTAACAACAAGGACTGCTAACCTTGTTACCCCTCAAGTTTAATTAACCAAAACAAGCTCTTCGATTAATCTATTCAATTAAGTGATCTTAGAATAAGCTCTCTAAACCTCATTAATTGAACGCATAGAAAACGAGGGCAACGGAAAACATGGTGTTAGACTGACAAGCTCAGTACAAGTGACCACGATTTATGTTATCCTAGTGACAATCCAAATAACAATTGACATAAGAGTATAAATGCAAGCAAATTGCATTAATCGTCTCAAAACATAATCCAATCGAAAATCACCGTATTTTTTACAAGAACATCCAACTAGGGTTCAACATCGATTAAAACTGAAATAAAACGACTAGCTGCTCATGGCGACGACTAAAGGCACAATTGTATTGATAAACATTAAACTAAAATAAATTGTAAAGGTAACAAAAAATTGACGAATCTTGATTGCTCTTCTTTTACAGAATCCTCCAAATCTAAAATCCCAAGTCCAATTTTTGAACTTAGGAACTCCTATTTATAGACGGGATCGAATTGGGTTTAAATTGGGCTTCAAGAAGGAGTTCTTCATGCCCAAGGAATTAAAACCGGCTAAAGTGTCGTGATCGCAAAGGATGTGTCGCGACCATGTTCGTCAGGGCAAATATTCTTCAAATGAGGACTTTTGTCGTGGCAGTGTTGGCTGTGTCGCAGCCACGTTCACTCTCCAGAGCAAAAATACACTTTCCCGCACGCTCTTTTCGCGACCGCGTTGCAAATGTCGCGGCCTCCACTGTCTCTTCATCCTTGGCTCGATTTTCTTTCATTTTGGCCCTCTTAGACTCTTTTCTTCGTTCGACCTTAGTCGAATGCAACTTTATTGCTTAAAACCACCTGATTATTTCTAAAACAAGTCCAACACGTCAAATGGCCCAATAATTCAAACATAAGTAATTCATGGCCAATTATGCATGCAAATGCTATTAACTAGACACTTAACTTGCCTTATTATGCATGCATAAACACGTGTACCAATTGCCAATATGATTATTTGATCTCTAATTATTTAATTTAGTTTCAAAACCCAAAAGTAAAAATATATGTTTGGTTTCATCCATCTAAAGTTTTTTGAATAGTATTGTTTTGAATTAAGATATAGTAAATTTACTTTGATATGATTGTAAACATCAAAACCGAACACATAATTTTTGTTATCATTATATATGTTTTTTTTTGTACATATCCTCATTGGGAGGGGTTTGGGTGGAATTTGATCCCTAGTCACTGGCCGAGGTTACAAATGACTCTACTGAGCTATAATTAAATGCTTTTATCATTATATATCAATTAATATATTTTCAATCGATTAATTTATTTTTTAACGATATAGGGGCCGAAAAAATTTCGCACGAGGCGCATCAAAATAGTTGACCAGCTCTAATTATCAAAGTGAATTTCCACCTTACACTTGATAGAGACATATTAAATAAAAAAAAATATTACCTTTTGATCTTATATCCCTACACTAAATTTACAGCAATGATTTCATTTTGATAATTCCCAAGTAGCTAGGAAAAGATAAGTCTTACTTTGTTAATGTTCTCAAATGCGGAGAGCATCCACTACCTACACTTTTGATCTTGGGTTCGAGTCACCTTAGTGGGGATGTGATCATTTTTTCTTTGTTCATAAATTACGAGGAAACCTTTTTAAACTCTAGCCTAGTGGCCCACCCAAATACTTAGAGGAGGTAAATGGTCGATTCTGCATTAAACCCCACTAGGTGCCATAAGCAGGCTTCCTATTGCCTAGTATATAAACTCCATGGGCGTATCTATACTTGGAAAAATCAGGCATCAGCCCATAATAAAATTTGTAAGTTTTAATTTTTATACTATGATTTTTATTATTTTAGTTATTATTTTTAAATAAAATCACAACATTTATTTTTTAACACATTTTTATCGATATCCCACAAATATATAAATATCTCAAACAAAAAATTGTATCTAATTATTTAATTTCAAATTTTAATATATTAGTTTTTCTAGGAAAATTTCAATAACAAAATATTTTAGTTTATGTTGTTAATAATATTTTATTTTTAATTATAGTAAGAAACCACATCTTTTATTGAGAATTTACCACCGACTTTGGGGAAATTCTAGAAGAACCAAGAATGCAATCATGGAGACAAGTGCAATATTGATTAGATGGCTTTGGACAAAGAACTTGCGAGATCCTAGCAAAATATTATTTAATTATTTTCTTGGATATGTCGGTGGAAACAACAGACTTACTTTTTCCTATAAATAGGGGATTAGCCCCTTTATGATATGTGTCCGAGATGTGTGCCCCAAGAGGCATCCAAGTTGAGTTAATTAAGAACGTGAGTTGAGTGTAGTAAATTTCTCAAGAGTGTGGCTAGTGAGGTGCTCCAAATAAGAGTTTTTTATGGTGTTCTCCAATATAGCGTGCCCTTAAAATTGTGTATTTGAGTCTTGGTCGTTGTTGTATCGTTGTAATTACTTTTGTGCTAAGAAAAGCAATTACGTACCCTCAACAAGTGGTATCAGAGCTGGACTATTTTTGGCGTATTTGAGTTACGTGTAGGTCATCTGAGCTTCGTGTTATAGTTCACCACTACGAAGTTGTGTGTAGTTTAGTACTGCATGAGCTTATTTGAAAGTCAAGCTTGTTTGGTGTCAACTACAATCACGATGGGTGACATCTAAGTGCTTGGTGGTATTAAGAAGCCTAACAATCAAAACTACATCACGTGGTTGTGTTATATGTAGTCGTATCTCCAAGGCTAGGATATGTGGGACACCATAAATGGCAGTGATGATGTTCCACCGGAAGGAGATGTTGTAGCCTTGAGGAAATGGAAGGTGCGAGCTAGCAAGGCGATATTTTTAATTAAAAACATAGTCGAGGAGGAAATGTTGGAGCACATAAGGGAAGAAAAGACATTGAAAGAGGTGTGGGATACTTTTTGCAGTGTTATTCTCAAAGAAGAATGACGTCCGACTGAAACTTTTAGAGAACGAGCTACTTTCAATTACACAAGGCGTTATGAAGATCAATCAATATTTTGCCAAGGTAAAATCCCTCTGTCGTGAAATAACTACATTAGATTATTCTGCGAGAACGTCCAATTCAAGAATGTGAAGAATAGTGATTCATGGATTGAGGCCGGAGTATAGAATTTATTCCTGCTACACAAGGTCGGCCAACCTAACCTTCCATTGTCGAGTAAGAAAATTATCTAGATGATCATGAAGCATAAACTAAGCAAATATGAGGAGCCTCATCCAAGAATGATGAAGAAGCACTTTTTAGCTAGTAACGAAAGTAGAGGACGGTCAAACAAAACATACGCCAAAAGAATTCCGTGAGATGATGGTCCAAATAGTCGACCAAGGAGTTCTCAACCAGGGGGAGCTCAACAAAGAAATAACGAGGACCATCAACCTTAACAGAATATGAGACTTGAAGGGATGTATTCTAAATGTGGAAAGAAGGGCCACATGACTAGAAATTATTGGTCAAAGAAGAAAATTGTTGAAGGAAATGCAGCTACATCAACTGTCAAATGGATGAGTAATTACGAGTGGGACGTCGATGCATCTTTTACTGTGAAGAAAGAAGAGATAACTCTGACAACAGCGGTCCCAAATCTGATCGACTACAATGCTGACGGGGAAAAAATCAAAATAATCCCATAACTTTTTACTTTTTCGGATTTAGTCCCATAAGTTATTGCTTTTTCGATTTAGTCCCACATCTCTGGTAATTGCTCAATTTTGGTCCAATTTTGACCAAATATTGACCAACTGACCGGAAAAGGTCACGTGACCTTCACGTGCCGGCGCGGTTTTGAAAATTTCGGCTATAATGGTCCCATAACTTTTTACCTTTTCGAATTTAGTCCAATAAATTATTATTTTTTTGATTTAGTCTCATATTTCTAGTAGTTGCTCAATTTTGGTCCAATTTTGACCTAATGTTGACCAGTTGACCGAAAAAGGTCATGTGACCTTCACGTGCCGACGCGATTTTGAAAATTCCGCCGACTTTTATGTTTTATCAACTCATTGTTGATGGACTCCAACTCCTTGTTCTTTAACTCCACCTGTTTTTTTTTTTCTTTAACGAGTAGCTCATTCTCTCATTATCTATCTCGGTTACGGAAACAATTTCTTCGAGATTCATGCGGGCGTTATGAAGGACATCATTTTCAGCGTTCTTCTCGTTAAGCCTTCACAAGAGCCCTCTCATTATGTGTTTGCTTCTATCACATAGAAGTGCATCTATCCACCTAAAACTCGTACAATGACATTCATTCTGCCAAAATTATATCCAGTATGTTTCAATTAATTCAATTCAACCTTGAATAAACTAATAAAATTGAAGCAAGAACTAAAAATCATATCGGGTATCGTGAGAGCAGCCGTAGAACCTACGCCCAACATTTTCTTCTTTCCAAGAGGTTTTAATGGGGGAATTCAAACCTTAGTCGCACACTGTTAAAGATATGGCTTATCAACTCAGGATTAAGTGTAAATTGATTGAAGAGGATTTCATAACAACTAAATTCTGTTTCAAGAAACTAATTCTGTTATTTCTGTTATTCAGCTTCTACAACGGTTTTTATTCAAACCGTGGTCTTTCAACTGTTGTTGTTTGCAGAAAGCAGTTAGTTTGTTACTTGAGGAGTTGTGATCTGGTTTCTTGATTTAATCTCATCTGTTGTTCTCTAAGGCGGTTTTTTTTCCCATCTCTGATACATATATATTTCTTGTCATTCCATATAGAGGAGGCAACAAGTGTATTGAAGGAAGAACCACGTAACTCTTCTTTGTTAAACTTTCTTGCATACAAGTGTGTTCTTGAAACAAGTTGATTGCTTGTTTTGATTGTTTGATTGTTGCTGTAATCAATTGTGTTGAGTTAAGAGAGCTAGGGCTACGAATTCGCACACACAATACTATTTCGCAAGCTATTCCTAGATTGGGACATGGTTCTTTGTCTTCGTGTGTTCTCCAATTTTGGGGGAGTTGAAGCCGCGACTTTCTAATAGAAAAGATTGGAAGAGAAAAGTTAGAGTTTTTTCTTGTAGAATGACGCGAACTGAAGAAGAAGAAGAAGAAGAAGAAGAAGAAGGGATGCTAATTCTGATTTAAGGGTTAGATCGATAAAATATTACATTTCCTTATTTTGCATTTGTATTTTTTAGAGTTTAATTCAATTCAGGCAAAAGAAAAATATAAGCTGACAAGGTAAATAATTTGCTGATGTGGTCTCCTAATAAAAAAAATTAAAATTTCACCTCGGAAGTCCGGCGACACGTGTCATAAGTCGTCAGAATTCCCAAAATCACGCCGGCACGTGAAGATCACGTGACCTTTTCCGGTTAGCTGGTCAACATTAGGTCAAAATTGGACAAAAATTGAGCAATTAGTAGAGATGTGGGACTAAATCGAAAAAGCAATAACTTATGGGACTAAATTCGAAAAAGTAAAAAGTTATGGGACCATTTTAGCCGGAATTTCCAAAACCGCGCCGGCAAGTGAAAGTCACGTGACCTTTTCCGGTCAGTTGGTCAATATTGGGTCAAAATTGGACTAAAATTGAGCAATTACTAATGTTGTGGGACTAAATCGAAAAAGCAATAACTTATGGGACTAAATCCTAAAAAGTAAAAAGTTATGGGACCATTTGTACTTTTTTCCCTGCTGACGGGATAGTCGATTCTGGCTGCTTGAATCATATGATGGAGATAAGGAGAATTGCAGAGTTTGAAGGAGTATCAAGGCAACCGTGTGGTGGTGACTGCCAGTAATTTAAGATTATTGATCACCCACATTGCTGAGACGAAGATTGAGTCGCGATTTAGCTCAAGGAAATTATTGGTCAAAGGTGTCTATCACATACGAGGTAGGAAGAAAAATTTGTTGTCTCTGGCACAACTTACAGCGTCGGGTAATCACGTGTTATCTGGTCCTAGCGATGTCAAGAAATACCAAGATGTGAAGATCTTGGGAACTCCCAAAATGGAGGGAAAACAGTTCGAGTCTATCTATGTAATGTCAGCAGAAACAACATATGTAGATAAGACTTAGAAATATGAAACACCGGATTATATGTGTTAGCAGTCAATTCGGTCTTCCTCAACTCGATGTTAGGACGGAGACTATATGTGTTGGCTGTCAATTCGGTAAGGCTCAACAATAGAAAAGTTATACTTCAAGAAACGTAGTACTCCCTCCGTCCCGGCTTATCTTGCACAGGGGGGTCGGCATGGGTATTAAAAAAAGTTGCTTTTTGGTTGTTTGTTGACTTTTCAAAGGTAAATTGAGGGTGGAGATTGAGAGTGAAGATTTTGAGGGTGGAGATTATTTTTAACTTTCTTTTTTTAAGCTGTGCAAGATAAGGTGGGACGGCCATTTAAGGAAAGTGTGCAAGATAAGATAGGACGGAGGGAGTATTTGATAAAACATCGTCATGGTGGTCATCTCAGAAGGAAGAACTACAAGATTCCAAGGCCATATATAAGAGATACTTGACAAGAAAAGATGGGTGAGCAAATTGTTAAGGTCCATTCTACTCCAGAAGTACATGGAGAAGAACAAAACGAGGAAGACAACTCCGAGGAAGAGAGAACTCAAAGTTCGTGGAAGACAGATGTATACCATTGAGCTACAAATAATCAACCAAAAGAAACAATTCCACTGGGTTGGAGATCGAATATAGTGCGAAAAGTGAATTTGTAGTACGCCAATGTAGCAATTGTCGAGAACTCAAAGAAATTGAAGAAGCATAAAGAAGCATCGCAGTGTTCCAAGAAGGCAAAAGCTATGAGGGAAAAAGATTATTACTAGAAAAGTTACGAAGGCACCGAGCTAAGAGCGAACATCAAGTTGCAGACATACTTACAAAACAGCTCAATACTACAAGATTCCAAAAGCTTAGAGAACATCTAAACATGAAACGAAGGAAAAAATCGGTATTGATGGGAGTATTGAGACTTCACCGCCGACTTTGGGAAAATTCTAGAAGAACCAAGAATGCAATCATGGACACAAGTGCGTTATTAATTAGCACTACAACATAAATGACTTTAAGTAACGCTTTGTTTGTAATACTTGCAATATTTTAACTTTTAGTAACACTTTGGTAATAATTTTGAATATGTAACACTTTACTAAAATGTATGAATATGTAACACATTCATGTAACACTTTTAAATATGCAACACTTTAGATGTAACACTTATTAAATAGTAATATTTTAGGTAACAATTTTACATAAGTAACACTTTTTACGTAATTTTTTTGAATAAGTAACACTTTCATGTAACACTTATAAATAAGTAACACTTTCTAGGTAACACTATCAATTAATAAAGTTATATATTATGTTTATTCTAAACTAGTAAAATATCTTTGGATTCAATTTTTTCATGTGACTTTTGAAATTTTTTCAACCGCTTATATTTAACAAATGACTTTTTGAGGAAAATATTTATAGATGTGTTATACATCTTAACTATCAATAAAATATTCGTGACATGAAATGGTGAAAAAAATCGACTAAAACATAATTTATTAGAGCACCTAAGGATTTACTTATTAGTTATATAACATAAATCTATTAGTGAGTTTTTATGTATGTCTATATACACACATTATATATTACTAAAAAGGAGAACAGAGTTTTGTAGCGTAAAAGTTTGAATACGTTTTTTAAGTATAAAACAATGGACTTGAATATTTTATCATGCCTTTCATGTTTGTATGTTTATCGTATTTAATTTTATATTCTATAAAACACACACAAAAATAAGTAATTAAGTTATAAATGTGTGTGTGCGTGTATGCGTGAGTGGACGAAATTAAAAAAAAAAATTAATTAATGAAAATTTTGTATCAAGTTAGATAATTGAATATGCTAAGTTAGGCTGTAGTTTCGTAAGTATTTAATCATGAGAATACTTTACTGATGTTATAGCAAAGAATCGTGTTTAAATAGCGTGTCGTATAAAATAAGACAATGAAGTTATTATAGTCTAGTGGTTTGATATTTACAATTAAAGATTTTGTAGGCCTGCAACCTGGGTTCAAAACCCAACAACGGAAAATATTCAACATTTTTTGTTTTAGAAACACAACAATGACAACTATTCAACAATTTTTGTTTTTATATAAGTGTTACAAACAAAACCCAACAATGACAAATATTCAACATCTATTGTTTTTAAAAAGTATTACAAAAAGGGTTCTATGTCAAAAAAAATTTAGTGTTACAATGAAGTATTACAATTTAAAATCTAATATAACACATACGAAAAATGTTACTAAAGATTATCCAAAGTGTTACTTTAGACTTTAGATAGCACCAGCAAATATAACACCAATAAAATATTCCCTAAAATCTATAGTAACACTATTTGGTATATATATAATACTTTTTAAGCATTACATAAGCTTGTAGATAACTTTGGACAGAAAATTTGCAAGATCCTTCTAGCAAAATAGTAGTTAATTGTTTTCTTGGATATGCTGGTGGAAACAACCGACTTACTTTTTCCTATAATAGGGGATTAGCCCCTTATGCTATGTGTCCGGGTTGTGTGTTCGAAGAGGTGTCCAAGTTGAGTGGATTGAGAGTGTGAGTTCAGTGTAGTAAATTCTCAAATGTGCTCCAAATAAGAGTGTTGTGAGGTGTTCTTCAATATAGTATGTTCTAAAATTGTGTATTCGAGTCTTGGTCGTTGTAATTACTTTTGTTCTAATAAAAATAATTACGTTTTTTATCCACATGTTGATTTGCTTCTACCCAAACATCTTTTAACAGTGTTTTTTTAATGTATTTGAATTTCCGTGTTTTAGTCAATTAACGAAATCCGAGATCCATACCTGACGAGGTTTATTAATTAATTGGAGATCTTGTTGTCAAGGGTATTGTCAAAACTCCATCTTGATGGATTTTAAATTTCCAAATAGTGTGTTTCGTCTTGCATCTATTTTCCCCCTTTTTTTTTTTTTGGGGGAAAGGCATTTCATATTTGTATTAATAACACTGTTAGAAAATATCAAACTAGAGACTGAAAAAATTATACTTAATTGCTACACAACATTCCTCCTGCAAGTGGAAACAAATTTGGGACAAATTGTAACATTATTAAAATGTTGTTTTTTAAAATTTCGACCATTTTTTCCCTTTCTTTATTTAAAGCAGTTGGCAAACAGATTAGCCCACGACTTAACCAATTTGGCTTTTGACTTTATTTTGGATGGGGACTATGGTTTTATGGTACCGTCTTCTCTTCACCATGTAGTATTGAATGATACCACTTTTGATTGAGTTTTTTTTTTTTTTTTTAAGGGAAATCCATCCGAAATTGAATTAAGTGGCCAAATTGACGTCGAGAAATTGCCATCAAGGATCTTGGCAAGTTGAGCTACTTCTTGGGGCTTGAAGTTACATATACCTTCGATGGCATATTCTTAAATCAAAGTATGCTCGCGACGTCATTCTTCGACTAGAAAATCTGGAGGACTCCAAGCCTATCTCCACACCCTTTGCCGTTGGTTGTCAGCTTCCTTCTGCTGACACATTGTTCAATGATCCTACACTTTATCGATCCTTGGTTGGAGCCCTCCAATATCTTAGAATCACTCATCCCGATCTATTATTTTCTGTCAATCTTGTAAGGCAGCATCTACAACACCCTACCAATGAGCATTTTCATGCCGTTGGGCGCATCCTTCGCTATATAAAGTGCACTTCTGCGTATGGTCTTACCTTCGATTATGGCTCTTCATGATCTCTTGTTGGATATTCCGATGTTGATTGGGTCCGTTGTGTGGAAATGCAACATTTTACTTATGGCTACTCAATTTTCCTTGGTGAAAATCTAGTGTCATGCAGTGCTAAGAAACAACCTACCGTGTCTCATTCCAGTTTTGAGTCCGAATATCAGGCTCTTGCAAATGCAGCTTCATAATTTGTTCGGTTAACTCAACTTCTTCAGGAACTTTGTGTTGTATCTCCTACTCGTCCTCTACGTTACTGACAATAGCAACGCTATTTTTCTTAGGCAAAATCCGAGTGCTGCAAAACACATTGATATTGACTACCACTTTGTTCGTGAACTTATTTCCAGTCAAAAGCTTGACACTGGATTTTTTCCTCGGATTTGCAGAACGCAGATATTTTCACCAAGACTCTTTCTCTCCCCTTATTCGAATTCTTCCGTGACAAGCTACAGATTGGTCCACATCCCACGTTGTGCTTGAGGGGGATAATAGCAAGATATAATATTTGATATATTCTTTCATTGCTTTTTCCTTGTATAGAAGATTAGGCAATATCTTATTCATTATACTCTTGTATGCATACATGATTGTAAAATAAGGGTGAATAATACCATTCGTATTCACATTATGTTTCAATTAGTAAAACGTTACATACTAAATTTGAAACCATCTACGATCAGGTGGATGATACGTAATTGTTTTCGTTTTTTTTTGCGGGGGTTTGTTTTTAAAGATAAAAATCATACCAAGAGCCACTCCACTATTTCCGAAAAGAACAGAGACAAAAACATTTAGTAGCTTTGTCCACCAAAACGCCTGTGCCTTTGGTGAAATGCGGTAAAAGCCTGAAGAAGATCGGCCTCATTAAAGTCAGGAAAGAGCTTGTTGGTAAAGAACATTTCTGTGTAGGCCAACTGCCACAACATGAAGTTGCTAACTCTCAACTCCCCACTCGTTCTTATCATCAGATCCGGGTTTGGGAACTGAACTCCACTTGTTTGTAGGTGCTGCTCCACCATCGTTTCGTCGATATCTTCCACTTTGCAGAGCCCATCTTTCACTTTGGCTGCAATTTTCTTGGTTGCTTGGGTTATGTCGTAACGACCGCTGTAGTTGAGAGCCAGCACCAGATTCAGTCCCTGGTTTCCCTTGCCACGCTCCTCTGCCACGAAAATAAATTCTTCAAGAGACTCTGGGATCCTCTTTCTATTCCCCAAAAATATTACACGCACATCGTTTCTGTCGTTTCAATTCAACAATATTCTGGTCAGATCGTTATCTGAATTTTTTTAACCTGTATCATCTATCCTTTCGTGTATTTAACCCATTTTAGAATGGAAAAAGGCATTTCATCCCTATAAACATAGATACCTTGTGTCGTGTCACCAGAAAGTCATGTACATGTCACGTAAGTTCTTGAATTGTTTCTGTCTATTTAGTTCACGTGAGCATTGGCAGCAACCCACATGTAACTAATATTCAGTATTTTTTTTTTTATTTATTTAAAAAACAAATTGATATGATTTTTTTTATAAATTTAAAGTTTCTAGACGCTGATATATATGTGCTCAAATTGAACACACATGCACGCCACGTGCTTTTTTCGGCGAGGCTAAATAGGATGAAAAAAATTCTCAAATCATTGAAAATTAAAAATCAAAGGATTAAACTTATAAAAGGGTAATCAGACTGGACAAAAGATGCAACTAGCCAAAACATACTGCATTAAAAGTTTGAGTTTTCCAATCTCAAAAAAGAAGTTATACTTTCCTACACTTATTATCAGCATAATAGAATATTTGTAATATATCTAGTAGGGACTACCATGAGAGTGACACTTACTGAATTAGCTCTTCAATTCCTGACTGCATAGTCTCTTGGAACAAGCTCATCAGAAAGTCAACTTCCTCCTGCTCATTACAAGTTTATTTTCATCAGATATAAAATCATATTATGACAGTAAGTAAACAAAATGAATTACCTTGGGTCGCGCCCAATTTTCAGTTGAAAAGGCGAAAAGTGAGAGAACTTCGACTCCATATTTCTTACAATTTAAAGCTAGTTCCTTCATGGCATCTCTTCCAGCTGTATGGCCACTTTGCGGTGGCAATGATCGGTTCCTAGCCCACCTTCTGTTTCCATCCATGATTACAGCGACATGTTTGGGAATCTTTTTGGGGTCTAGGCTTCCGAATATAGGTAACTGCATTTCATCTTCTTCCAGCTTGCCAAATCCGACACCACTGCATCTAATTGATCCCTCACCCAAACGGAGCTTAAAATGAGAAGAAGAATTGTGTTTGTTGATGATCATGTGATGGGAAATCTGGAACTGTAAGGACGACAACATCTTGCGGCTATGAAGACCATATACGTGCATGGATCCTAGTCCTACTTATAGGCGCATATAAAACAGTTTATTAAGGAATCCTAAACGTGCATGGTGTGCTTTGATGTATATATGGATTATCCCATGAGTATGTATTGTAGGTGTGACGGCGTCAAATAAACCGTGTTAGTTTGCACAAAAACAGGACAAAGGTGTAAACAAATCCCAAGTTTCACCAACTTTTTTCAGAGTAGCTCACATGTTTATCGCAGTCATGAGCCATGCATCAACGCCATGAGCGAAAAAATGTTTGGAAAAAACTGGTCAAAATCCCTCTCAACTTTGCACTATTTATAAAAATTGGCAATAATTTTCACTTATGAAAAATGTCAGTGTAACTTTATAAAATTGATGAAAATAGCCTTTTAACTTAGTCATGTGGTAACTAGAGCCTAATGTGATGGTAAGGTGTCGTCATTTTTTTATGTGTGCTTATAATATATTTTTTAACTTATAATTTCGATTACAAAAGGTATTATTCAAAAATAAAATTGCGAAATAATTTTACTGGAGTAAAATTGTTATTGAAACGAAAACAAAATATGGTTTTAAATGTTACAAAAATTAACAATGAAGATATATATGAAAAGGAAAAATTGCAACATCTGCCATTAAGTATAGGGTGTGCCATATTTGTATCCTTTATGTTTAGCTATGATAATTTATGACCATCATGTAACGAAATGGCACAATTGATACCCATTTCTCGCCAATATTCACTAAAAGGCACGTGAGTGGTCACGTGTCTAGCGAAAGGAACCTACATGGCTGCCTAGGTGGATCCGGCGTGGCGTTCATCTTGGAAGAAAATGCCAAAAAAAATAATGGGAAACAATGGCCACATTTCAGATTCATTTACTCCAAATCCTATAACCCTAAAAATATGAGGGCTAATAATTACATCTGAAATCAGAGCGATTTGTAAAACAATAGTCAGCTGAAGTAACTCACGGAGAAGCCTATGCAAAGGCAGGAAGCTTATTTGAACCTCTCACCTCCATTTTATCATAAGAAGCAGCTTGTTTTTTTATTTGTTTAAGGATTCACTTCTTTTTATGCTAACCGTGATTATTAGGTTAAAATATTTTTTAACATTGCGCTAAGTTATGAATTTAGTGAATATAATATGAAACCTCTAAATATTCGACTCCAAAAGGATACCACAATGCATTGAAGTTTGATGATGGACCCTTACTGTTTTTTATTGTTGGTCATATTTTGTGTGTTGGGTATTTGCTTAATTGTTAATATTTGCAAAAAAAATCCTAACTATTTGTTTATATTTGGTAGATCCTGAATCGAAAGCCTTAACTCTTGTAATGCTCTACAATGGGAATTTTGAAGAGACTCCAAATGCAAAATATTACGGGGGAAAGGTAATTATTCCCGGTTATGTGAAAGAACACATGAAAATTAATTATTTGAAGTTTATGGGGACTTGGGCAGTAGGTGAGATTAATATGATTTTCTATATAATGGTTGGTAGAATTTGTGGCCTATGTTGGATGACACGGATACATAGTACTGGTTAAAAATCATGTGAAAAAAAAAGAATTGCATATATTTATAGAGAAGGTGATTGATGATGTTGAGCCTGCTGGAAGATTAAATGATTTGATTGAGGTCATGCGAGGAGATGACGAACAACTAGAACCAGGTGTAGTAGATGTGTTGCAAGAGGATTTGACTAGTAATCTGATGGAAAAGGCAGAAAAAAGTGGGGAATGACATGCTGAACCTAGTAAGGTTGTGGTAGATGAACATGACAACAAATGTGATAGGAAAGCAAAGCGGAAGGTTGGTGTGCAAGAGGACTTAATTGATAATCTGATGGAATGGATAAAAAAAGTGAGGAAAGAAGTGAAGAGCCTAGTAAGGCAGTGGTAGTGAAAGAGAGTGATAAAACTGATAGAAAGGGGATGAGGAAGGGTGGTGTTGAGGAGGGATGGAATATACTAGACAAAAAGAGGATGAAGAAGACTTCCTTGATTCTGATTATTTGCAAGAGTCTGAAAGTGGATTTGAAGATGATGATGCACTGTGTGAGCAGAATGTAGAAAGCAAGGGTAAAGAGGAAATCGTAGAAGATCGAGTTAGAAGAAATTATAGAAGATTCATCTGAAATGTCTAATGAGGTGTATGATGAAGATGATTTTGAAGAGGGTAAGCTTCAGATGCTGAGCAACAGGAGAGAGCCTTTTCAATCTTTAATCCAAAACTTCTTTAATGCCAAGCTTTATCCTAAAACAAGTGTTTAGTACGAAGCCTGAATTCAAGAAGGTTGTTCAATCAATGGCCATCATTCAAAAGAAGAATATTCACTTTCCAAAGTGATCCCGATAGGTGTCTGAACTTGTCTTGAAAATCACTCCAAATTACTAGGATTAAAATAAATTTCTCAAATAGCAAGCGTACGGCTTGTGACAGAGATAGTATTAAAGATTGTCGAACCATATGGATGATTATTCTGTGAGAAGCTTAAGCACTTTTAAGTAAGTTATACAAAACGAAAATAAGAGTGGTAATTAAGCTAAATAACATGAATGAAATTAAATGTAAACGAGGAGGAAACTAATCGACAAGGAGATATTCCCCATAGTCGGTTTCACACACGCTAAGAAAATAAATCAAGTAAATATAAGCTAATGGTGGGGCATATGATGAAGGAAGGTCATGTTACCAAATTAGAAATTCAAGTAGGTAAAGAAGAGGGATCACTAAATTAACCAATTATAATATAGTTCACCTTAACTCCTATTACTAAAGACTGACGATAAAATTAATAAAGACAAGGTAAGTGAATTAATGAAAGCAATCAAATTAACCTTTTAATCTCCACCTCAAGCAAATCTTGATTTAGGAGCTGTGAGGTGGTGTTCAATCTCATCAAGTGAGCTATACTTTGTAATATGATGTGTTGGGAATGTGGAACCGGAATCAGGAAGTGAAGAACCGGAGGTTTGAACCGGGTTTGAGCATCAAGAAGTCAAGCTGTTCAGAATAAACCGGGTTCGAGGCAGTTGAGGATAACCGTCATTTGTGACGGAGCAGTTCAGAATTTGTGACGAAGAAAACCGTCGTTTTTGTCCGGTAGCTGAGCTCAACTTGATTCAGTTAGAACTTTCTGTACAGATACATTCGAGCTCCAATACTTATATCATTGAAAAGCTCTCATCAAGGAGAAGATCACTACGTCGAGCAATTTCCTTGTTTCTTAGATTAGAGAGAGTATTTTGAGATTGAACGTTTCTGCCCTAATTTGTAGAAGATTTTGGGCATTTCGTTTCTTGAGTGTATTCTCTGTAATTGATTGGATTTCTTAGTGGATTGGGGTGTGTCTTGCCTCCGTGGATGTAGTTCATCTTGAACGAACCACGTAAAAGCTGTGTGTAATTCATTTTAGTTCCTGGTCTGCGTGAGTTCAATTCGGCTACATCTTTGGCCGAACTGAGTGTGTGTTTTCAAATTGATCTTTGTGCGAATTCCAGATTCTGTATAGTTGTGTGTTTAAGAGTTGAGTTCACTAACAAGTGGCGCCGTCTGTGGGAAACAACTCTCACAGCTTGAAGAAGAGAAGGAATGGCTGGTATAAAGATGGATTTTGAGAAGTTTACAGGAAGGAACGATTTCACACTGTGGAAGATCAAGATGAATGCAGTATTGGTTCACAATGGCCTTGATCTTGCATTGATACCTCTGGATTCGTGGGAAGAAAGTGAGAAACCCAAGTTTGCATCAGTGGATAAGAAGGCCCTCAGTCTTATCTTTCTGTGTTTGGGTGATAAACCTTTGAGAGAGGTCTCAAGATGCAAGAGTTCCTCAGAAGCATGGAAGAGATTGGAAGATCTGTATTAATCTAAGTCAGTTTCCAACAAGCTTTCTTGAAGCAGAAGATATTGGCCTTCAAGATCACTGAAGATAAGGTAATTTCTGATCAACTTGATGAGTTCATTAAGATGGTTGAAGAATTGGAAGACCTGGATGTGAAATTGGAGGAGGATGACAAAGCATTGATGGTGTTAAACATTCTTCTAAAATCCATGGAAAGCTTTAAGGATGCCTTGATGTATGGGAGAGATGAGCAGCTATCTTATGATGGGATAGTGAAGGCTCTGACGTCTAAATGTTTTCAGACTCAAGGTGATAAAGGCATGGTGCAATCTGGAGAAGGTTTGAATGTCAAATTCAAGAAACCTTGGCAAGGCAAGAAGGGACAGAATGCTAAGGATCCAAAGGCAGGAGACTCTAATCCTAAGAAGGGGAATGAATGGGTTGAGAAGAGGAAATGCTTCAAGTGCAAGCAGCTTGGTCACCTGAAGAAGGACTGTCCTAAGAGAAATAAGAAAGGTGGAAATCAAGGGGCAGAAGCTGCTGCCATTGATCATCAAGAAGATCCTCCAGAGGTATTAAATGTTACTGAATCAAGAATGGTAAAGGAATGGGTCTTGGACACAGGCTGCTCCTTTCATATGTGTCCACACCAGTCATGGTTTGATGAACTGAAAAGAGAAGATGGTGGAAATGTTCTCCTGGGAAATGACCAATCATGTAAGGTCAAAGGAGTTGGATCAGTGAGCATAAGGATGTTTAATGGTGTGGTTAGAGTCATCTCAAATGTAAGATATGTTCCTGGCCTTCAAAGAAATCTTCTATCTCTTAGTTCTTTAGTAACTAGTGGGTGTCAGTTTAGCTCAGTAGATGGCTTCTTGCATATCACTAAACATGGAAAAATGGTGATAAAAGGTAGACAGCATAATGGGTTGTTTATCTTGATTGGTTCACCTGTTGTTGGGAGTGTGGATATGGTCTTGAGCAGTTCTGAGCTTGTTAAATGGCACAAGAGGCTTGGACACATAGGAGAGAAAGGGTTGAAGGAACTGTCAAGAAGTGGAGTAATTGGAAATATGGGAAATCAAGATCTGGAGTTCTGTGATCAGTGTGCTTTGGGCAAATCCAAGAAGCTGCCCTATGGAAAGGGTGTTCACACAACTCAAGAGCCATTACATTATGTTCACTCTGACATATGGGGTCCTGCAAGGACAGAGTCTCATGGTGGTGCAAGGTATTTCATGTCCTTGATTGATGATTACAGCAGAAAGGTGTGGATCATGTTGATGAAGAATAAGAGTGATGCTTTTCATAAGTTCAAAACATGGTTGATTCAACTGGAAAATGTCAAAGGGAAGAAGCTGAAGCACCTTAGGACTGATAATGGACTGGAATATCTCTCTACTGAGTTTACAAACTTCTGTGAAGAAAGAGGAATCAAGAGACACAGGACTGTTCCAATGAATCCTCAACAGAATGGAGTTGCTGAGAGGCTTAATAGGACTCTTCTTGAAAGAGTTAGGTGTATGCTGTTGGATGCTGGGTTGCCAAAGGTATTTTGGGGTGAAACCATTGCTACAGCATGTTATGTCATAAACAGGTCACCCTCATCAGTGATTGGGTTCAAAACACCTGAAGAGGTGTGGAGTGGACAGAAACCAAGTTATGAAGGTTTAAGGGTGTTTGGTTGTCTTGCTTTTGTCCATGTCAAGCAAGACAAGTTAGATGCAAGAGCTCTAAGATGTGTATTTCTTGGATATCCGGATGGAATAAAGGGCTACAGATTGTGGTGTTTAGAGAAGGGAAATCAGAAGATAATCACAAGTAGAGATGTAAAGTTTAATGAGAATGTGATGGCTTACACTTCTACAGGCTCTAAGGAAGAATTTGATGGTGCTAAAGAGACAAAAGAGATATCAATTCAGGTGGAGCATCCTACTGAAGATAATCACACACCTCAACCACAAGAAAATCTACAAGATAGTGATTCATCATCTGAAGAAGAAGAACAAACTGGACCTTCAAAAAATGTTAGAGAATACAGCATTGGAAGGGACAGGCCTAGAAGAACAATCAATAGACCTGATTTCTATGGTCAAGCAGGGAGTGTTTACTATGCCTTAAGTGTTGCTGAAGACCTGGAATCACAAGAGCCTAGTAGTTTCAAAAAAGCACTAGACTGTGAAGAAGGTGAACACTGGATTCAGGCAATGATTGAAGAGATGGAGTCCCTGGAAAAGAATGAGACCTGGATATTGGTGGATAAACCAAGAGGTCAGAAACTTGTAAGCTCTAAATGGATATACAAGAAGAAACTAGAGACTGCAGAATCCAAACAGGTGAGGTTTAAAGCAAGATTGGTGGCTAGGGGCTTTACACAAAGAGAAGGAATTGATTTTAATGAAGTTTTCTCTCCAGTGGTAAAGCATTGTTCAATCAGGTTGCTTTTATCAAAAGTTACACAAGAGGACATGGAATTACAACAACTGGATGTAAAGACAGCATTCTTATATGGAGAACTCAATGAGAAGATATATATGAAACAGCCAGAAGGCTTTGTTGTTCCTGAACAAGAAGACAAAGTTTGTTTGTTGAAGAAGTCACTATATGGACTCAAACAAAGTCCAAGACAGTGGAATAAGAGGTTCAATGACTTCATGATCAGTGTTGGCTTTATAAGAAGTCTTTATGATAGTTGTGTTTACTTCAACAAAGGTTCAAAGCAAGATAAAGTCTTCCTTCTATTGTATGTGGATGATATGCTAATTGCCAGCAGGAACAAGAAGAGGGTACAATGGTTGAAAGATAAACTTAACACTGAATTTGACATGAAAGATCTGGGAGAGGCCAAGAAGATTTTGGGCATGAACATTCTAAGAAACAGAGAAGCTGAAGTGCTTTGGTTATCTCAGAGGCAATATCTACAGAAGGTGTTGGAGAGGTTTCATATGCATGAAGCCAAACCTCTCTCCACTCCAGTTAATCTACAGAAGAAACTCTCCAAAGAACAATGCCCAAAGACTGAAGAGGAAATCATACATATGAGCAATATCCCTTATGCAAGTGGAGTTGGAAGTCTTATGTATGGAATGATTTGTAGCAGGCCTGACTTGGCCTATGCTGTGTCTTTAGTAAGCAGGTTCATGTCAAACCCAGGAGTTGAGCATTGGGAAGCTTTGAAACATGTGATGAGGTATTTGAAGGGATCAGTGAACTTGTCACTGAAGTTTGAAAAGAAAGTGGATGGAAGCACTGTTGCATTGGAGGGGTTTGCTGATTCTGATTTAGCAGCAAACATAGACACAAGGAAATCTATTTCTGGATTTGTGTTTACCTTATTTGGAACAGCCATTAGCTGGAGAAGTGTACAACAATCAGTTGTAGCACTGTCAACAACAGAACCAGAATATATCTCTCTCACTGAAGCTATCAAAGAAGCAATCTGGCTTAAAGGGATTTTGAGAGATTTGGACATCAAGCAGAAGTGTGTGGCAATCTACTGTGATAATCAAAGTGCTTTACACCTTGTGAAACACCAAGCATTTCATGAAAGGTAAAAACACATTGATGTTAGGTTGCATTTTGCTAGAGATATCATTGATTCTGGTTCTGTAGAGGTGAAGAAGGTACACACATTGCATAACCCTGTTGATTTTCTTACTAAGGGTGTACCTGGGAACAAAGTGGAGCATTGTTCGAGCTTGCTGCAGCTTGAGCAATGTCATGAAGAGCATTAACAGGAAGGCAATGATGAGGCAAGAAGAGGCACACTTGATTCATTGAGGTGGAGATTTGTGAGGTGGTGTTCAATCTCATCAAGTGAGCTATACTTTGTAATATGATGTGTTGGGAATGTGGAACCGGAATCAGGAAGTGAAGAACCGGAGGTTTGAACCGGGTTTGAGCATCAAGAAGTCAAGCTGTTCAGAATAAACCGGGTTCGAGGCAGTTGAGGATATCCATCATTTGTGACGGAGCAGTTCAGAATTTGTGACGAAGAAAACCGTCGTTTTTGTCCGGTAGCTGAGCTCAACTTGATTCAGTTAGAACTTTCTGTACAGTTACATTCGAGCTCCAATACTTATATCATTGAAAAGCTCTCATCAAGGAGAAGATCACTACGTCGAGCAATTTCCTTGTTTCTTAGATTAGAGAGAGTATTTTGAGATTGAACGTTTCTGCCCTAATTTGTAGAAGATTTTGGGCATTTCGTTTCTTGTGTGTATTCTCTGTAATTGATTGGATTTCTTAGTGGATTGGGGTGTGTCTTGCCTCCGTGGATGTAGTTCATCTTGAACGAACCACGTAAAAGCTGTGTGTAATTCATTTTAGTTCCTGGTCTGCGTGAGTTCAATTCGGCTACATCTTTGGCCGAACTGAGTGTGTGTTTTCAAATTGATCTTTGTGCGAATTCCAGATTTTGTATAGTTGTGTGTTTAAGAGTTGAGTTCACTAACAGGAGCGAGGCCTTACGACATTCTATGAGACCGAAAAATGTGATTCGGGTGCTCTCGTCGTCCCCCCAAGGGACCATCGGAGATGACTGATACATCGCTGTTAGCTACTCCTAAGGTATAGCCATACAAACCCATATTGTCAATTCCATCCATCAATCAAACCCACATTAACCCCGAAAAATAATAAAACTACTCACAAATCATCAAAGCATAAACAAGAATCAACAACATTAAGCGACAAAACATAAAAAGGCAAATAAAGAGAAGGGAGAAGAGAATGCTCAATAGGTTGAAGAATCCTTGTAAAACTTGAATAATCTTAACGGGTGTCACAAGCCTGTGAATAATCACCAAGTTCTTCTCCAAATATGACTTTCCTTCTTTAAGAGAGAAAAGAGAGGAGATTCTACATAATTCTAGAGAGCAGAGAGGAGATTCTAGAGAGAGAGAGTAATTAAAAAGTTGAAATTCTAGTAAATGAGTAGGTTATTCTAAAATGGGATCGAGTAAGGGAGTTCTAATATGGGAGACACATTCTCATCCCTCACCCTTTAATTTTTGCATAAAAAGAGCCCTTAGTAGGGGTATAAAATCATATTATAAAAGAAGTTTGCTTGGCCTTCATAAGTGTAGAGTCGAAACCCTTGAATGCGCTAGATTCGTCTTTCTATGTGATTCCGGCCCTTTTTCGTCAAGAATTAGACTTTGAATCCAACCGAAAAGTTGTAAATTTTCATCTTGGATTCCCGTGGTAACTTGAATCACATCTAACGGATGTCGGGCGAGAAAGTTATGGCTGAAAAATGAGCGCATCTCGCCAATCGAACCGACGAGTGAACCGCCCTCGTGGCCTGGGTGCAGTACCGCCGCCAATATAAATTCCCTGGGTGTCTACTGTGACCACTACTACAGTCGGTATGGCCTCAATTTCCCCACGCTCAATCGCAGGGTGTTTCAAGCTCTATCGTTGTGTGCCGTCTTCGTGCATCGTCTTTTTGATGCCTTTCCGCTCGGTTTCTCGACCTAGCCTCTTCAGGAATTTTGTCAGGGACTCGATGATCTTTGGGTTGATCTTGACTTGGGCCTTATTGAGGCCTGTTTGTGCCTCAATTTATGGGCTAGAGCAAGGAAATGGCTGCAATCAGCCTTCTTGATCTCCCGAATTTTCCTAACCTTTGAAAACACCCAAAAGTGCATCAAATCATATCAAAAAAGAATTTCAACTTGAAAATACAATCAAACACAAAGTTTTAGTTAAACGTATAAAACACTCGCATTCACAAACAAATATGAACGTAGATAATGCTAGAAGAAACTAGTATTTCAGTGTTCATCATACCCACAACCTTCTTAATTATAATCTTCGTTTTTTCCTTGCACATTTTGCACTTTTAAGTGGATTTTTTTGCTCCATTTACTTAATTTGACGTATAGTCCAATATGTTTTTTTCTTTTTTTTTTCTTTTTTTTTTTTGTTATTAATGTCTATTTTATCATATGTTTATGTATTTAGGATATGAGTATTGAAACTAAGTGGAGCCTTCAACTTGTAGTATACTATAGATAGAGGAGCTAATTCAGATCTTCAACGCTGTGTAATACTTTTTTTTTTGTACTTTATTCATTTTTTTAACACTTTGTACAATTATACTTCTATTGATATTGAGAAACAAAATATGGAGTAATTTTTCTTTATTGTCCATTTTTTATTTATATATATCATTAACTATTTTTTAATTATTAACTGTGTATATATTAATTATTAAATAATAAAAAATACAAATCATAAAATAAATAAAATTATGTAAATACAGATCAACCATTGTCTTTATTTAAAATAACTACGGTTCGGACCGTAGTCAAAGAAAGTCACTAACTGTGGTCATACATACCGTGACGGTAGATATTAAATCTACCACTACGGTTGTCAACCGTAGTCGTTAGTATAAATTACTACGGCTGAAACCGTAGTCAAAGGAAGTTCCCAACCATGGTCATACATACCGTGGTTATAGAAGCTACTGATACGACTACGGTTGACAATCGTAGTCTTTATTATTAACCACTACAGTTCATCAACCGTAGTTATTAGCGGTAGGTCTACGACTACGATATCTACTACCACGGTCGCTCTATGTCTTTAACTACGGTTTTTTACCGTAGTCTTTTACGTTTTTTGTAGTAGTGTCATTTCAAAATAAGTGTCATTTTAGTCTTTTTAGGAAAAAATAATGATTGGTAAAGATGGCAAACATTTCCGTGCAACATCTATTTAATTGGGTATGTTTTGTGGAATAAGGAAATGAATCAACAAAATTAAGTAGGTTATTTAGAGTAAGACATGGAAGATAAAACGACACTTACTTTGAAAATTTTCATTTTACCTAAAGCGAAACTTAATTTGAAACGAAGGGAGTAACTCTTTTTTTTTTTAATAGATTTATTCTATTTATCTATTCCATTGTTTATCTTTAATACATTTTACAAATGTAGATTCCTCATGTACCAATCATAATAACAAAATTTTCCGAATATTTCAATTTCTGTCGTATTTCTCCCGCTTTTTTCAATAAAAATTAAAAACACGATTAATACTATTTTTTTCTAAGATATAACAAAATATACAAATATATCACGAATAATATTCGTATAATTCCCGCACAGTGTGCTACTTTCTTTAATATTTTCACCTTTATTTTTAAATAAAAAAATGTATTACACGTCGATCAAAAGAAATTACATAGTTTTTTAACTCAATCTTTTTCTAAAATAAGGAGAACGTAATTAATGTATAATAATTAATAAAAAATTAAAATGATAATATAATAAAAATGTAGTCTTAGATATTCTAGCAATAAATTATAACAATTATACATAATTTTTGTGTTAATTATGTTTTATATTGATCTATTGAATGAACTTAAATAAATCGCATAAAATCACAACAATCAAATAACATTTGTAGTGATTGATAAACCTAAAAAGATTAGTGAAATTAACAATTAGAAATATGATAATTGGATTATGAACTTTTTAATTAACGTATTTTTCCAATTTCATCTGTTTAATTCATGAATAAAATCCGGACAATGTGTGAGGTGGTGTTCAATCTCATCAAGTGAGCTATACTTTGAAGTATGGTGTGTTGGGAATGTGGAACCGGGATCAGGAAGTGAAGAACCGGAGGTTTGAACCGGGTTTGAGCATCAAGAAGTCAAACTGTTCAGAATGAGCCGGGTTCGTGGCAGTTGAGAATAACCGTCATTGTGACGGATTAGTTTCAGAGTTTGTGACGAAGAAAACCGTCGTTTTTGTCCGGTAGCTGAGCTCAACTTGATTCAGTTAGAACTTTCTGTACGGTTACATTCGAGCTCCAATTCTTATATCATTGTAAAGCTCTCATCAAGGAGAAGATCACTACGTCGAGCAATTTCCTTGTTTCTTAGATTAGAGAGAGTATTTTGAGATAGAACGTTTCTGCCCTAATTTGTAACCATAATTGGGCATTTCGTTTATTGGGTGTATTCTCTGTAATTGATTGGATTTCTTAGTGGATTGGGGTGTGTCTTGCCTCCGTGGATGTAGTTCATCTTGAACGAACCACGTAAAACCTGTGTGTGATTCAATTTCAGTTCCTGTGTTGCGTAAGTTCAATTCGACCATAACTTTGGCCGAACTGAGTGTGTGTTTTTCATATTGATCTTTGTGCGAATTCCATATTATGTCTAGTTGTGTGTAAAGGAGTTGAATTCACTAACACAATGAATAGTAGGCATTGCCGAATAATACCCGTATTAAAATTTTGTTACTATGGTGCTAATCATCATGAATTGGATGCATAGTTTGACTTGCTAATTGCTACTCTCTCTGTTTCTTATTAATTGACATTTTAGGATGAAAGAAAAGAATTAAGGATGAAATATTTTGACAGATATACCCTTAACTAATGATTTGACCAAATCAAAAAATGTCTTATAGATTGAAAAGTAGAGATATTTTAGGATTCAGTCAGGGAGAAAATTGGTAGAATTGGTGAAAAATATATAAAACGTTAATTAATTAGAAAATGAAAGAATATCCTAAAACCTATGAAAAATATCCTGAAATTCGTAGAATTCGTGAAAAATATGAAAAACATTAATTAATTATATATAAAATTTATTTTCTTAATTAATTGGTAGAATTGGTGAAAAATATGAAAAATATCTTAATTAATTGGTGGAATTGGAAGAATATCCTAAAATTGGTAGAATTGGTGAAAAATATGAAAAATGTCTTAATTAATTAGAAAATTGGTGAAAAATATGTAAAACGTTAATTAATTATATATAAACTTTATTGTCTTAAATTAATTCAGGATCTATAATTTCGATCTTATTATTTTCACTATTCATGAAATTGGTCTTTTAAATGAATATTCATGCAAGACTTGATCCCACACACAAAATTGGTATCAGAACCCTAGGTTTATTTAAGAAATCATGAATTATATTTACGATCCTAACGGAGGAGATATACGAGTAAAATATGATTCCGGATGAAAGTTCGAGAGAAAATACTCTGCAGGAATACTTGGGTGAAAACTCAAGTAACAAGGAATATTTCCATATTCTGGAAAGATAAAGACAGGCTTTCTTCAAAGAATTTCTTCAAAGATGTGACAATACTCTTGAAAGCCATAGAAAGCTCATGAACGATCTAAGGGATCCTTTCAAGATGTCAAGCTCAGAGGAAGGGAGAGAAAGGATCAAACAAAAGACTCTTGAACAGGAGATACCTGTAGAAGGGAATGCAACTGATCTCATCCACTTCAGAAACATCCAGGGAAGATTCCCTACCAAGGAGCTCTGGAGAAAGCATCCCAATCAGTCACCATCGGATATCCAGAAACCTCATTTACATTTCTGGAAGAAATCATGAGGGGACATAATTGGGAAGAAAGGATTGGAGAAAAATCTAAGATTACAGATCTTAGAGAAATCAAGAATATGGTGTAGAGTTATAGAGAGACCATCCTCGACCAATAGAAGGGATCCATGAAACACTAAAGGATGTTCAAAGAAGATTGACCATCTTGGAAACCAAGCAAAGTATGGCAAGGAGAAGAGAAGGACCGCCATCTTTTGATACAGAACCCCTGTTACATCAAAAGGAGAAAACTACCGAAGTGAAGAGAGAGCTGACAGATACAGAAAAATGATAGCTTTTCTAAACCTGAAGAATCTATCTTAATGGATAAAATAAATTTGGAGGATTTGAGTGACCTTGCACAATCCTTTGAAGGATTGGGTCTTGTAGATCTAAAAAAGTAAGAAAATGCATCTATGGGGCAACAACGGACTCCCTGAAATACACTAGAGAATCCAAAAAATGTGGCAGAAAGCGAGGGATCCCATGACCCTCCAACAGGCGCAAAATATACCACCAATGGGAGATTTCACAACTGGTGCTTGTATTTATCCCGCAAAAACAAGAAAGAGAACCCAAAAGCCAAACTATATGCAATCGCCTCATGGGAGATCTCAATTGGAGCCAATACATCCATATTGATTAGTGCTGAACCTAGATATATTAGACTTCAAGAACCGAGAACTACTCATAGATGAGTGGGCAGGCGCAATGAAGATTGCAGTTGGAACGATAGATCTGGACACAGGTAACTTTATCTCACTTTTAAAGATAAGTTTGGAAGGAATAGTGAAAATTGTTTGGGAAACTACTAATCATGAGATAGTAGAAAATGTCCCGGCGGGCAAAGTCTTAGCGGATATCGTCAACAAAATGGCTCAAGTAATTAAAGTGGGTTTTGTTGAAGTTGGCTACTTTGAAGGAGCTGAAGACGATAAGGTCAGACGATACAGACAAACACTTCATAGTTTGGATTTAAGTGATATTTTTCACGTAGATGAGTTCATCAAACTCTTCACAGAGTATAGATGGAAGTCAAAGATGCAGTAACATGATGTCATTCCATTATTCTTTGCCAAGATCCCAAGTCCATGGAGAATATGGTTGATTAAAGAATATCAACCACCTATCGAGGATAGAATGGATACCGTGGCGAGGAGAATGGCGTTCCTCAAAATTAAGCTTGTGGATTGGTGCTATCAAGCGGCTCTCCATAAGAATTACAAGAGGCTAAGAGGAATAAACGAAAGTGTTCCTCTATGCTGTGTTGAAAACGATATCCCTACTATTGTGAGAGGCCAACCATTTAGGCAAAAAAGGATAAAAAAAGAGAAGTCATCCTTATGCTAGAAGAGATGGTAGCAAGAAATCTGGATCTTCATGGAGACCTAGAAAGTTTTGGTCCAAACAGAAGGCCCGAAGTTACAAAACGGGGCAGAGATGAGGACTAAGCGGGAGTAGAGCTTCTTCCTTAGGCTCAAATCAAATGAGCATGGGAAGATCATCATCAACGAGGAAAACTTTCAGATGAGCTCATACAAGAGCTAATGAGAGTTTCAAAGACTGCAATTGCTGGACATGCGGTGCCAAGTGCCACATATCAACTCATTGTCCAAACAATCAAAGAAAAGGAATCAGACAGTTTGAAGCAACTCCAAAAATGGAAGAAGTTGTTTACTTTTAGGATCTAGTTCAAGTATATCAGTTGGAAGGAATTCCTTTAGATGAAAGCATATACGAAGAAGAAGATTATAGCGAGGATGAGTCTTCAGAATCAGAATCAGAGTGAAGAAAAAGACGTCTTCCGATAGGAGACGCAAGAAGATCCCTCTGGATTCTCCTCACAAATGTCAATTTCTTATAAGACTCTTCTGAAAACTAAGAGAGAAGACTCAAAACTCCAAATCTATGATGGGTTTTCCGTTGGGAGATCGGACAAGACTTTGGGACATTTCGTAAAAAAGATAAAGCATCATATTATCTATAAAGTTACTGCAGGGGAAACCGCAATTCCCTTGGAGCTGACAAGTAATGTGATGGAGATGCAACTAGTTTCGATAAGAGAAATTAGAGAGGAACTTAGAAGAATGAATAGAGATGCTCAGAAGATGCAGTGGATCCATATCGGAGCCATCAACATTCTGATCAAATCAACATTCAAGGAAGGAATTGATTCTCCGATTAATATTGCTATCTTCGACAAGAGAATCAAGAATTTGCGAGATGCAAGTCTGGGAGGAATCTCAGGCAATCTTTATGCCGGGAAATTGGTGTCCTACATTTATCCAAGGATTGCTTATAACTTGGCAGATCACGATTTTCATAGAGTTCTAACCCTTCATCAAGATTTCAAGAACAAGGAGTTGATGAAAGAAGGGAATAAACCATAGTCTATTACCTACAGTATTTCGTATGCACTTTCCAATACCCACCATTCAGAACTATTCGTGGGTAAGGAGTTCATCGAGATACCAGATATCTTCGAGCAGGTGGCACATGCAGTCTGTCTGAAGATTATGGAGTTGTCACCAATCCATGAGATGGATATGCGGATCGCTGATCAACTTATTATGACTAGAGCTACAAGTTAGAGGTTCGAGCCAAGAAGAGTCTCCTTTCATGATATTAGAATCATGAGTCTGAGCTGGGAAGAGAGGCCTATTTCACAAGAGAATCTAGAACTAGAAAAAATCACAAGCAAAGGTGAATTAAAGTGTTCAGAAGGATGGAGAGAAGTGAAGATATTATTCGATATCACTATAAAGGATAACATATTACCTTGTGATGTCTTATATTATTTACAATAACTTTCATTGGAGAGATTTGAAGGACATCTCCAGCTAGGAGAAAACGAGTTGATAATCTTATTTTTGGATTAGAGTTTCTCAAAGAGCACAAACCTTGGGAAAGAGAGCTAGATAAGATGGTGTTTGCAGTGGCTCATAGAAAGTATCAGGTTCTATTATATTCTCGGGGAACTTGGCCAGCTCTAATGGCTACTAGTCCATTCTCGATATAGATCTCTATAGAGATGTTATATGAAAAATATCGAGCGAAATATTTCATGGCATTCAGGCGCAGGAATGCACAGCCAAGTCAGAAATCTTTCCTACAAGAATTGGAGATGATCTACCGGCTATTGCAGGAAGAGATTTCTCAAAGAGGATTCTTATCCTCAAAAGAGGAATGAAACAAGCGGAAATAATGATCAGAGAAGCAGGAGACACCCCATGGTACAAAGTCAAGACTCCGCCAACTTATTTCCATGATACAGGTGCAGATATTCTGTTAGGAGACAATATACTACAGACATTCAAGTGGTTTACTCAAGAGAATGAAACACGAAGGCTTATTTTCACAACCCTATGTGATCATAAGATTGTTGTTCAGAGATTAAGGGAGGCCATTCATCGAAAAATGCCCATTAATTTTTGCAGCAAGCGTGGTGATGAAGGAAAACTGAGTCACCCAAAGATGAAGGATCATCGAAGATATGGGGTTGCAATCCTTAAATATCGAGCCGAAACACTAGGAGGAGAAAGGGATGAGTGAATGTCAAATGAGACAATTCAATTCCTCAAGGTATCTATAGAAGCATGTCCACAAATTGATATCACAATTGAAGAACAAATATCTCTAGAAGATGTCAAGAAGAGGATAAAAAGGAATTTCGATAAAGATCCTCTAACATGGTGGAACAAAAATGAACTCAAGGCAACTTTGAAGGTGAAAGCCAGAAAAGAAAATGAGTTTGCTCAATACAAACCCATCCTTATGAATCAAGTAGATCGTGAGGATATGAAGAAGATACTTAAGGAACATCTAGACCTTAAGCTTGTCGGAGCATAGCCCGTCGATCTCCTCTGTGTTGGTGATCTACAAACCCGCCATTGAAGGCCTTTAAGGCTTTCGCCATTAAAGGAGCTTCAAGGTACAGAAGCTTTGGTGCAGCTGCATCCCGAGCCGTTTCGACGCCTTAATCCTCTACAATTTTGGCCTCCATTGCTGTATTCGTCATCCGCTGCACCCTCGATATCTTTTGTGCTTCGACAAGCCCCGTCCAAGGCACTCCGGCTAAAGCCCTCCGCCTTTCACAGATCAGTGGGAGCATCACTGAATCGAGCCCCGAGTCGCCTTTCACGGTTCACCAATTAAATATGAGTCGGGTCTTCATGGACAGGTTCGTTCATCTCATACCAACCAAACCGGACTTGCTTAACCATAGGATTGATCCACACTCCTTGGGTTGTACTGGTTGCGCAGAAGCTCCTACGTTGCCTTCTGTTACTCCTGGACAGAATAGCGCACCTTACACTACAACAAAAGAAGTCTTTTGTATACGACTTTTTGTCACCACAATTGTGGTCACTAATAATAAGTTATTTGTGACCACTTGTTGTCACAAATCTCTTTACAAATTATTTGAGACAACTTTAAGACTACTTTTAGAGACAACTAGTTGTTGCAAAAAATATTTGAGACGCATTTGAGACCACTTTTGTGGTCACAAATATATTATTTGCGACGGAGTTATTGAGACGACAATAAAGTTGTGACAAATACTCATAAGTTGTGACAAATACTTATTATTTTAGACCACTTTGCTTAAGTTGTGGCAAATACTCATTATTTGAGACCACTTTTTTGTGGTCTCAAAAGACCCTTTTCCTTGTAGTGTTACTGCCTCCTTTCCCCTCTAATCCTCACTCCACGAACCAGCACCAAATTGTCCGCTATCACGATTACGAGACGCTAATGGCGGCTAGATTGACAAAATGTAGTCCTTGCTCAACAAATTTCGGGTGAGTATTCTCTTCCCTATCTTACTATTTAATTCTTCTTTATCTGCAAATTTACTGAGCATAACTTGGATTGTTTTCCATAATATATTGAGCAACACTCCAAATTATGTTAAGCATAACCACTAAAATCTTTGATGATTTTGAAAACTAGAAGTAGCTCTCTCTTGCAAATCTTTGAAGACGTTAAGGAATGATTAGCCTAAGACTTAGGATCCTTGCCTTGTTGAATAACTTGGCTTGTGAAAATTGAATCTGTGATGTGGTAAACAACCCATAAGATGCCCTGGTAGTTGAATAAAATCAAATATATATATATATATATATATATATATATTACTAATATAAAAGTATGAATTGTTTCGTCCTGTTTTTGGTTTCGTCTTTTCTTGTGATGCCTATAATATCCTTACTAAGTATTAAATTTAAGGGTAATTAAGTAATTTAAATTAATTTATTTTTTCCTTACTTGATTATAAATAGTAAAATATCCTTATTAAGAATTAAATTTAAGGGTAATCAAGTAATTTTAAAATAATTTATATTTTCCTTAATTGATTATCAAAAGTAAGAGTCTTTTATATTAAGAACTCCTTCTAAAAAGTACATGTTTAAATTATCCTTCTTTTACACTTTCAATATCTTAAATTTTGAAATGAAATCAATTTTGTATTAAAGTAGATTTAAAGAGCTTTCTAATGATATATTATTTGCATATATATAAAAAATTGTACTAAATAATATAATTATTTAAGGTATGGAATAAAGAAAAAATTGAATTTATTAATTATTTCAATTAACTATCATATTTTCACTATTCACACTGTCAACTCTTTTACAATAATAAATTTTATGGAATAATCTTAAAACTTTTATAATACATACTTTTATTTTTTATTATTCATATTTAATCTATACTATGATTCTTTTACATGTCAAATTCATGTAATTGAGTTTAACAACTAACATACATTAAGCTCTTATGCTTGCATATAATGTGATTTTCTATTAAAATTATTGTTAATAGAATAAGAAGAGGAAAAAAATATAGAGATAGACAAATAAAAATATGGTCTTTTCTTAACACTATTAATTTAAGTTATAAGGTCATATTAGAAGAATTCAAAATCTAAAATATTTGAATAAAAAAAGGAAATAGTAAGCAAATTTGTTGTGATAAATCTTATCATGCATAAATATTAAATATAATGAAAAATCTATATCAGAATACTCATGTTACTTCACTATAATTTGTAAATATCAAGTCACTGTAGTTTTTTTAAACATAAAGTAATTTCATTAATGGTTGTTTGAATCGGCCAACACTGATTGACATAAAAAGGGTGGTAGGCCAAAAAATTCTTTTGGAGCTATAAATTTTATTTTATGTCCTATCTAATACAATTTCCGTCCACGGAAGGAAGAGAGTAAATGTCTAATATTAGATAGCAAAGGCATACATGCAGAGGTACAATCCGCATCACCTATCGACGCGAATATAGTAGTGTTAGAATCTCCAAGAATACAAACTTGGGCACTCCAACGTCAGTGGTAAGTCAAACCGCCTCACAAAGAGCAAGAACTTTAGAATGAGATCATTGATATTCATAAATTGGCCATCGTTGGAGTAAGTATAAATACCAGAAAAATGAGGAGTTACGAGCAGATGATGTACTCCCATCAAAGTATATATGAAGAATGGCATTTGGGGGAAGAACAATCAAGGAATCAAGGGTGCGGCTGTGATGTTTAAGGAAAGAAATTAGCATCCCGAAAATCTTGAAAGGTCTGTGTTGTTGTTTCAAGCAATACTTCTGAGTATGTACGAACATCGAAGAAGACAATTTTATTTTATTGAAACCAGATTAAGTGGGGCAAGGACAACAAAGTATTCTGCTATATTTAAGTCATCAAGGAGCACAATCTCTTGAAATTACAAGTCGCGTAGATGCTGTCAGAATTGGAAGATAATTCATAAATTTCAGTTGATTGCCAAATTAATAAGGAAACGAGGCATGTGAAGAAGAGATGCAATAAAGAGTGATCAAGTGGTGAGCATAAAGAACAGTGGGGCTCATAATGAAGATGACGCTGAGCTAAGTTGTTGGACGATGGCAGGAATTAGAGCAGCATCAAGATACAGGCCTATAAGCTTTCAAATTCTCCTCCAAATAGAGTTTAGGCCATAGCTACTAACCAAGAAGGAGTGAGTGCCAATAAGATCTTCGAAAGAACCCATAATAAAATGATATGCGGATCGGACTGAAAAGTTACTACAATTGGAATAATATAACATCCAACTTCCGGAGAATGGTGATTTTTCAGAGGAATACCAAGAATCACATCAGCCGTCAATACGCCAAAACTAGCCCGAACTAACAGTTCATTCTAGAGTCCATGATCCGAATCAATGATGGAGCTGACTCGGACGTCTTGTGGGAGGCCCTATGTAGCGGATTTGATGAAAAAACAGGGAGGCAAAGGAACTAAGTTGTCATGGAAGATGGTTGTTGTCTCGCTATTGCTCATGAACCTGCAACAACCAAGAAGAACACCATGATTATCGCCATAATCATGTGTCATGTAAAGCTGGGTTGAGAACCAAGAACAGCATGTAACACATACATTATACTAAGATTGCATGATTCAGGCAAAGAGGCTGGATGTAGAAACTAAAGGGCGCCATGCTAGCTTAGGTAACATAGCAAGGTTAAATATTTTTAAATTGCAAAAGCCAGGCCACCTTGAAATTTTCGATTCTTGAGGATATCCCAAGACTTCCACAGAATTTTTCTCATGAACGAGCTATCTCCCCATGAAACCCACACAGATTTTTTCCAAATTCTCCATATTACTAAGAACATGGTTCGGCAACTAGAAACAATACATTGTGTACGTGGATAGTTCTTATACAATAGATATAATGCACACTTCTTACCCATTTTGCTTAATTACTCCTCTTACCAAGCATTAATGCGCTTACTAATCTGTTCTTTATGCCTGCAAAAATCTCCTGTTTATTTCAGCCAACAATAGAAAGGAGCCGAGATATCTACCATGCGAAGCCACTTCAACAATTCCAAACAATTAATAGATTGAGTGACGAATTTGAGTTTGTGTATTAGGTCTAAGAAGAATCCCTGATTTCTCAAAATTAATACATTGCCCTGAAACACTCTTGTAGAGACTGATAGCGAACTAGGTAAAATGTAAGAAAACACTTCAGCACAAATAGAGGAGAAGGGATCCCCCTGAAGAATTCCACGTTGTAGCGTGAGTAAACCAAAATTAATACCATGAAGGAAGCTAAAGTGCACAAATGACAAGCAAGGCAAAAAAATGTCATAAAAACTCTTAAGAAAGCCTCAAGCAAGAAGCATACGGTAGATGAAAGACCACTCAACACAGTGAAAGACTTTACTCACATCCAACTTAATAGACATGAGTCCCCCTTTCCCACACTTCCTAAACTTCATACAATGGTGTAATTCATAAGTAATAAGAATATTATCCATAATTAACCAACCTGGGATGAAGGCTGGCTGAGAATCAAAGATTATATAAGAGATGCAGGGTTGGGCCCAATTAGAGGAGCACATTAGAAGCTAACTTATGATAGACATTCCACAAAGAAATTGGGCGAAATTGGGTAATAAGCTCTGGTTTTCTAATTTTCGAAATATGCACACTGTAAATGTTACTAATTGAAGGACTCAAAGAATTATGAGTAAGCATGTGCATAATAAAATTAATAACATCTTTGCCAACAATATGCCATTTTTTTTTTTAAAAAAATACAGACTCATTACATTTTTCATTGAATTACGAGCAGATGATGTAGCTGCTTGCCAAATTAATGAGGAAATGGGCCCCGTAAAGAAGAGATGCACTAAAGAGTGATCAGGTGGTGAGCATAAAGAACGGGGTCGATGATGAAGATGACGGCGAGCTAAGTCATTGGACGATGGCAAGAATTAGAGCAGCATCTCCAAAGAAAATGCATGATACACGCTGATAATTTAAATTCAAAATTCTCCTCTAAATGAGGTTTGGTCATATCTACTAACCGAGAAGGAGTAGGTGACAATAAAATTTTAAGAAGAATCCATAATAAAATGATATGCGATCGGATCGAAAAGTTACTAGAATGGAAATAATGTCACATCCAACGGTCCGACGAATGATGATGATTTTTCAGGGGAATAGTGAGCTTCACAAAGCATTCTATAAGTTAAAATTGGCCCGAATTAATAGCTCATTGCAGAGTCCAAGATCCGAATCAATATTGGAGCTAACTCGGGCATCTTGTGGAAGGCTTGATGTAGCTAATCTGATGGAAAAATGGGGAGGCAAAGGAACACATCTGTCATGGAAGAGGGTTGTTGTCTCGTCATTGCCCATGACTCTTCGACAACCAAGAAGAATAACACGAGGACCATCCATAATACGGTGCCATATAAACCTGGGACGAGAACCAAGAGCAATATGTAACACAGACGTGGAAAGGTAGTACTTGCACTGCATGATTCGAGCAAAGAGGTTGGATGGAGAAACTAAAGGTCCTATGCTTGCTTAGACAACATGACAAAGTTAAATGCTTTCAAATTGCAAAAGTCTAGGTCACCTTGATATTTTCATTGCTTGCGGATGTTCCAAGACTTCAAGCGAATTTTCCTCATGGACGAGTTATCCCCTCATCCCCACCAATAAGATTTTGCCAAATTCTCTAGATTCATAAGAACATGTTCTGGATACTGGAAGCAGGACCTTGTGTACGTCGATAATGAACACTTCTTTACCTGCTTTACTTAATGCTTTTCTTTCCAACCATTGATGTGCTTACTAACCCGTTCTTTAATGCCTACAAAGATCCCTTGTTTATTCAGGCAACAAGAGAGAGGAGTCCGAGATATTTACCATGCAAAGCCACTTCAACAACTGAAACAATTGGCAGATTGAATGAGGAATCTGAGCTTGTGTATTAGGCCTAAAAAGAATCCCTGATTTCTCAAAATTGATACATTACCCTGAAACACACTTATACACTACAACAAAAAACGTTTAACACTACGGTCAAAAACCGTAGTTAAAGGCATAGTTAAAGGCATACAGCGACCGTAGTAGTACATACCGTAGTCGTAGACCCTCTACCAATGACTACGGTTCAGAACCGTAGTGGTTAATTATAAAGACTACGGTTGTGAACCGTTGTCGTACTATGTATGACCACGGTTGTGAACTTCCATTAATTACGGTCTGAACCGTAGTAATATATACTAACGACTACGGTTATCAATCGTTGTTGTAATAGTGGCATCTACGACTACGGTATGTATGATCACGGTTGTTGATTTTCTTCGACTACGGTCAAAGACCGTTGTCTTTTCTTTTTCATAAACCGTTGATGTAGATGATGCTCTTTTATAGTTTTTTCTATTTTTTTTTTGTAATTTATATATAAATGTGTATATATATATATATATATAACATAAATTAATATTTATGTGCAATAATATATCACACAAGAAAGAGTAAATATTAGATTAAAAAAAATCATTTATTTCTAAATATCAAAGTTACATTACGTCTCAAAGCTAGAAAAGAAAAAAATACAAATTAATTCCTCAATACTTAAATCCATTACAGAGGCGCTACTTTTCTTCTGAATCATCTTTTGTTATCCTGCAAAAAAAAAAGAAAAACACCAAAAAAGATATAATTAAACATAAAAAAAATATTTGTTAATCCAGATATCAACAACACAAAATAGTAAAAAAAACATAAAGTATAAGGTCATAATCAGATATATCTAAAGTATAAAACACAAATATAAAAATTAATAAAAAACTAGCAGTATGTTGAATTATCTTTATCTTTTTCTTCTAATCTTTTTTTGTGTTGTTTAATATTTTAACTAATCAATATCAATGTAATCATTGCAATGAAATGAAACAGTGACTACTTAGTAATACTTAGCGTATAATAACTTAACCTAAATGTTCTAATTCCATAAAATATAATAACAAAATTTTCTTGGTTTCAGATTAAATTAGAAGTATCAAGGATTTTTCTATAACCTGTATAGCAAACATACTACATGGCATAGATGAATTTTTCCAAAAAGATTATCTTAATTACCGCGATACTGAAAACAGGCATAATACAAGCGCACTAATATTTAGAATATTATTGGTAATTGAAACAGAATTTTTAAGTAACCAAAAGGAACACTATAGATATTAACACAAATCGGTATGAGTACTAAATTCTCTTTCAAGTACTTCACGTGCATTTATCTTGACTTCAAGGGGGGTACTTTACCATGACGAATAGAAACTGCACAGTAGCGAGGGACTAAATGGAATCTTGTTAATACTTTCTAGTAGGGAAACACTATGTATTAAGTCCAGTATATTGTTCAAAAGGCTTTAGCTTTGGACTACTCATCCTGCATGTGACCACCAACTTGCTCTATATTGTGTCTTTCAAAAGAAAGCAAACAAAAACATTTCTTCCTGATACTAAATGAACAGGTACACAATCAATCATCCAAATGATTATCAACACTCACTACATTCTACATGAAAAGATAAATGCAATAAATTGCTGCCATAACATGTTGAGAATGAGAATGACAAGAGAGCAAAAAACAGCTAGCAAAGAACATTTTTTTTTGTAAACAACTTACCCAGCAAAAGAGCAACTTGCACTTATCATTCCCTAAGAGAAGATCAAGATTTGGCTCTATATTACTTCTGCAAAGGTTCATCACAGATAGTACATTAGAACAAATCACAATCTTTAGATCCTAAATTTAGAATAACAATAAATCAATCAAAATATAAGTAACAAAACTCATTCTTTTTTCTCTTAAACAGAACTCATTCATTTGTGTCTGATGGCCGAAATCAACGACATTGATCAAGGAGTTACCTGATGCAACGACATAGATTACACCATCAACTTGCTTTAGCACTTCCACAAGACTCTCTTCATCTTGCAATGAACCCTAACAACTCAAAATAAAATTTACAACCTAGACGACCAAATTGAGGCTTAAAAAAAAAAAGAAAAATACCGAGGCCAGCACTGGAAATGTTTTAAAGTTTCTGGATTTTGTTCGAATCGTAAAATACAGACTCTTTGACTAATCCGAGTTTTGAATGCGATCTGAGCTTCCCTGCCACTCCGATTATCAATAATCTGCCCTTGCTTTCCGTCATCGAGTTGTATTATTTGTAGTTGGTGATGAATCCCCATATATCACCATAACTGTTAAACAAGATAACTTTTTGTAGAAATGACCTTGGAGCAATCTTGTTGGATTCGATCAGCAACACATCCAGAAAGATTAAACACATGGCATATGCCGCATACATAACATTCCAAAAAGTATAGGAAAACCAGTAGTACAGGTTCAAATCATTGAATTGCAAAATCTGACTAGAAGGTTAAATAACGAAAAGTAAAAAAATTCTAAAAAGCTAACATTCCTCATAACATGGTGTCTGTAATTTGGACATATCCAAACATAATTTTCTTATAAAACTAAAACGGACATATAAAAAGGGTAATAATTATAAGTGAAACAACAATTTTAGCAATATCTTCAATATCCTAGTTTTATGAGATAATGTACAAGAACAACAAGGCCAGACTATTAACATCTTCAAAATAGAATTTAAAAATAGATAAAGTTTACCTCATTTACATGCTACAACTGAATTGAATATTGATATGAGCATCAATTGAACTTGCACTAGACAAAAGGTTTGTTAATTGCCTAATTCAGTACTTTAAGCAGCAAAGTAATTGAAGTGATTTCGACATCTAAACGTGCATGCTAAAGCTTTTGTAAACCATCCAAAAGTTCTGCACCACATTCATTGAATACTCTATTTAATTGTAGTATATTATAATTACTGAAAGAGAGATAGAGAGATAATTGACTTATATAAGAGCTAGCTTCGGGATGAATTACTACTTCTGCCACAACGTAGAAAGCTAATAAAGTGTAAGAAATTGAGTGGAAATAAACTTACTTGACATACAACAATAAGAGAGGGATATCAGGGTTATAAATATAGTGTTTCTGCTTCACTTGAAGAAGGCCCATAATACCATCATTTGCGGACTCTTCAGTGGAGATCAAATGGTATCCATTACCAATTTTCTTTGACGAATCAACTTGAAATATAAATAGGATTGAGAAAGAAACATAAACCTAAGACAAGAAGATTAACTAACTTTTTAGCATCTTTATAAGCCTGCCGATTGAAGCAAATTAGTTGTCTAAATATCAAAGGGGAAGAAAAAGAATAAAATGTGTTATATGCAGATCTAATTGTCGATACAAATGAAGAGCGTAATACATAACAAAAACCTGCTTAAGAAAGTTCACTTGCTTTTTCCCTTAAAACTTCTCTTGAATCAATTCTGAGTAAATTGTGGCTAGGTCTACATCTGATTCATATCTGAACTCTACAGTAGAAGACAGGTGCCCCCTTATTGTGATCCTATTTGCTTATAATCTGAGCAGCAATAGCTCATGAATCCGATGAGTAGAGTTCTCTATTTTAGGGAAATTTTTGGATCTTGAAAAATAGAGGTGTCAAAGAAGACTACAGACATTTGTGGGACTCATGATAACCACATCACAATTCTCAAGTACTATACAATTAAAGATATATGACAAATTGCAAGCAAAACAACAACCAATCAATGAACAATAATTTTCTTGGGCTCAATGTATTTAATGTCTTGATACTACGAAATCATATTATAAACTTAGGATTGATACAACGAAGAAAGCTTAACATAACGTTTCTAGATGAACAAACATTAAGGTCATCAAGAACAATTTAAGTGATCACATGAAGAATCAAGTAAGAGAAAGCAGAAGTAACATAGAGGTACATAGAGAGACACTCACTGAAGATTGGGAGGAAGATGAGCAGGTGTCAGAAGATTTGCAATGACAACCTGAGAATCGTCCGCTGGTAGCGATACCTATGACAACCTGCACTTCAAATTGTGATCTGGTGAAGCAAGAGTAATTGGTTTGATCTAGTAAAATAAGAGTCGGAGAGAGAGCATAATCAAAAACCTAATTACACTGGTTAATATCAAACACTCCGACTATAATAAAAAACCTAGCTAATTATACCGATTTATATCAAACACGAGGATTAGGTAACCTTCAATTCAATATTGAGCGTAAAAAGAGTGCTGAAATAAGAGTAGGAGAAATTAATTTCTGGGAAACAGTTGGCGATCGAACAATGCAGTGAAAGAACAAATAGAGAGATCGTAGAGAGAAGGAGAGAGAACGTAACTTTGAAAAATCTTAGCCAAGTGAGCGATCGAACAACGAAAGCTGGACAACACACTACCAATTATCACTCCATCGACGATCTTCCCCTTCAATGGAGACCTTAGCAGTGAGAGCCCGTCAATGGCGACGTGGGAGAGTGTTTATTCGTCAAAAGTGAGAGCCAGGGAGAGATTGTTTATTGAATAAAGTAAGAACAATTTTCTTATATTTTTTATATATAAAAGAATCTCTTCGATTTCGCCAAAAAGAAACCTTTTTTTTCTTTTTGAGATATTAATTTATCGTGCTGTGGTAATACTTAGAAGAAGTCAGTAAATAAATTCGTTTTAAACCAGAAAATAATATGGGATACAATTATGTTAATTTTTTAACCTTTTTGCGATGTTCTCATAACATCGAAACAAAAAATGGTTTTATTTTATATATATAAAAAAAAAAGTCTGCTGAAAAATTACAATTATTTAATATGACACTTCAAAGTTATTTATTTATTATATACCATAATATGACTCATTTAATGGAACATGTTATAGATAAGTGTCCCTTTACATATATAGTATGACACTTATCTTCAAAGTGTCCTAACAGCTATATTTTCTTGGAGTGATTGGACAAAATATTTGAGAAAATAACCGCACTCGACTTTCAATTCACGTATTTCTGTGAGAGAGAGCGAGAGCGAGAAGAGAGAGATTGAGAGACGAAGAGAGAGGGAAGGGTTTGGACAAATTAGAATATAATTAATTTGAACAAAGTAAATATTAAAGGCCTTTATTTCTCTAATGAGGTTTAAGTGTCCCAAAAATTACTTTCTAATCAGTTAGCAAAATTCATGTAAAAATAAGTGACTCAGTAGCTACTTTTTGTTGTAATATCTTGTAGTGATTCTTGTGAGATAATATTAACATTTTATTACTTTTTTTTTAAAGAAAGATTTAACTGTAATTATTTTTAAAATAGTAGTATATTATATATTATATTCATATAATATTAGGATTATTTCAATAATTGTTAATTTGTTTGTATATAGGACACTCTAAAGTGTCCTATAAAGAGACGAATATGGGACACAATTTATAATAGATTACTCGCAAAAGAGTCCTATAATCCCACATAATATGGAGACATGTTCTATTGAGACTTTTCTTAAACAAGTGTCATATTATATATTTAATGGGACTTTTAACATGGAAGCGTCCTAATAAAGGTGTCCTAACAGGCCATTTTTCTACTAGTGACTTTATATGGGACACATATTATAATATATAGGATACTTAGAAAAGACTCATATAATCGCACATGATATGGGGACATGTGTTAATGGGACTCTTTTTAGACAAGCGTCCTATTATACATCAAATGGGACTTTTTACAAGAAATTGTCTTAATAAAGGTGTCCTAATAGGCCAATTTTCTACTAGTTGGGCTGAACACCTTTCACATTGTGCAGTTTAGTTGTGCCGAACATCTTTCACATAAAATTGAAGAAGAATATTAAAAGGACAAAATATTTATTTCCTAATTTTAATATATTAATATATGCATAAATTTAAAATATAGCTATTATTCGACTACGATCTAACGACAACGGTTTTGCAAATCGTAGTCTTTTAGCGAAAAATAGGTATTCGACTACGGTTCAACCACAACGGTTTTGTGAACCGTAGTCTTTTAGCAAAAATAGGTATTCGACTATGGTTAAACCACAACGGTTTTGCAAACCGTAGTCTTTTAGCGAAAAATAGGTATTCAACTACGGTTAAACCACAACGGTTTCGTGGAACCGTAGTCTTTTAGCGAAAAAAAATGTAAAACACTACGGTTTGTACAATGACCACGGTTGAGCGCTAAAAGACTACGGTTATTGAGTAAAACCGTTGTCTTTTGGGCGTAGTGATTAACAGTTTTTGTTGTAGTGATACAAATTGATAGCGAACTTAAGATGTTGGGTCTTCTCTATAGTTGCAACATCAAATAGAATTGTGTCATATGCACATAAAGATATGAAAGATAACACGTGCAGTTCAAGAGATTTTAATCCCATGAATACGCCGACAAATTTGTAAATATTATAAAATGCAAGAAAAACTTTAGCACAAATAGGGAGAGAGAGTCACCCTGAAAAATGCTCCGATGCGGCATGAGGGAGCCAAAATTTACACTCACACAAATGTAAAAGTCAAGAATGTTATATAGACTTCAATAATTTTCTTAATCTTCTGTATCTAAGAATTTTCTAAGATGAAATTTATTTTACGTTAAAGTTTTATTGTAGTAATAATAGAAGTAATTAAAGGCCAAACGTCAAAATTAGTGAACATGAATAATGGCACTTAATTATTTTAAATATTTAAAATCTGAACATTCAAGAAAATTATTAAATTGATAGAAATATCACAAATATATTTTAAGCATATATAATAACTCGTGAAATGTATTTATTACGCAATATAAAATTATAAGGTACAATAAAGAAATAAAAAAGAAATATAAAGAAATAATAAAGTAAGTTGTACTATGTAAATGGTTAAAAAAATGTACTATGTGAATCAGCATCAGATTAAAATTAAAACACGTAGAAAAATAAAGATAGTAAATTGTGAACAATAATATTAGCTTACGAGCATAAATTAGATAAAAATAAATAATAACTACATTGAAATAAAGTATGGTATAGTCCAAATTAAAAATAAAATGGGAGAAACAAAATTAGAATGGTTTAAGTACATGTACATATAAGATTTTAAATGAATGTGCAGTGTGCGAAAAATTGGAAGTATTTCACTAAAACTAAATAGGGAGGTCAATTCATAAAAACAGTTGAAATGTTGAAAAAAATATATTAGGGAAAATTGGTATAAATGTCCCGTAAGTTTGCCCTAATTAAGAAAATATCCTTTAAGTTTGACACTTTTAAAAAATGTCTTCCAACTTACAAAAAATTGATAAAAATGCCTCGTGACCGGCTACTGCAGGTTACCCATCAGGTCACCCATGAGTTGGCTGTTTTTGGCTTATGTAGCACTTAATTTTTTGACTTTTTTTGTGTTTTTCCTGCTTAGTCACTTATTAGGATGGTAAAGAAATTAAAATATATATATATATATATATATATATATAAATTAATATAATATTAAAATTTAGATATAAATGATAATTAAATTTATTTAATATTTAAAAATTCATACTTTTAAATTATAATCTGAGAAATTATTTTAATAAATCTTTAAAATATTATTTTGAATTAATCTAGATTGTAAAATATATAAAATATATAAAATATTCAAAATGAATTATAGAATGATTTAAAAACAAAAATATATATAGATATATGATTACTAAAATCTTTAATATTAAATTAAATTTTTAAATTTTATCTATAAAATCAGTAAAATTATTTTAGTAAATCTTAGAGTAGAACTTGAAAATTTTTAAAATTAATTTATAAAAGTAAAAATAATTTTTAGAAGAGTCTTAAATCATAAATTATTTTATATATCTAAAAATTATCTTTAGATTTTTATAATTTAAGATAATTTTTAGATATATAATTTTAATGATTTTATAAATCATTCTATAATTTATATATATATAATAATCTAAGATTTAAGACTCTTCTAAAAATTAATTTTATTTTTATAAATTAATTTTAAAAATTCAAGTTACTTTAAGATTTACTAAAATAATGTTACTGATTTTATAGATAAAATTAAAAAAATTAATTTAATACTAAAGATTTTAGTAATCATATATCTACATATATTTTTATTTTTAAATCATTCTATAATTTATTTTGAATATTTTATATATTTTACAATCTAGATTAATTCAAAACAATATATTAAAGATTTATTAAAATAATTTCTCAGATCATAATTTCAAACTATGAATTTATAAATATTATATAAATTTAATTATCATTTGTATCTAAGTTTTAATAATATATTAATTTTTAGATATATATATATATACATGTATATATATATATATATTTTTTTTTTAATTTCTTTACCATCCTAATAAGTGACTAACCAGGAAAAACACAAAAAAGTCAAAAAATTAAGTGCCACATAAGCAAAATACAGCCAGCTCATGGATGACCTGATGGGTAACCTGCAGTAGCCGGTCACAGGGCATTTTTATCAATTTTTTGTAAGTTAAAAGGCATTTTTAAAAAGTGCCAAATTTAAAGGATATTTTCTTACTTAGGGCAAACTTATGGGACATTTTTACCAATTTTCCCAATATATTATATTAACATACATATTGGAGCATGTATCTCGATTGAAGATTATGAGACACTATGTATATAGTCAACCCTCCATAAAAAAATATTATTTATCTTATAAATATACTATAGTAGGATTTTTATTTTAAATTACACATCATTTTCAAACTTCAATGTAGAATTAAAGAAGAAATCAATAAGTAAATTATACAAAGAAGTTATACTTACTAATAAAAAAAAAATTTTAAAAAAAAAAGTTCTCACTATGATACAAGTAGTTGGAAGTTTTTCCTCACATTAAAATATGCAAATGATTTTATTTGTAAATGTATGTTTAGATCAGAATTATTAATTAAAGAAATTAGAGAAAGTATGTTAGGCTTAATATTCGTATGTATATCTAACAAATACTGAACTTATGGATGTCAGTTGATGATGTAATAAGACCAATGACTTTGTATCTTTTATTCAATGGAAATCTATATCTTCATTCTTCATTATTATACAATTTTGCAGTTTTTGTCTAACTTTGTTTCTCATATATGAATGGTGCAGGGGTCTATTTATATTGAGAAGTAAACAATAATTAGAATATATCAAACTCTATGTATATAGTAGAAAATTTTGTAAAATAATACATTATATCATGTTATATCGTTTTTTTGAATAATTTAATATTATTTTTACGTGTTTTGCTAAACTAAGATTATTTAACCTTTTTTCCTCTTTTATGATTATTTTTAATTTTTATTTGATTTTGGATTGTGTTTCCTCAATCGATTAAATCTTTCATTTCTTTTTGTCTAGTACCGAATAATCTAAGAAGTTGTGTATATCTATTTTCATGATTAATATACATTGAGTTTTATTAAAATGATCAACCAATATCACCACACAAAGTACAATTATTTTTTTATTCACATTAATTTTTTTGACTAGATAATAATAAAAAATTTAGTGATCACGTGCAACGCACGTGCGTATTGCTAGTGTGTATATATATATATATATATATATATATATATATATATATATATATATATTTGTCTCTTGTTAATAACCTACCAATGGCATATCAGATAATAAATATTAACTATAAGGAATTGATAGGTTCTTACCTTGCTGTGCTCAGCTGGACTTGAAAGTTAAGTTCAGGACCTAGGTTGGCTATGCTTGATACTATGATATGGACTGAGAAGCATGCCAATTTGAAATATCTCCAAAATGTCAACATACATGCATATTGCACCATTATTGGAAGATTATACTTATATTGTTAAAAACACTACTATACAATAGCAAATTCAAATTATTAAATAGTCTGATTATTATCATTATCTTTGGTACACTCAATCAAATGGTATAAAAAATGGACGAAAATATTTTAATACTTGATTATTTATGTTTTCCGAGGGAAATCAACATGAAGCCCACGCTTGGAAGGACATCAATGACCTTGAGACATCCCCCTAAAGAGAACCATGTCTTACCAAGACTATTGGAAATCAAGTTCGTAACCCTTTGATGTGCTTAACCAAGTCACAATAAGAATTAACAATGAAACAATGTGTGTTTGATGATTTTGTTGAGTTATACGAGGAAAAATGCCCGCGACGTCTACACACAAAGCAGTAGAAGTGATCGAAGAAAAGTCCAGATCCGTTATGGCATAACTAAAGTCCCGATCTAAAGATTGGGCACGAAATTAAGCCCTGGTCTTAACCGGGCATGAGCCTTGGTGCCAAGCATAAGCCCTGGTCTTAACCAGGCACTAAGCCCTGGTCTTAACAAGGCACGAGCCTTCGTTTTGACCAAGCACGAAAAGTCCCGATCTAAAGATCGGGCACAAAAATAAACCCAAATACTAAGCTTGGCGCGGGTAAACTGTAAGGAAGTCCATATTTACTCTGGCATGGTGGAAAACCCAGGTTCCCCTGGATCTGGAACGGATAATTTCATGGAAAAGTCCAGAGTTGCTCTGGCATGAAGGCAAACCCAAGTACTAAACTTGACGCGGGTAAACCGTGAGGAAGTCCAGATTTGCTCTGGCATGGTGGAAAACCCAAGTTTCCCCGGATCTTGCACGGATTATTCCGTGAAAAATCCAGAGTCGCTCTGGCATGAAAAAAAAGTCCAGATCCGCTCTGGCATAACTAAAGTCCCGATCTAAAGATCGGGTACGAAGAAAAAGTCCAGATCCGCTCTGGCATAACTAAAGTCCCGATCTAAAGATCGACCACGAAGAAAAAGTCCAGATCTGCTCTGGCATAACTAAAGTCCCGATCTAAAGATTGGGCACGAAGAAAAAGTCCAGATCCGCTCTAGAAAAACTAAAGTCCCGATCTAAAGATCGGGCACGAAGAAAAAGTCCAGATCCACTCTGGCAAAACTAAGTCTGAATCTAAAGATCGAGCATGAAGAAAATTCTATACCCACTATGGAAAAAAAGGGCAACCAGACCCGCTCTGGTAAATGCGAAGCCCAGATTCATTCTAATATGAAGAAAAAATTCAGACTCACTTTCATGAAAATAGCCTGAACAAAAGAAGAATCGTGCAAATGCTTACTTTATGGTTACAAAAAGTAACCAAGTTTGGGGGGAGTAGGGTAGTATGCCTACCACTACTTACCAAGAAACCATTTTTAATTTCTTAAAAAACACAAACATACAAATATTAGATCATGCTTCATGATTTAAATACTTCTCGAAAGTGATTTCGTTCTTCATGACCTCACTTATCATATATTTGAGTTCGGGTCTTTCCTCGATCCCTCAATAAATCTTAAAAATGAGTTCGGGGATTCCCCGATCTCAATAAATCTTAAAAGTGACTTCGTTCTTCACGACCTCACTTGAGTTCGGATCTTCTCCCGATCACAATAAATCTCAAAGGTGAGTTCGTTCTTCACGACCCACCAACTCATTAAATTCAAGTTTGGGTTTCCCTGTCTCAGTATATCCTGAAGGTGAGATCGTGCTTTCCGATCTCACCAACTAATTAAATATGAGTTCGGGTGCCCCCAATCTCAAATAATTCTCAAAGGTGAGTTCGTTCTTCACGACCCACCGACTTAACAAATTTGAGTTTGGGTGTCCTGATCTCAATATACCCCGGAGGTGAGATCGTGCTTCCCGATCTCAGCAATTTAACAAATTTGAGTTCGGTTATTTACCGACTCAATACTCAATTTTTGATGAGTTCGTGAAGAACGAACTCATCTTCAAGGTGTCTTGAGTCGGAAATACCCAAACTCAAATTTGATAAGATGGTGAGATCAGGAAGCATGATCTCACCTTCAAGAAGTATTAAGGTCGGGAAAGTACCCGAACTCAATTTTTTAAAGTAGGTGAGGTCGTGAAGAACAAACTCACCTTCGAGAAGTATTGAGTCGGGAAATACCCGAACTCAAATTTGGTAAGATGGAGAGATCAGGAAGCATGATTTCAGCTTAAAGAGGAATTGAGTTGGGCAAAGACCCGAACTCAATTTTGATAAATTGATGAGATCGTGAAGGACGAACTCACCTTCAAGAAGTACCGAGATCGAAAAGCATGACTGCAGACTTATTTATTTATAGTTTCTTAGGGGGTATACTCCATTATGGCACTATAATTTTGATTATGAAATTGTCCTTATAAAGTCTCACGAAAATGTTCTTGCCGACTTTCTAATGAGAGATGGAGTCCAGTGAAGCTAACTCCATCCTAACAGGATACAGGAATCTCCAGGATCGTTTAGAGGAGCTTGGTAAGAGGATCAACGACCTGAATATTCAAGCCAAGGTCGCGGGTCGAGTACAACAGAAGGACTTGTTAAAAGTCCGAAGCGCGCTGAAGGGTACCAAACTTGCAAGTAATTGCCTTTGGGACAGCTTCATTATTTCTATCCAACGGGAAGCTTTTCCAGTAAAGCAAAATGTGGAGTTTCGAGAACGGGCCTCTAACCTGGTCTCCATAGATTCAAGTACAGTTAGCACAAGTTCTAGGTAGGATCCTTACATGGATCTAGCTGAAGAAATAATTGAGCAAACTTAGGATATTTCTTCTGCTGTGTCAAGCCAACCCAGCACCTCTAGGGTAAAAGAGGGAGAGATTAATCTTAGATCAATGGTTGGCACCTCTAAGATTGATATTAACGAGCTTAAAGTTTCTCCATTTCAGGTTTATCAACGAACATGGGAGAAAATTCTTACAGGGGCTGGAATTAACACAGCAAAATGCTAGATTGGTCGATCTGGTAAATATCCAAGAATGTGGACGATCCTAGGAGCCAGTCCAAGAGAGATAAAGAAATGGTATGATTTTGGAGCTCTTGCTTCGGTTCATACTGTGGCATCAAGTTTCCCAGAAATCTCAAAATTTGCGGGATAGATATACAATGCCGTGTTCGAGACATGGAAAAATAATAATCACCTCGAACATGGAGATATTCTGAAGCTGAACTTTATATCAACAGTCCCAGAACCACACAAGAACGGGTCTTACCCAACTTTTCATTTTATAAAGCTACAAAGACCTGATATCAGATAGATGTTATGAAAGAACGAGCCGCCGGCAAGTTCAGAAATCGCCAGAAAGTATTGCAACATGGCACATAATGGACAGTGGACGAGTCGGATTTGTCTCTGGTGCTTGGAACAGGAAAATGCACTATTCGAGCAATCGTTCCCTTTCATAAATGACAAAGAAAAGAGAAACGAGAAAGAAGAAATCAAAAGATGTCAAGGGGACCACCCTGAAAAAAATTAATAAAGGGATCTCCAACAAGCAGTGTGGGTTGATTCACGAGAATTGTATCCACCAAAAAGGCCAAATGGTGGAGAATAAGAAGGCATCTACAACAGAATGATTGAAATCTACATGTGATGCAAGGGTCCACACCCATGTGAACCATGTGTAGACTGGACCACCTCAATGTGATCCAAATAAGAGAAGCATCCAGAAAAGTCATAAGGCCAATAAGAGGTTGACAACTGGAAGTAATAATTCGAGGATAGAGGGTCTTAAACCTCTATAAAAGCAGGGAAGAAGGAAGCGGAATGCATCGACCATTCCCCTCTGTTTTCTTACAAAATAAACATTATAATAGTTAGTTTGAAGTTTTCTTCCATTCTAGTTTTCATTCGAGTGTATGTGTGCAGAGAGAAGAGCTACCATGGGTAGCTAAATAAGTCGTCTCCTCCCAAAAGGAGATGTATTGATGTAATAAATAAGTTCTTGATTTCTCAATAAAAGTAGGGCTTTTGTTCATCATCTTCCAAAAGTTTATTTTTGTTCATCAACCAAGAAAAACATTGTACGCCTTGAGGTAGGAAATGAAACGAGGTATTGCTAGTTGTTGTTGAAGGTGTCTACGTCTGGAACCATCGATTGCAATCGAGTGGTTGAGCTGTGAGGAGCAGTTCGTAAAATCCGGCGGATACGACCTGACGATAATTAGGTCAAAGGTATAAATCTTGGTTTATGTTTCAAGAATTTAATTGACGGAAGCATGATGGGTCTGATATGGTCGTAATGGACTATTTCCAAATTTAGGTTGAAATCAATCTTGCATGATGAAATTTATTAGGGGGCAATTTATAATTAAGAAAATATGAGACGAGATTTCAAATCAGACAAAACTTGGAAAGATAAATTTTATGAACTGAATTAATAAAGATAGAAATTTGCTTGCTCAAAACTTATAAATCAAAGTAAATAGTGAGCAAATTTTGAAAAGAGATTATCAGGAGCATACCGGTCATTTTGGGTATATTTGCAAATCAAAAATAAAAGTGATAAAAAAAAGAGGTTTTGTACTCTTCGCAATGATACAGTGAATTTTCTCCGAAAAATAAATATAAAGAAAATGCCAATGCTGGCCTTTAAACATAAATTCCGAAATATCACCGGTTGCTGCGCTGCGACTCTAATCTGAGCATTTGCTTGAGGTTTACATTTTACAATGTTTTTAAGTTATGTATCTTTTATATTGGTGAATGTGGCCAGGTTTTGATGGATATTGGGCGGCATAAATGGCCTGCCTTTGCATATTTTAAATCAAATGATAATATCCAGTTTGATACAGAAGAAGAAAACTGCCATTGTTGGAAATTATCAGTTCCAAGTGGTTGGAAAACAGTGGAGTGCTGCACAAAATAAACGAACAGAAGATACTTGAGAATTTATGGGTTAAGAGCTGGTTTAACATTTTCCTTATGTTGCTTTCGAAAAAAAAAAAAAAACATTTTCCTTATGTTTATTTTTAGGGTCACCAACTTTGACTAAATTTGTAATTACACCTTAAACTTTAAGACGTGACAAGAAAATTCATCAACGTTCAAATTTTTTCAATCATAATATCAATCATATTTTTCAATATCTAATTAATGTATCGCCACCATCATTATTAGATCTATTTAAAAGAGCTCGTCCTATATTCTCCTCCTAATTTATCATTATTATTAAAATTGTAATAAATCAATAGTTAAAGTTGCGGTTTCCACAACTTTTACTATTAATTCACGGTGGTTGTGATGATAGATTGTAAAATATGTCATGAATATATATAGAACGGTTTCGTCAAGACAAATCTAATGATGGTGATGACGATGCAATTAGATTTTAAAAAAATACGATTCATGTTGCAACTAAAAAAAATTAAAAGTTGCTGAATTTTTTCGTAATTAATCCTTATTTTTATTCAGATTTTTCTTGTGATATGAAGAGAGGGTATTGTGGTGTTAATAGAAATCTCCTAACTTTATAAAGCCAAAAAAAAAAAAAAAAAAAAATGTAGTATAAAATCGTGTTTTTCTATTTCATAAAATAAAACTGAAGTCCAACAATAAAGAAGAAAAATACATAGAGTGCCAATTATCCTATTTCCTCTTTATTTAAAAAAAATAATCCTAATTTCGTACTACAAGTAGGATTTTCTTTCCTATGTTAAATAATAAATCAAATACGTGCAAAGAACAATGTATTTATGGTGGTCATATTATATGTATCTGTAATTACATAGATTTGCCTCCATATGAAATTAGGTATGACCAAGGCCTCTTAGCATCTTTCCACCTGAAGCAACGATCGATTTTGTCTTTACATCCTTTGTTGCTTTCTTTGTTTTTATTACCTTCAAATATTGGACAAAATTGCATTTTCTCATCTCTTCCAGAAGCTTCTTCCCTATACGATGAATTCTCTTTTCTTGGATGTTCATAAAAGGGAACATTTTTCCACATAAGCTTCAGAGCCTACAACAGGAAATTATAAGTAAACAATACTGTTATTTCCACGTCTCATAAAAAGAGCCATGTTCAAGAGGATTTATTGTTCAGAAAAAGAGTTATCTCAAAATTGTAGTTTCATGAATAAGTATTATATGATTGAATAATTATAAGAATTTGTAGAACAGATCATTTATAACTTATATTGAAGCATACAATTAACAATCATTACTTTATAGTGTAGGGTTTAAGTACAGAAAAAGTATATGGTACTATTGAGACGATATCATACTATATAGGTGCCATAAAGTAGTGAAACCAGACATGAAACTATAAACGAGTAAAAATTTTGAAAATAAGAAAGGCGCATAATTAATTAATTAATTAAGTGGACTTACATTCCAATAGGCCGTAATAGAAACCCTATGAGGCATGAACCAGAAGAATGCTTCAAGATCATCTGATGTAATAATCGAACAAGTGTTTACTTTCTTAGCTGTCAATGAAGATCTGAAGTAGCTACCCCGATCAGGATGTTCAACTCCGATAAATGCATACAAATGCTCCCCAGGATCATTCACTTTTAGCCTCCAACTCCCCATCATATCCTTTTATTTCATTTGATGCAACACATAAACCAATTAAATTAATAACTAAAAAAGTTGACAATTTTATAATGATCATAAATGAAGCCTTACCATGAAAGGGCTAATATATTCAGATTTTGGAACTAAATCGGAGCTTGGATTGAACACAAATGTCACACTTTCACCCCATGGTGTATTGCTTGCCTGAATTAATCAACCAACATTGTCAATTAATGTTTTGCCAAAAACTAAACCATTAGGATATATTACACCATTTCCTACAATGATTAATTTCATGACATTATTAGTACTGATGTACTGGTGATATCATAGTATACATGTATCATTCAATGATACACTGATGTAGAAGATGTTGCATCTTTGATTGTAAAAAATCCCGTTTAATAAAATTTAGAGAGAGAGCGCCCCCACTGAAAGAGGGAAGTTGATATTAAATGAAAATTTTACCTCAACAAGACATTTCTTCAAAATCTTGGTAGAGCCTTCAATTTCGTAGCAGTAATAGTAATTTACTGGACTTCTTTCATATCCCAGGCTTGGTGGTATTCTCAGGAGATAACTGCTTAATCCATACAAATCAATGTTAGTAAAATATATTTCACAAACTTAACATAAAATAAACACAAAAAGGCATATATGATATACAACTAAAGAAGTAGCTAGCCAGAAAAAAAGCATTACACAGGCCCATTTGTTTTGGCGGCCCGACGAGCATCGTGAGCAGAGAGATAATTGGGAGGCGAGTAGGGTGGGCGGTCCAGGTCGATGAGAGCATAACGGGCTGAAAACCGGAAGGTGTTTCGGGCAGGGTGGCGCCGCTCATGATGGACAGTGCCTTCATAAAGTGCAACAATGTTTCCGACCTCTTCAGAGGTTTGTAGGCCGGAGATGCGCCGGAGGAGGAGGCGGAGGCCGAGGAGGATTGACAGTATGAAGGAGGTGATGGTGGTGCATATGATATAGCAAACAACATACAGCGGTGTCATGTTTATTTTTTAGTTTTTATGGTGAGTTGGTAATGTGTCTCATCGAATCTCCTATTTATAGTACTATTTTCTTTTCTTTATTTCTTTTTTTTTTTTTGCAATGTATATTGTAGTAGTATTTTTTAGTACTGTGTTTTATATAAAGAATTTTTTGTGGGTGGACCTCAACCGAAATAAAGTATAAATAATTACTCAAACCAAATTAAGTAAACCCCAATTTCTGAGTAGGTTCGGTAATTGGTGTTCACTTTTAGGTTTTGTTGTCCAGGCCAGGTATTGCTTACATCTATTATAATGTAAATGATTTTTGTTGTTTTCAATACTTGTATTGTTAATTCGTTATTAAATTTTAGAATGGATTGAATATCTATCTCTAAATGGCTAAATTTCCATAAATAATATGAGATCGAGAACGAATTACCTAAGAAATAAGATATAATATCGATAATGTCTGTTTTTAATTTCGAACTTTTAATTTGACCAAATAATATCATCTTATACATGTATTGTATGGTAACCCTTATGAAATCACTACAAGGAAAAAAGGTATTTGTCGCTACTTTTTTTGCAACTACAAAGTAGTTACTTTTACTAAAAGTAATTCCTTTGTAATTATTAATAGTTACATAAAATATTTCATACAATTTTAACCAAATTTGTTACACTATGACAAACTCTTTTACAACTACTTATAGTTACAAATACATTAGTAACTACAAAATAGTTGCAAAAAATAATTACAAATACAGTAGTAACTACAAAGAAATAGTAAAAAAAGTTTTGCATCTTACAATAAGTAGGTACCCTATAGTAATCACATTCTAAATATAATTACTAAAAATACTTTTGTGACCACTCTTCATATTTTGTAACTACATTTTGTAATGGTAAAAAATCTTAATCTTGTGAATATAAAATAAAACAGAAAAATATAACAGATGATTACTTAGGAAAGGAAAGTATAGTACCAGATGTGCGCATTTATTATTTTAATTAGACTTAATAATTCTATTGTTGTTTATGTATGTTAAATAAATAATGATATATAGTACAAAAAACATAAAGATGTAGCACTAACAATTACTTATATTTTTGTTTCATATACTATAGTAAGATTAAACCTTCCATTATTTCAGTTCGACCAAAATAAAAATTAGAAAAGAAGAGTTTCATTTTTTTTTTTTAACAAACAACCAAAAATCTTATAACTTAATTCAAATCTTTAAGTACAAGATTTCTAATCCAAGAACGAATATCTGAACCAATCCAAACATATGGATTAGCAGATAAAAAAGAAAAATGCGCTAGACTACCAGCTACAGAATTAGATGTACATTATAGGAACAAATACTCAAAAAGAGTCTTTGATTGATCAAAGTGTAACTTATATTTTTTACTTATACTAGTAAATCACCCGTGCGATGCATGGTTATAACAAGTTTTTTAAATATATATATACCGAATGATCAATCATCAAAGTTTTAAAATCCATTTAGGAAAAGCGTAAATATGGAACCTATTAAAGAAGTAGAATCTGTAATTTGGAAAAACTCTGCACCTGTATATTACAAACATAACATCTAAAAAAAACATATTTACACATTTCTAAACACTTTCTAATAGACAAATCAATATCTTTAGCCCTCTTCGGTTCGTGACCCTTGAAAGTGCAACATAAAGTTCGTCATGACTGAAGATTAGTTTTTTTTTTTTTTTTTTTAAAATATAAATCAACATGAGATAAAGATTGACCTTGTTCTTTGTTTATTGTCATAGCGTACGAAACAATTGTGGGAAATCATCTGCGTTGGAATTTAAAAGGAAATGTTGGGTCGGATGGTGTTAGAGACATTCTTGGGATTAATAACAAGTAGCCAGCATTACTACCTGTCAAAATCTTACCCTCTAGTACATGAAAACTCAATTTTGTAATGACCAACCTGGTACCATTGCACAATCCAATAGAAGGATCTATATTTTTCAAAAGCATTACTGGAGTTCCAACCTTCAATGTCAACTCATGGTTCGGAGTTCCAGAGCAAAAAATCTTGTTAAAAAATCCAGGCATGTGAGTCGGATTTGCACGAACTCTCAGAACTATAATATATCATTGCATTGCATCATTCCAAATTTTCTCAATCATGTGTTCATTTACTGTACTGACCATGTCAAGAGTTAGACACAAAATAACCCTCTCTTGCAAATATTTACCATCATCTAATCTATTGCAGAAGTTGAGTATGTACTATGTACAATAGTCTCCATTGGATCGTCACGATACTTCAGCAAAAGATCTTCAGAAATCTCAATTTTAGAATTTCCATGATTTGAGCCTCCTATTACATCGTCTCCTATACCCACAACCCAATCTGAAAATTCTCTAAGTTCATCCATGTTACAACCTGCCTCAGATCTCATAAGCCTCATGCTTTTTGTTAACCTCAAATCGGTGCAGTGATCCCATATTTCAGAAGAATTAATCACCCCAACTATATCTTGTCTAGTACCTTTTGGAACAACTGGTAATATCTGTCTAAAGTCGCCACCAAAAATTACAGTTTTCCCTCCAAAAGGAGTTGCCTTTTAGTGTTGATGCTTCAATGATTTGTCAAGTGCTTCAAAACAATGTCGGTGCATCATTGGTGCTACATCCCAAATTATCAACTTGCACTTGATAATCAATTCAACAAGTTTTGTTCCTTGGAAAATGTTGCAGGCTGTGTTTTCTTTTACCCACATTGGTATAGTAAATTGGGAATGAGTTGTTCTGCCGCCAGGAAGTAACAAAGATGTTATTCCACTCGAAGCAACATTTCAGACAATGTCTTCCTTTGATCTAATTAAGCAGAAGGAGTCCTCCAGAGGTAAGTCTTTCCAGTACCACCATATCTGTCAACAAAAAAGACTCCATCCTTATTAATTCCACAGATGTTATAATGGTATTATAAACACTTCTTTGCTCTTCGGTTAAATTTGGCAGAAGATGGTCAAATCCATAACTAAAGCATCTCTATCGTAGGCTATCTCTCTAGACATTAAGTTGTTGACTTGCTGGCTCGATGAATCCATCCTTGCAGTAGGCATACCTTCATAATTCCTTCAACTCAACAAAAATTTTACCGTGGAGATTGTTTATCTCACTTCTTTGCCTACTAACAAAAAACACGTTATTTTGAAAAAAATATAAACCAATGAAGAAAAACACTTTATATGATTTATTCATTTAGCAGTCAATTGATTTACTTTAGAAAAAAATAATAATGCATAGTATGTACCTTACAGATTCCATGCGATAATTAATTTCATTATTTGTGTCATAAATATATAGTTGTGCAAACTTTGGTTTGTCGCCTTAACTGGCAGCACGCTTCCCAATAAGTGGTAATTTTTTCCATTCAACTTAAATATTGGAGATGAGTTTCCATTGTTGAGACTTCTGTCAGTCTTTCCTCCAATGGACGTAAAGGAAAACGTACTATTGCAAGAACGAATATTCTCCAAAAAATGTTTCCTCTTTCTACTATAACCATCAAATAATTGAAGCGAGCCTTCAGGTGGTATCTTCATATCAGGTAGTTGACCATCAAATAGTTGAAGCAAGCTTCTGGTGGTATCTCGATATAAGGTAACTGAACCCTGCCCTTCATACAACAAAGTGAGAACTTAGGTTGTTAAGACCTATAATTAGATCTCAGTCGCTCGTCATACCAAAACAATGCCCCTACACCACTGACATTTGAATTGTGGATCTCCAGCATCCCAATATTCCTTAGCTATTAAAAGCATAAATTTCGTATGAAAAATCATTTTCTTGTGGTATAGAGATGATCAAGGAAAATCATAAAAATAGATCATTAGAGTTTAAAACAACATACAAATTGTGTAATTTCTTCCTTTACAGGTTTCATCAAATTCATTGTATAAGTCCTCATCACAATTAACATCAACCTGATCGACCTCATCTAGATTGTGATCGTTTACGGTCAAATCTACTACTCCATCATTAGTTTTTTGGTTGTGATCATCGCCTGTCAAATCAATAATCTCAGGAAAATATTGATTACTAGATGAAGTACTTGTCATATTACTAATTTTTTGGAATGTTGGCCTTCTGAGATCGTTGATGGAAACCTTAATATGTCCCGTAACTAAATATTTAACAATATGGTATTGAATCAGGCAAAGGATACAAACTGATTACATCAAGGGAAAACTAAATTTGTGATTTTATATTAAACAGACATTTATAAAAATTACCATTCGTCACATCACTGAGAGGAGTAATTAGAAATTTTTAAAAATATTTTGAGAGCCATCACCGAACACATGAAATACACGCGTGTTGCACTCTCTCGTAGAAGCTTCCAGAGAATCCTTTCCCGAAATATTTCATAGAATAATAACGTTATGAGAATTTGAATACACTAACGTGTGAAAGTTTAAGCTAAATATAGAAAGTCAAAAGAACATTAAAACATCATATTTATAGATCTTGCAAAAATTATAGAAAGAAAACATCGTAAGTGTTATAAATCTATCTTAAACAATGATAGTAATTGAATATATAACAGTTAATATTAGTGTAAGACAGTGAAATATAATACGTAATTATTCTTATATTACAAAAATTGACGTTAGCAAATTATATAAGGAAAAAAACATTTTAAAGTTAACAATGAATACTAAATTAAAAAAATACATATGTATAATTTTTCTTAAAAAGGCTATAAATTTTTTCTTTTATAAATGCTTAATGAAACTTAAGATAGCGGTTATGAACTCAATAATTCGTCTCTAATGATAACTTAGAGAATATGTATATATGTGTGTTGTGCTTAATCGTTACAAACCAGGTCCAAGGTTTTGGGCATATTGTTTTTCGACTTAAATATTCAATAAAAATCAATCAGGATGTGCTTCTCAGTATTTACTAATGGATAATACTACCTAGGCAGATTCTGTCAGGGCAAATTTTTTATTTCAAAAGTTTTTTTTTTTTTATAATACATTATAAATGATAAAAGAAAAATTATTTGTGAATATGGTAATTGAATTTTTAACATTAATTATCGTTTACGGGTAAAAAAAAAAAAAAAGACGCAATTTTGTTTAGAGTGCTTCAAAATGATAGTTAACATTTAAATTTCGTCTTGTGGTAGTTAACAATTATATTTGTAATTTTAGTAGATAGAAACAAAAAAATAAGTTAACGAATTTTATTTTTACCTGGAGATAATCTGCCCATTTAGCAAGCTCATTTACTAATTTATAGGATGACTTCAACTTTTGTAATAGGATAAGTAGGATCCATAAGTTTACATTGACAAAATAAAAGCGAGTTGAGTAATTTCAACAACTAATATCTCACCCAAAGAATATATTTATAAGACGTAAAAACTGCATTATAAAATCACAATTTATTAATTTTTAATTTATATTCAACACATCATACACATAGAAAACATAAATAGAAAAAATATAAGAAAACACATTATCAAAAGTTTAATAAAAGACGACTTCAGAAGTAGTATCCTCTTAAATATATAAGTGACGTCTCGTATTCAAGTACATTTTCTAGAATTTGGACGAAAGATAAACAGTTGGACCCAATATTTCATGTTTCGTTCTAATATGTAGAGATTAAGGAGTGTTTGCAAACAATGAAGAGAAGTGATTTAAATTGACGTTGTGACAAAATTAGAATTTGTTAGTTTTTTTCAGAAAAATGATTATAAACAAATAAAAAACGATAGGTAAAATTAATAATAGTTACATTTATTTGAAAAAAGTAAAAGCTATCAAAATCTATATTTTTAGAGATTCATAAGAGGGTGTTTTCATTTGCTTAACTTTTGAAGAAGTGATTAAGGGTGTGTTTGCATTTGCTTTTTCTAAGTGTTTTTCAGCTTATAACTTGAGAAAAGGTATTTTGTAGTGTTTGCAAATCAGCTTCTGCTTAAAAAGAAGTGCGTCCAATGTAAAACCTAAAAGCATAATTTTAATGTTTCTCTCTATCAATGGCAATTCTGTAAGTAATATGACACTTTTTAAAAGACATAAGTCATTTTATACCTAACACTCCAACTTCTACTTTTATTATAAATCACTATTTTTTCAAACACTACCTACTTTTTACATAAGTGATTTTTATAGAATCTCTAATATCACTTTTTCAAAAGTGAAAGCAATCGCAAACACCCCCTAAAAGTAGAGATTGTGGTAAAACTGCTTAAAATCAAAAGTAGGTAGTGTTTGAGAATAAAAGTGATTTTGGTTAAATGTAAAATGTTGGAGTGTTTGATATTTAAGCAGCTTTTAGCTTATGAGTAAGAGAAAAACCTTTTATTTATTTTCCAAAATACCAAAAAGTTAGAAAAAATCAATTATTTTCTACTTTCAGCTTTTGACCTAAAATCACTTCTATTGAAGGTAAAGTTGTTTTTCCAAACACTCCAAAACAGCTTTTCTCAAGCTCTAAGCTGAAAAGCACTTGGGAAAAATGGCAAACACCCCCCAAATATAAAATTGCAAACACCCTTTCAAATTAAAATTGCTTTTCACAAGTGATTTTGGTGTTTCCTTTACTTAACTTTTGAAAAAGTGATTAAAAGTAAAGACTGTGGTAAAATTACTTAAAATCAAAATTAGGTAGTGTTTGAGAATAAAAATGATTTTGATTAAATGTGAAAGTTGGAGCATTTGATATTAAGCAGCTTTTAGCTTATGAATGGGAGATAAATTTATTTATTTATTTATTTACTAAAATACCAAAATGTTGGAAAACAAAACTATTTTCTACTTTTAACTTTTGGCATAGAATCACTTCTATTAAAGCTAACGTTGTTTTTCCTGACACTCCGAAAAATATTTTTCCAAGCTATAAGTTGAAAAGTACTTGAGAAAAGCAATTATAAATATCTCTAGTTTGCAAACACCATCTAATAGTGAAAACGACTTCTCAATGTCCTCCACCTCCATTTCACCTTGTAAATAACAACAATCATTTGTAGCCTCCAGCTTAACTCCATTGACACCAAACCTCTCCCCCACCCCCACCCCTTCCCGCCACCCCACCCCACCCCCACCCCCTCACTATTCACGATTTATAGCCAAGTAGACCGAGATTTAGAGATTATTACCTAATATTACACATCCCACCTTTGGTCTTCCATGGGTTGTCCCGTCAACCATAGCAATTCAACTAGATTTATATTGACACAATTTTTTTTTTCTTTTCGACCCAATTTTCATAAAATTATATCTAAATCAGAAATGTGTCAAGTCGTCAACGGTGTTTTTATTTTTTATTCAAGTTTGGAGAGCAAAAAAGGTCAGATCTTGACAGATTTGTACAGATCTAGTGCCAGATGACAAATAAGGCCCGACTTGTGATATTGTAGAACACGAAATATCAATTACATCATCTTTTTTTATATATTGTGTGAAAGTTGAAACAGAACCGTTCATGAACAACCTACACTCAAAATGTAACAGGCAAACAGACTCAACGCTGTAGTTAAAAATTACTGTAGTCGATCCAAAAGATAACAAAAGAATGAAAATGACATTTATGTAATCATTACAATAAACTGAGAATGCTTTAAGTGTTGAACATAATTGCGTAGTCTGAGTGTCCCAAATAATACAAATCTCACTTAATAAAATACGCGTTAATAACCTAAAAAAAAACTGTTAATATCGAGTTTTGATTCCACATAAACAGATATATATTGAGTCCATATTTTGGAAACACCGAACCGATGAACAGCACCACTGGAAATTAGATTGCATAGTGTACAATTAAAAGTCACATTTAAATAGCACATAAATAAGATTAAACTAATACCGCACAAGTTTATCAAGTAATGTACATAAAATTGTATGACTTTCCATAATGCCATAATGCAGGACTTTACATAATAATACCATAATGGGGGATTAGAAAATACCATAAATTGCGTGAAACAATTTTTAAACACATGTAAGACTTTCCATGTACATTCAAATCACAAAATATTTACCTTACAAAATTGGTTTCTACAAATAGCATATGATTTTGGGCGGAAAAATTTAGAACCTACTATTTATAGACGGTTCCATTTTTTATTAAGTAGGATATAATTTTCTTTATTTGTTGATTTGACTTATTCAATTAACTTAACTTATTTGTAAAATTAAAATGTGTAAAATTAAAATTCTAAGTTTTTTAATGGGACTAATAAAATGAGATATTGAATTTTGAAAAATAACTCCTCTTTTAACTAAACTTTTTGTGTGGAACATTGCCTCTTTTTCTAGGAGTGTCTAGGTACTCTACCGATTCCTAAATACTAGACGCTTTAGGAAATCATTTTGTTCCAAAATACAAGTTATTCTAGTTAAAAAAAAAAAAAAAAAAAAAAGAAAAAGAAAAAGAAGCCTCCTTTCAATATTATACCACCGAATATATCAATAAAAAACTCACTAAAAATCCCCTATTTTTTTATCATTAATTATAGGTAAAGAAAAGTTGAGGAAAAAAATTAGGATGATAAAAGACAAATTACATACGAGTATATTTCTTTGGAAAAATTGGTAAAAACATCCTTTAACTTTGTCATATTTATGAAATCATCCCGTATCGGGAACAGCCTATAACCCATCCGGTTACAGGCTGACGCGACAATGAATCGCTGACCTGATAAATCGATATACACATGTGTGCTGATTTGGCCAAAAAATCAGGGAAAATGAGGCATGACCACATTAAAAATTAATTAAACACAAGTTTCTCGAACCTAATGCCTCTTTCGCAGTAAAAAAATGAAAACAAATCAATTGTTCTTTAAACCCTAGTCTAGACTCATTTGCTGAAAAATCGAACCCAAATCAAAATGTTCCTCAAACCCTAATCAATTGACAAACTCTGAAAATCGACATCTATTGGTGCGAATACGAGTTCAGACGAAGATGAAGCTGCGCGATCCGTCTAAAAATAACGACCCGGTTCCAGATTATGGTAAGTTTTCTTTGTAAACTTATTGACTTCTTAAATCGAACTCGATTTTTGTTGGAAAATGTGTTTTGTTTGTTTATTCTTGTGGGGTCTTCCATGTCTGATTTTGAACAGAGATATGTAGTTTGCTGTCTGTTGGGGAATATTAAACATGTGGGGGACCATTTTCTTTTAAAAAGTGTCTGGGAAAGCGATATATTCACATGGGCTTACTGAAATAATGAAATTAAAGTGTAGATTTGCTGTTAAGCTTGTGTTGTTTTTGGATTATTTGTTTGTTTAGTCTGAGTAGTTGCTGTTCTATGGTAGTGAGAGTCAACAGATTTTCTTTAATGTTGGCATGTGAGCTGTATGTTTAGGGTGTGTATGGTTTAGTGGACCCCACTTCTGTTTAGTGATTGGTCCAGTTTAGGTGGTAAAACTTACCAGGTTGGCTTCTTTATTGATTGGGATGTGGTTGGTTTGTTTATTTATTGAATTTATTGAACGCAGTTAGGTTTAGCTTTGTATGTTGACTTCAATTGACTGCTAGTTACACTTTTTTATCAGGTCCTTCTAGTCCTCTTTACACCCTATCTATACACTACAAGGGAATAGTTGATAACTAGGATGGGGTGTATATCGGAGGTGAGCATGTCAAGTTTGACCACGTAGACCCTAGCCGCTACAAATTGAGGGAACTTATCAAATTTCCTGCGTACCTGGAGAGCTGCAAGTCCCCTTTATCGGGCCCATGTTGATGCAGTCCCTCGAAGCCTCCAAAAGCAGTTAGGAGGGTCGGTAGGCCTCCAAAGGCCCAAAGAAGAGAACCGGACGAGCCACAGCAGAAACATGTTGGCAGTAGGGGAAGACCTGCAAATCGGGATGGCCATCATAGAAAGAGGAATCAGACGACTGTCAAGTGTGGTATTTGTGGGGTCCCTGGACACAATCGAAGAAACTGTCCATTTGTAAGTAAATGTTATATTTACCTTCGTTCCCTTAATTATATCATTTAATTGATTTTATGCGATTACTTGTGTTTAGTTAACGATAATGAGAAATATTTGAATTATCTTGACAAGGATGAGGCTGGTCAGTCAGAGATGGAGCAGGTTCAAATTAAGAAAATACTACAAGAATGCGGATTGGAAGACATTGATGACGAGGGGGTTCTTGATGAAATATACAACGATGGTGACAATAACGTGGATGAAGAGGTACTTTAGAGCCACAAGTAAATGTGAAAAATTCTGTTATTTTCGGCATTGCTACATATTATTTGGTGATTTTTGTTCTAATAGGAGACAAATGATGGAACTCACACACAAGAACATATTGTCAGCCAACTTACCCAAGTCAACAATGATTTTGATAAAATGGTTAGTATTCATTCATTGCAAAGCATCAGTTTTTATCCCTTTAATGTAATTTTGTCATCTGTTTGATTAGGATGTGAATGATATGGGTGTGATGGACATTGGACTTGTAAGCTCAATTACTCGGCCTAAACTTCCACTCAAGAAGAAGGGGACATAGGAAAAAACAAATAGTAGTCGGAGTACGTGAACATATAGACATGCCTAACCCGCCTCTTGCTAACAACACTTTGGGCGATGTATCGGGGTACGCCGACGTCCCTGCAGCAGATGGTCCATCAAGTGATGAGGCGGCCCATCTCTCAATCATGAAGCATTTCGCGTCTGGGAGTGACCTCCCTTTCGGAGAAGACTTGCCCAGTGGGTGCACCACCATGTGAAGTTTGAATTCTAGTATTGATAGTGTTCAATTGATGTCTACCTGTGGTTTTTGTAACAAATTTAAGACCTGGCATAGTATATTAGGTTTTGATGGTGTTATAGACAATGATGCTATTGTGGTTTTTGCATTACATATAACTTAGCTCTGTTGGTGAGTGCAATGTCTGTCAAGCTTATCTGTTGAAACAATTTATTCTAGACTTTGTGTAGTATCCTTATTTTGCTATCAATTAAACTACCATTTATAGGTAATATTGTTACTTGTTATTTTAGCTATCATTTGATCAGCTAATTGCTTGGTAATATTGTTACTTGTTAAGTGAGTGCATTTGTAATTAGTGCATACCAACTCTGCATTGCATATTTCATACAAAAATGTGTAGGTTCTTTATTCATTGCACAATGAATTTAGGTGACCAATTGATGCAATTTAAGACATTGAAACATAGACAATATTCTATGATTGTTTCAATCCCATTCCTTTAAGAAGAGCAAAACTAGGGAGAAAATTACCCCGTATGCATATTCAGCCAAAAAAACCAAAAGCAATAACAGATAATTGATTCAATTTCATTCCAATTAGAAGAACCAAACTAGGCAAAACATTACATGGCTGAATTGGTAAACATACTACACCTAATATCCGTGAATTGAGACGCACTAAAATTACACACAAAATAGCAATTCATCATACCTAAACACTGAGATTGCCTTCCTAAAGGGACATTACATCCACAAATTTTACAGAATGACCAAAATGAGAACCCAACTAATAGTCGAAATTAGCTTGATTAACTTAATTTTTCTGCCAATTTTGTCCAGCTTTTGCTGCATATTATCGAGCCTCTCTGTGACCTCCTTCAATTCGACCATCAATTCCCTCATTGCTGAATTGGACCCAGCTTGCACTGGGGAGGGTCAACCCATTCGAAAAATAAGCAACCACCCCTCTACGAGAAGAAGAAAAACAGAGAATCAATTTTTTAAAGAAAAAGAGAGAATCAAATTTTTTTTTTTTGGACCAAACAGAGAATAATAAAAAAGCTGAACTAGGGATTCATAGCAAATTAAGCAGAAAAGGGAAGAAACCTTACACTCCAATTGTGACAGCCATAGAACCTCCTCCCACGATTTTCATCTTTCTTGGATGTTTGAAGGACAGCACGTAAACCATAGTCGCACACCAGAAAGCCCGCCAGAGATGTGTTCGAGAAGGACATCTTCACCTCTCTTGCTGTTGCGCGATTTCTCAATTAAAGGAAGAAGTGAGGTGAGAGACTTCAATTAAAACTAGGGTTTTGTACTCATGTGGCAGATGATTTATGTGTGGTATAAATAAAACAAACACGTGTATATCGATTTACCAGGTCAACGATTCATTGCCGCGTCAGCCTGTAACCGGATGTGTTACAGGCTGTTCCCGGTAACAGGGCATTATTACCAATTTTTTCAAAATTACAGGGTATTTTCTTAAACTACCAAATATACGGGATGATTTCATAAATATGACAAAGTTAAAGGATGTTTTTACCAATTTTCCTATTTCTTTTACATTTCAAGAGTTCTGCATTTCTTCACAAGATCTCAAAGGACTAATATTTAGCACCGGAAGATGTATATTATTTAGATTTTTTTAGATACTTGTATAATAATCAGGGGCGGGCGTACGTTGGGGACAAAAGGGACACTGGTCCCCTGACCACATCGTAATGTACTATTATATATGTATTTTAGTCGAGTTTAATATGATCTAATTAATAAAATAAATTATTCTATTGTTTAATTTGAAATAGATGGACATTGTTATGTATAATAGAGATAAAAGTGTTAAAACATATAATGAGTATATAAATTAAACATGCCAAAAACTTATATGAGACCGTCACATCGTGTGACGGGAAAAAAATATCACTTTTAGTAGCAAAAGTATTACTTTTATCTGTAAAAGTGTCACTTCGTTAACAAAAACAATATCATCTTTTGTAGTAAAAAAATCATTTTTATTTGTAAAAGTATAATTGCAGCAAAAGTATCATTTTTCCCTGTAAAAGTGTATTCCGTCACACGTGAGACCGTCACCACTACTAGAATTATGGCTTTTTGTCACTACAAAATGTAGTTACAAAAAATGGAGAGTAATCACAAAAATACTTTTAGTAATTAAATATCTAAATGTAGTTACTATAAGGTAGCCACTTATAGTAAGATGCAAAAAGTTTTTTTCCAACTACTTTGTAGTTACTAATGTATTTGTAACTATTTTTTACAACTACTTTGTAGTTACTAATGTATTTGTAATTACAAGTAGTTGCAAAAGAGCATGTCATATTATAGCAAATTTGGTTAAAATTGTATAAAATATTTTATGTAACTACTAATAGTGCTAAAATTTGATTAAAATTGTATAAAATACTTTATGTAACTACTAATAGTTACAAAAGAAGTTCTTTTTAGTAATCACTTTTGTAGTTGCAAAAAAAATAGCGACAAATAGTTTTTTTTTTTAGTGGACACAGAAGAATCACTCATTAAACATTATATCTTGATCTCTTTTCTTTTTGTAATTAAAACAATTTTTTGATCTTATCTAAATTGTCAGTAATTTTCTAGTTTTAATTATACGGTTGATTACATTTAGGGGCTCCATAACGGTAGCCCTTCTTTAAATTTTCTAAGACATTATATTATGATTTAATTTATCGAATATCTTAAGTTAATGAAATACTATAAAATAATTTAATTTCTAGTCTGTTCAAAATTGGCTCCATATTTAGTTAAAAAATTGTTACATGAGCATTGTTACAAAAAATATTCTTAGAAGTAAACACGTAAATCCGTCTATTAATGAATCTCCTCGACTACTTAATTTATGTGTCCGTCATTGGTAATAACATTATATGAAGTTAGATTGGTGTGTGGAGTGACTATGAAAGAAATTGTGACGTGGGCCTTGGCTTGTTGTCGTAGTTTTAATTAAGTAGAAGTGGGTGACGATGACCATATACTAAAGAAAGTGAATCATTTGTCCCTAATACTTAGAAGCTTCCTCACCCTTCATGGAAACACAAGAATTCAGACATGTGGTCTGGTCAATCAAAATTTGGAAAATCCTAGGTTGCAACATTCAAGATATAGTCAAAGCGGTTGCACCACTTGATTAAATTGCTACAATCAATTGCAGAACGAAACAAAAAATATAGTCGGAACAATTACAAGAATTATAGAAACTGTGGATAAACATTAAGCTATATATCTTTATATTCAACTAAAAATCTAGTAGAATTATGAGATAATTTAGTGCTCACTGAAAGGGAAAAAAAAAAAAAAAAAGTGCCAACTATTTACTTTTTTTTTTAAGTTGAACTCCGTCTCATAAAAATATATTGTCATGTGTAACTAATACATGTTTTTTGCACATAATCTAAGGTAGAAGGGCTCCATCAACCTTACATTTGATGTGGAGTAGTTGCGCATCGCCTAATTAACAATTCATTCATCATAACCACAAAATTGACTATATATAGAATATCAACATGGACTAATTAATCCAATTCAAACTTTACTCCCTCCGCTCCAAAATAAATATATTTTTAACTTTTTTTTTTATATAAAGTTAAAGATAAATATAAAAAGCAAATATTTTCCTACAGAATCCATTATATTGCATATATTTTTTGCAATAAGAAAATAATCAATAATTAAGTAGGTTTTTATGATAAAATTGGAACAATTAACTTTTTGTGCTAAAGCGACACTTATTTTGAGACGGATGCAGTATTTTGTGAGTTCATATGGGCCGGGTTTTAATTTAGGGCTAATCTTTTTCTTTAGGTAAAGTAGAGAATCTTACTATATAATAAAGGAGAACCGTCTATAAAAGGAAACTATAGACTTTTTCCTTCTCATTTAACCTGTTAAAAATAGAAGTCCAATAATTACAAATGTAATAAGATATATGTAAGTATATATATGATATATATATATATATATATCATATATGTATGTATGTATGTATATATATACATAACTTTTAAAAATTAATACACAAATGATTTTCTATTACATTTTCATTTTTATGTATAATAGATCAAATTAAGTAATATTTGTTTGTATCTTTAATTTGACATCTATATTGCATATTTTAATATAAATTACATTAAGAAAAAATTACAATTGTTTATCGAATGTTTATGTTAGATTTATTTATGTAGTATAAGTTTTATTATCAATACTGGGTTTGACATAAGATAAAAAATAATTAATTTTTTAAATATATATATATATATATATATATATATATATATGTATATATATTATAAATGTTTATTATATATTTATTTAGAAAAATACTTAAATTGACCACGGTCGCGGCTGATTCTGACCGCGGTCGTGGGGCTTGGCTCGCCACGGTCGTGGCGTTGGACTGCCTCGGTCGTGGCATGTAATACAACAATTTGGCCCTCTTCTGAAGGATTTACCACGGCCGTGGGCTGGTTAGCCTCGGTCGTGGCCTGAGCCACGGGCGTGGCATCATCACCTAGGGCATGGTCCCCTGTTTTTTCCTTGTTTTCTTTTTCCTTTGAGCTCGATTTGTCAATTTGAGATCTTCGAACCTGTTTTTCGGCCTTAATTCACCTGTCTTGACATGGAAATGAACCAAATACGTAAAATTGCCCAATGAGAAATAAACGCACAAAACACACGTGAATATGCACACAAAAGTCCGTAAAAAGACACGTAAATTGACCTAAAAGTGTGTGCACTACCACGTGTACCAAATCTCCCCAAACTTAGACCTTTGTTCATCCCGAACAAATAAAGAAAAAGAAGAAAGGACACTTCTTAGGGCAGATTTAAGTGGCAAAATTGATTTCAGAAGAAATTTTCAAAAGTTAGGCAATCATGATAACATTGAGCATAAGAGATAGAGCCATATCAACTACTTTCAAGACTTGACACTCTCAACTTGAAATCCTTACCGGATGAGTGTATCTCTCGACTCTCAAGTGTATTGAATAGGTAGTATATACGCTCACATTGAAATGCAAATAATGTCTACCATAGGCTTGCCAATCATCTAAACTTCAACGTACTCGACATGTATGACACAAAATAAAAAAAGTCTTTAACGGGTTGTAATGTTGGTTTGAGGTAAGGTGGGATAAATATGGGCACAAGTGATTAATTCTTGGACTAATTGAGTTAACTACTCTCAATCACCCCTCAAACAACATTCACTCTTCCTCACTCTCTCACTTCCCTAGTAAACCAATCCCGAATTGATTTCTTCACCCTACTACAAACTCACAACCTAAATGCTTCTTTTTAAATTCTCCCTTGGATGTGGTTTCTTTTGAACCTTTTCGACTTTGAGAACACCGGTCAAAAAGAACATTTATATTACTAGTCTCTCCTAATCGAAAACAGTGAACTAAATATATACAATCGACTTTTTCTATCTTTTTCTGATTTTTTTTTTTTTTTTTTACAAACTATTTTCAAACACTAGGAGAGACAAGTTTTCTCAATTCTTTGCTTTTCAATTCCTTTCACCCTTCAATAATCCCAATAGTTCACCCCTTTCAATCCCACATTTACCCAACTACCTTCGAACCGCCTCCCTCATACTCAAATAGTCCAATTAAGGTCAAAGGCTAAATCGAAAGGTACTTGGCTTGTAGAGTTAGGTTGTCAAACAAGAGGCTAAAAGCTCAAGGGGTTAACTAGAGGCAAATTTTCGATCTTTTGGTGAAAAAGGGTGTATTTTCAAGTTTGAAATAAACTTAAATCAAGAATTTCCTAAGATCATTTTCAATGTCACACACCGAATCCTTCAAAATAGAGAATCAAGGCAAGTTCTAGAGACAACTAGATGCACTCAATGAATTTCACACCAAAAGAAAGTTTAAATCACTCCAATTATAGGAGTATCTTTTAAGGCTAAAAAACTCACTAGGCAACAATTTGATCAAAAGTTTTGAATGTAAGCTCAATTTCGTCCCACAGCTTATCATGCTCTATCATGAGCCAAATTTTAAATTATGATGAAAAATTATGTCATCATTAACCGTTTGCCACATTTTCGTTCCAATTGGTCCAATCAACTTTTCCAAGCGGCCAAATCCGTACACCTACCACCCCCTCCCCAAAACTTGATTGAAAATCAAAAGTTTGTGGAAAGAAAGGGTACGGATTGGTGCTTAATGAACTCAACCATTTATTCAACACAATCCATCCCAATCTACTAAAAATACCCAATTATTACTACTATGCATGTAGGTGCCAAAACTTCATCATATATAAATAACAAAGCTCAATTTAACTTAGCCAAACAAATACGATTGTAGAAAATGGCACATTGTATGCCAGAACGGTTCACATTTTTCTTGATAGGATGCCCACCGGCGAGGCATTGTATGCCACGGCCGTGGTGTTTCTCCAGGGTAATTCCTCCATTTTGGACTCCTTCACCCCCATTTCACACCATCTCTTTGAATGGCTTGTTTTGTACCTACACACATTCTAGCCAAAACAATTTAAAATACTAAAATAATAGTAAAACTACTAAACTATGAATTTAAAATGCGAGAAAACAAGTAACCGCCGGGTTGCCTCCCGACAAGCGCCTTTGTTTAACGTCGTTGGCTCGACGGAAATTCTTTTAGCTTAGTGGTGGGTCTTCTACTCGTTCTTTTTCACCGGAACTTTCTTGACAGCTTTCGACATACGGCTTGAGCAAATGTCCATTCACTTTAAAATCTTGCCCGTTTTACCGCTTTCTATCTCAATAGCCCCATGTGGAAATACCTTCTTAACAATGAATGGTCTAATCCATCTCGATCGAAGCTTTCCGGGAAACAGTTTTAACCTTGAGTGGTACAAAAGTACCTTCTCTCCAACCACGAAAATTTTTCGGGAAATTCTTGCATCCTGAAAGGCCTTGGTTTTCTCCTTATATATCAATGCATTTTCGAAAGTCTCATTCCGAATTTCTTCTAGCTCTTGGAGTTGAAGTTTCCGGTGCACACCCGCCTCACCTAATCTCATGTTACATCTCCAGATGGCCCAATAGGCTTTGTACTCGAGTTCAACCGGAAGATGGCATGGTTTGCCATAAACAAGGCGATATGGGGACATACCTATAGGAGTTTTGTAGGCGGTCCGGTATGCCCATAAGGCATCATTAAGCCTCAAACTCCAGTCCTTCCGGTTTGGTTGAACGGTTTTCTCTAGCACTAACTTGATCTCTCAATTTGAAGTCTCGGCTAGCCCATTCGTTTGTGGATGATATGGAGTAGACACTTTATGCAAAACTGAATATTTCTTGAAGAGTGCTTCGATGGTCCGGTTGCAAAATTGCGTACCCCTATCACTTATGATGGCCCTCGAGATTCCAAATCTAGCAAATATGTTGGACTTGATGAAATCCGAAACAACCCTTGAATCATTCGTACGAGTAGCCCTTGCCTCCACCCATTTGGACACATATTCCACAGCCAAAAGGATATAAAGATTCCCATAAGAAGATGGGAATGGGCCCACCATACCCCAAACGTCGAAAATTTCGCATACCATGATTGGCTGTTGGGGCAGTTAATTCCTTCGTGAGATGTTCCCTGTCTTTTGACAGTTGTCACATGATTTGCAAAAAGTATAGGCATCCTTAAACAAGGTTGGCCAAAAGAACCCACTCTCGAGAACTTTGTGCATTGTCCTCTTTGGACCAAAGTGTCCCCCACATGCATAGGAGTGAAAGAAAGCAAGTATCGATTGAGCCTCTGCTTCCGGAGTGCAACTTCGTATCACTTGATCTGAACCATGTTTCCATAAGTACGGATCATCCCAAAAGTAGTGCTTCGCCTCGCTTTTCAATCTATCTCTTTGGGCCCTGTTCATGTTATCGGGGTATAATCCTCTCACCAAGTAATTTGCCAAGTTGGCATACCATGGGACACTCGAATCTGATGCCATGAATAACTGATCATCTGGGAAGCTCTCCTTCAGGGGCACTTCGTCCTCCTCTTGTATCAATTGGCTTAAGTGATCAGCCACCGAATTTTCCTTTCCTTTCTTGTCTTTGATTTCCAAATCAAATCCTTGAAGTAGCAAAATCCATCTAATGAGTCTTGATTTAGCTTCCTTCTTTGATAATAGAAACTGAAGAGCTGCATGATCAGAAAAAACGATAATCTTAGTACCAAGCAGATATGATCTAAACTTTTCTAAAGCAAAAACTATGGCTAAGAGTTCTTTTTCTGTGGTAGTATAGTTTGCTTGTGCCGGATTTAGGGTCCTTGAAGCATAGTAGATCACATGGGCTGCTTTTTCCTTCCGTTGCCCCAATACAGCTCCCACTGCATAGTCGCTTGCATCGTACATTATCTCGAACGACAATGTCCAATCCGGAGGTTGGATAATGGGGGGCGATGTAAGGGCCTCCTTGAGCTGATCAAAGGCGATCTTGCAATCAGTCGACATCTCAAATTCAACGTCCTTTTGCAAAAGCCGACACAGAGTGGCAGAGATCTTTGAAAAATCTTTAATGAAACGCCTATAGAAACCTGCATGGCCAAGAAACGATCACACTTCCCGCATAGTTGCGGGGTAAGGCAGGGCAACAATAAGATCAACTTTAGATTTATCAACTTCAATGCCTTTTGATGAAATTATATGCCCAAGAACGATGCCTTGCTCAACCATAAAATGATATTTCTCCCAATTCAAAAGAAGATTTGTTTCTATGCACCTTTTCAGAATTTTAGCAAGATTATCAAGGCATTTTTCGAAAGACTCGCCATACACGCTAAAATCGTCCATCACAACTTCAATAATATGCCTGACATATTCGGAAAAGATACTTACCATACACCGTTGAAAGGTGGCCGGAGCATTGCATAGCTCAAATAGAATTCTCATCCATGCAAAGGTACTGAAGGGACATGTAAAAGTGGTCTTCTCTTGATCTTCTGGGGAAATGGCTATTTGAAAATACCCGGAGTATCCATCCAAGAAGCAGTAGAAGGAACTGCCAGCCAACCTCTCGAGCATTTGGTCGATGAATGGCAAGGGGAAGTGATCTTTGCGGGTCATGGCATTCAGTTTTCGATAATCTATGCACATCCTCCACCTGGTTTTCAAAGGGGTGGGAACCAATTCCCCGTCTTTATTCTCCACTACCATCACTCCCGACTTTTTGGGCACGACTTGTGTTTGGCTCACATATTTGCTATCCGATATAGGGTAGATAATCACAACATCGAGTAGCTTGATGATTTCCTTCTTCACCACCTCCATCATAGGTGGGTTAAGTCGCCTTTGGGGTTCCCGACTTGGTTTTGAATCCTCCTTAAAAAGAATGCGGTGCATACAAAGAGATGGACTAATGCCTTTTATGTCGGTAATAGTCCAACCAATCGCTCCCTTTTGTTCTCCAAGGGCCTCCATCAAGGATGCTTCTTGGCTTGGAGACAACTTGGATGAGATGATCACCGGTAGTGACTCATTCGCTCCTAGGTAAGCATACTTCAAGTGGTCGGGAAGAGACTTGAGCTCAAGAGTAGGGGCCTCCACTGTAGAAGGTAACGTCTTCTTGTGTGTATCCGGAAGTGGGATGAAAAAGCACATATTTTGGTGGGGATGACTTAGGTGTATGAATTTGTGCCACTGTTTCCACCAATGCCTCATTAGTCTGCCAAACCTCTTCTTTTCCCTCCTCTAGATGAGTAGTAAGTGCAACTTCCATTGGGTCCCTACATGACAACTCAAAAAACTCTTCCACAAGTGGATCAAATACATCAATGGAAAATACGAAATGAACATCCTCCGGGAACCGCATTACATCAATGATATTGAAATTGACAATTTGACCATCAAATTCCATCGTGAGGGTGCCCTCACGAACATCGATCTTGGTTTGGGAAGTATTTAGAAATGGTCTTCCCCACAAGATCGGTGTGGGCATTGATGGATTGCTTTGCATGTCCAAAACATAGAAATCAGCGGGAAACACGAGTTCGTCAACTTCAACTAGCACGTCCTCGATCACCCTATCGGGATACGAAGTGCTTCGGTCTGCTAGTTGAATGACGACTCTTGTTTCCTTGAGTGGTCCCATATTCAAAGAGTGAAAAATTGAACGAGGCATAACATTGATTGATGCTCCTAAGTCTAGCATAGCATGTTCAACCCGTTGGTTATTTATTTTGCAAGGAATAACAAACATACCGGGATCTTTGCATTTCTGTGGGAGCTTTTTCTGGAATACCGCTGAAACATTTTCCCCCCTGATCACTCTTTCATTCCGCTTGAGCTTCCTCTTGTTAGTGCATAAGTCCTTGAGGAACTTAGCATATCTCGGAATTTGCTTAACGGCATCAATCAAAGGGATATTTACTTCCACCTTTCGAAACACTTCTAGAATGTCCCGATCCTTGTTTCTATGTATTACCCTCTTGATTTGACTTGGGAAGGGGAGTGGTGGAGTAGGAATGGGCTGTTCAGGGGCCACAACCGACGCATTAGTGGCTGCGGCCGTGGTGATTCTTCTAGATTGGTGCCCTGTTTGTTGCTGAAAAAGGCCGCGGTCGTGGCAGTCAGAGGCCGCGGCCGAGGTGTCCACCACGGGCGAGGCAACTGTCACCTCGGGCGAGGCAACTGTCACCTCGGGCGTGGTAATTCTTCCAGTAGAGTTTCCTTCGAATTGCTCAATTTGACCACGGCCGAGGTATCCTTGTGCCTCGGTCGTGGCATGTTCTTCAGTAAAATTTCCGTCTTTTTTATCTTCCTCTTCACCTTCAAAGTGATACCCGGGCTTGTTAGGCTCTCCAAGCACCACCCCGCTCCTCAGGGTGATTGCACTGACGTTTTTGGGATCAATTTCTGGTTGAGCCGGAAGTTTGCCACTATTTGCACTTTTAAGTCTCGATACCGCCGAAGCTATCTGACTAACTTGATTCTCTATGCTCTAAAATCTCGAACTCGATTCTTTTTGCAATTGAAGCGTGCTAGTAGCTAAGCTTTTAACAATGTTCGAAAGAGATGGATCACAGGGCACCTGCTCGGGTGGTTGTCTTTGCTGGAACAATCCCCTAGGAAAAGGGGGTCGGTTGTGCCCACTGTGATCACCTTGTTGATTCATGCTTGGATTCTGATTGCCATATTTGAAATTCGGATGGTCCCTCCATCCCAGGTTATATGATTGTGAATAAGGATCATACTTCCTCCAGGATGAGTTAGGATTGAAGTTGTGAACCGCATTGGCATGGGCCTCCATCTCTTCTCCGAGAATAGGGCAAGTGTCAGTGGAGTGCTCGGTTACATGGCAGATTCTGCAAGGTTTTGTAGTAGGAGTGCCACCCGAGATCACTTTCTTCACCAAGTTGGTGAGCTGGTCCAATCATTCTTCCACAGTTGAATCGATAACATCTTTGACTCGCCTTACTGGTTCTCTACCACCGAACTGTTGAGTGTTGGCGGCCATCTTGGAAATTAATGCCCGGGCCTCGGTTGGGGTCTTGTCGGATAGAACCCCTCCTCGCTGAATCAATCATGTTTCGATCTTTTAGACACAACCCCTCATACTAATACTGAATTAACAACTGCGGATTGATTTGATGTGGAGGGAAACTTCCATAGGCCTCTTAAATCGTTCCCAGTACTCATACAGTGTTTCCCCCTGCATTGCCTCACTCCACTAATTTCTTTTCGGATGTTGGTGGCTCGAGAAGCTGGGTTATACTTTTCAAGAAACTGTGTTTCCATCTGCTCCCAAGTAGTAATGGAACCCGATGGCAAGTAGTACAACCAGTCTCTAGCAAGATCCTCCAGTGAAAACGGAAATGCTCGAAGCTTGATTTGTTCTTCCGTCACCCTCGATGGCTTCATGCTCGAACAAACCACATGAAACTCTTAAAGGTGTTTATGAGGGTCCTCTCCGGACAGCCCATGAAAGGAAGGTAGTAGGTGCATGAGCCCCGATTTCAACTCGAAAGCAGTATCGTTTCCTATAGCTGGGAAGGTGATGCACAAGGGTTCTTGAGCAACCCTTGTGTTAGCCAATTCCTTCATTGTTCTTTCCTGACCTTGATCTTCAGCCATTTCTTCTAAGTTGATGATCTCTTCACCCCTTAAATTCAATACTTCGACTCCTTCTCGGACTTGCTCCAAATCTCGAGCTCTTCTTCTCAATTCTCGTTCACGTTCTACAATATCAGGTTCAAATAACAGTCCTTTTTCAGCTTGCGGATGCAAGAACATTTACTACGAGTAAACAAAAATAAAGAAACAAAGTAAGATTATAAAATTACTAATCTAAACAAGAAAATAACTATATATGTAATTAACCATGATGCTTGATCAACAAATCAACACTATTCTATCGCCGATTCCCCGACAATGGCGCCAAAATTTTGGCACGCGATCGTCGTGTGTCGCTACCAAATTAATATGTATATAAAGTTATACTAACCTTATCCAACTATTCTAACTAGTAGAATGGTAAATAAGGGTTGATCCCACAGGGAATGGCCGAACAGTTTTGATTCCGATGCCAAGCAATTTATAATTAAAATTGCGAGAAATAAATACTTAAGAAAGCAATAAAGGTTGGGGGGACTTGATAATGGACTAACAATCCACTAGTAACAAATAAAGGCAACTAAACGAAATTAAAAGCATTTAACATTCGAATTCAAAGAAACAAATAATCAAAGACAATAGAAGAGATCTTTTTCGGTTTTGGTTTTCAAGTAATAAAACGATCCACCCTTGATCATGCTTCCCCTTGGTCTTGGACGATTGATGCAACTATGTTAATGCCCGATTAAATTGTGATTCATGCCCTTATCTCAAGGCTATTAACAAGCTCTAATAGCCTTGTTGTCCCTTAATCTTAGTTAATCAAAGTAAGCTCTTCGACTAACCCTATTCAATTTAATCGAATCCTCGAACAAGCTCTCTTAGATTCAATAAACAAATGCATTAAACACTAAGACAACGAGATAAATTCAACATAAAACTCGCAAGCTCGGTTTTAGTGGTTGAACTTTGTGTTATCACCAATAAATAAATCTATTGTTTGCTACACGGGAATCGGAAATCCTACAATTACGGATAGTGATTTCCTATTCTAGCAACATATTCACAAATCCCTTAAAGGGTGATCAATCCAATAATTAATTCATAAATGTGACTCAATAACAACAAATAACACAAAACACTTGAATATACAATATTTTCGGTAACATTAACCGCAATAATCACATCAATGTCTTCAACTCAAGGTTCCACAATGATCAAGGGTGAACTAAAGGATGCTACTCACCCATGGAAGCTAAGACAAATAGAAAATAAGTAGAAACATAAGAAAACATGATAAATTTGAAGATTAAACCAAGAACTTTGGGTTGAGGATGAATTGGCCTTCAATCTTCTTCCCAATGTGTTCTTGAGGAGGATGAAGGCTCAAAAGTGGTTGTAATTGTGTTCTAAAGTAGGTCAATTTCAAATTAGAGGATATATATAGGGGAGAAAGTGTTAGCTCAAATTTAGGCAAAAACGTGTTTGGGTTTTTAAAACAGGGAACCCCGCCATGGACGTGGTACAAAGTTGGCCGTGGGCATGGTGAAAACAAGGGTTTTGGGCCCAATTTGGGGACGCGGCCGTGGTCCAGTAACCGCCTCGGCCGTGGTCTTTGTTGGGCTGGAATTGCCCTTCTTTTGAAGGATTGGCCACGGCCGCGGCTGATTCTGATCGGGGTTGTAAGGCTTGGCTCGCCACGGTCGTGGCGTTGGACCGCCTCGGTCGTGGCATGTAATGCAGCAATTTGGCCCTCTTCTGGAGGATTTACCATGGCCGCGGGCTGGTTAGCCTCGGCCGTGGCCTGAGCCACGGGCGTGGCATCATCACCTCGGGCATGGTCCCCTGTTTTTCCTTGTTTTCTTTTTTCTTTGAGCTCGATTTGTCAATTTGAGATCTTCGAACCTGTTTTTGGGCCTTAATTCACCTGTCTTGACATGGAAATGAACCAAACACGTAAAATTGCCCAATGAGAATTAAATGCACAAAATACACGTGAATATGCACACAAAAGTCCATAAAAAGACACTTAAATTGACCTAAAAGTGTGTGCACTACCACGTGTACCAGTAAAACATGTCAGCTGGATACTCACTTCCAAGTATCTTCATGAGTTCCAAGGTCTTCTTCTCTAATAGGTGACGAATGTAGTGAAACTTTAACTCAACGTGCTTCTTCCTTGAGCAAAATGCCGGACTATTTGCTAAGAAAATAATACTCTGACTATCACTGTAGAGAATACTGTTCTTATGCTCATTTCGAAGTTCTCTCAAGAAATTTTGCAACCACATCATCTCCTTACATGCTTCCGTCAAGGCTACATACTCAGCTTCCGTGGTGGACAGAGAAACAGCCTTCTGCAACTTAGATGTCCAAGAAATAACAGTACCACCATAAGTGAATATGTAACCGGTAGTACTTCTTCTCCTATCAAGATCATTTGACGCTAAGTCTGCATCAACATAACCAACCAGCTCTGCGCTCTTACCATTGAAACATAAAATCTTGTCTGTGGTACCTCTCAAGTATTGCAAAATCCATTTCACAGCTTCCCAATGTTGCTTTCCTGGATCAACCATGAACCGACTCACTACTCCCGCGACATGCATAATATCTGGTCGTGTACACACCATGGCATACATGATGCTGCCAATTGCTGAAGCATCAGGAACGTTCTTTATTTGGGCACGTTCCTCTTTGATATTTGGCTACTCCTTCTTTCGCCTAAGAAAGATACAATTTTCCTGCCCCCTTTGTTCCTCTCGATTCTCATACCCTAAATTTGTGTTGCCTCTCCAAGATCCTTCATGGAGAATCATTAATTTCTTTTTCAGCTTATCCATCTCATTTGGATCAGCTCCTACAATCAACATATCATCAACATATAACAACAGGATGAGATAGCTTTTGTCAAACATCTTGTAGTAACAACAGTGGTCAGCATAAAATCTATTGTATCCAATTTCGAGCATGAAACATTCTAACTTCTTTTACCATTGCTTCGGAGCTTGCTTCAACCCTTACAAGCCCTTCCTCAACTTGCACACAAGTTCTTCCTTTCCTTTGGCCACGAATCCCTCTGAATGTGTCATGTATAAGTCCTCTACCAAGTCACCATGAAAGAATGTTGTTTTTACATCCATCTGATGTAACCACAAGTTTTCTGCAATAACTATACTCAACACCATACGAATAGTGGTCAACTTCATAACAGAAGTAAGCACATTAGTATTATCAATGTTGTACCGTTGCTCAAACCCTTTCACAACCAGCCGATCCTTGTGGCGTTACCATCAGCTTCAATCTTGATTCGATACACCCACTTGCAATGCAATGCCTTCTTTCCCTTCGGGAGCTCAATGAGTTTGCAAGTGCCATTTAGGAGGAGAGATGTCAATTAATCATCCATGGCAGCTTTCCACCTCTGTCTATCACCAACATGTTCAGTCTCTACATAACACTCAGGTTCACCACCTTCAGTAAGTAGTAAGTAATAGCTAGAGTGCGAGTACCTATTGGGCGGACATCGCTCTCTAGCTTGTCTTTGCAGCGGAATATCCCAAGGTGGTGGGGGTGTTCTTGGCTCTTCCTCAAGAACCTCTTCCTCACTCCGACTCTCCTTACATTCACTCGAATATGAGATGTCTAACTCAATAGCATGAGATTCTCAATTGCTAGAGCTCGATGCCTCCAATCTGTTCTTGTACATCACCTGTTCAATGAAAACTACACCTTGACTGCGAATTAACTTTCGGTTCTGCTCATCCCAGAGCCTATAACCAAACTCATCACCTTAATAACCAATGAATGTACACTTAATAGATTTGGCATGCAACTTGCTTCTCTCAACATAATTCACATGAGCATAGGCAACATAACCAAAAACACGTAGAAAAGATAAGTTCACCTCATTTTTCGTCAGATTTCCTCAGGTATTTGATTCTCCAACGGAATTGATGAACCTCTATTGATCAAGAATACAGTTGTGTTCACTGCATCCATTCAAAATGTCTTTAGCAAACTACTTTTTAGCCTCATGCACCTTGCTCGCTCATTCAGCGTTCTGATCATTCTTTCTGCTACTCCATTTTGCTTGGGAGTTCCTCGCACCATCTTTTCCATACGGACCCCATTCTCAGCATAGTCGTCTTTGAATTCTCGGAGTTCATGCTCACCTCCATTATTGCACCGTAGACATTTCACATTCAGCCCTGTTTCGGTTTCTTCTAGCCTTCCACTTCTTGCAAGCATCAAGTGCATCAGATTTATTTTTCACAAAATAAACCCATACCTTTCTAGTGGAATTATTGATGAAGGTCACGTGATCCTTCAAGGGATATCACATGCGCTAATCCCCATAGATCACTATGAACCAATTTCAACTTCTGCGTCTTCAAGGTTCTGCCACTCCTCGAGAAACTAACCCGCTTCTGTTTTCCGAATACACAATCCTCACACAGGTCAAATCAACAGTTATCAAGCCAGGCAGCCTACCCTTCAAACACAACACCTTCATTTCTTTTTCGCTCATGTGGCCAAGCCAATAATGCCACAAATCTGCATTGTTTGCTACACCTGCAAGATCAATGCAATCATTAGAATTAGTTGTCATTTACAACGTACCCTCCTTTTTACCCTGAGCTACTATCATAGCTCCTCTGGCAATCTTCCAATTATTGCAGCCGAATGTTACTATATGTAACATTCCTTATCAAGCTGCCCAATCAAAAGCAAGTTCCTCTTCAGTCCAAGAATGTGTCTGACTTCATTTAGCATCACCATGGATCCGTTGGAGGTTGCAATTCGCAAGTTTCCCTTTCCCACGAATTTCAGAGGCTCGTCATCTGCAAGATAAACCCGTCCAGAATCTCTAGAAACATAATTATTCATTATACCAAGATTACTGCATGAATGGAACGACGCTCTAGAATTCAGCACCCACGACTCCATCAGACAGCTCACACTCAAGACCAACGCATTACCATCGTCGTTTGTTGTGGTTGCATTTGCTATCTTCTTGTCTCTCTGATCCTTTTTATATTTCTTCGGTGCTTCACACTGATTTTTGAAGTGACCGTACTCGTCACAATTCTAGCACTTGACTGAGCTCCTATCCTTCTCGGATTGGCTCTTTCCTCTGGATTTTGACCTTCCCCGATTCTGTCTACCCTTTGACCTGCCCCTGTTCTCCGTATTCAGTGCTGACCCCGAAATAGATCCAGATTATTTCATGCGAATTTCTTCACCAATCATTAGATCCCTTACCTTATCAAAGAGCAGCTTAGCCTCTGTCGTGCTAATTGTTGTCACTGTACCGGCCCGACTGTTAGGCAGAGACGATAACACAATTAGGGCACGAATCTTGTTATCAAACTTAATATCAACTGAATTCAACTGCGAGGTGATCATGTTGAGTTCGTTCAGATGTTTGTGCACCGGTGTACCCTCTGACATCCTTAGGTTAAATAAACGCCTAGTCATATGTGACTTGTTCGTCGTGGATGGTTTTGATACATCCCCTCCAGAATACTCAACATCTCCCTCGTTGACTTTGCTCTAGTCGTGTGATAAGCCACGTCCTTGGACAACGAGAAACGAATCGTGCTCATCGCCTTTTTGTCCAGCAACTCTCACTCTTCTGAACCAATCTTCTCGGGTTTTTCTTTGAGAGGCTGATGCAGATCTTTACCATAGGGGTAACCCTCGATCCGCATCTTCCAGAAATCGAAATCTGAACCATCAAATTTCTCAATCGAAAATTTTCCATCACCCATCGTGACTACTCCCACCAAACTCAGAGCTCTGAAACCAGTTGTTAGGAAATAATACACGCAATCACGAAAGCAAAGAAAAGAAAAACACGAAATTGTTTACCCAGTTTGTTACAATGTGTAACTACGCTTAGGGGCGATACCAAGCCAGGAATATTCACTATATATTTTTTATGCAACATACAATGGGAGAACCGCAATTTATAACATCATAAATAAACCATAATCCTAATCACACTAGGATACACAACTGGCCTAAAACTGAGTCTAATCTTTCAAGTTCCATACTCCAACCATTACATATTTGTTGGATACATTTAATTATTTTTTAAGAATGATAAGATAATATCATATGAATTTTAACACATAACGCCAAAATAACTCCAAACAAACTTTAGATGCAATAGAAATTTCCATCAAAGTTATCACGCATAAATAACATAAAAGTTTATGGTTAATTTTGATGAAATCATACCTTCAAGTGACGTCATCTTTGTGACGTGGACCGCATAAGTCGACATGATGTGGATAAACAATTGACCCAATTAGTGAAAAGGAATATTACGACTTTTTAAGAAAAATAAAAAAAGAGGTTGAGCATTAAGAAGTCACTCAATACTGTCATGTGAATTGTGATAAATTTATGTATAATAATAGCTTTTCTCATATAACAACTCTTGCCGGGGTGGGGTCCCAAAAGAACCAAAAAGAAAATAAAAAAATAAAGAAAAAGTAGTTACAATTTATAAGCGCGTTGCGCCGCTGTCGTATCTGATATTTAATTTTCGTACATTATTTGATCAGATTTTTGGCAAAAACATAAATTTTAACAGGTAATTAGTGACTCCGACAAATAAATTGACTAGTTATTGAAATCTGAGTATGGTTCTAATTATTAAAGAAGGTTGTGCAACACTTTTCTCTATATATAATCTAATCAATACTCATTAAATGGTTAAATGAAAGGCAAAAATTTGGGTGCATAAGATGTATCAGAGTGTTATTGTATATTTAATTGTGGGCCTCACCGATTCAGTCTAAATAAATCCCGGTCTGAACCGATCAATTATTATTATATTATTATTTTTTGCGTGCGCATTTTATCTATTTAATGGCCTGTTTGTTGAACACTAAAAGCAAGTGGTCTGGTGATATTTGATGCAGTCTTAAATATCTCAATCTTGAGGTCAAGGGTTCAATTTCGTTTGCATCTTTTTTCCTTTTTCCTTCATTTTTTTTTTCCTTTTCCTTCTACTTTTTTTTTTTTTTTTTTGCCCTTTAATTTTTTTATCTTTTAGCCTGTGAGTCTGGAAAAAAATTATAAATTGTATTATTAATTTTTTTTTATAATGCAACAATAATTGTATTGTAAGTTCGAAACATAAATATTGTAAAATATACAGAAAAATTAATCTAACCAAACCTATACTGTTATACATCATAATATATACCGTATGGAAATATTAAATATACTGTGAGTATTGTAAGTTGGAGAAAATAAATATTTCGCAGTATGAAACAAAAATTAACTAAAACAACATATAATGTCAGGCATCACAACGTATACTGTATCGAAATATTAAATATACTGTGAGTATTGTAAGTTGGAAAAAAAAATTCGCAGTATAAAACAAAAATTAACTAAAACAACGTATACTGTCAGGCATCATATCGTATACTACATCGAAATATTAAATATACTATTAGGCATCATAACATATACTATGCTCGAAATTTGAATATACTGCTGGTGAAAAATAAAAAGGAACAACGTATACTGTCATGCAACATAACGTATACTACATCGAAATATTAAATATACTTAAGGCATCATAACATATACTATGCTCGAAATTTGAATATACTGCTGGTGAAAAATAAAAAGGTGGTGTTCATATACTCTCAGGCCTTATAACATATACTATGCTCGGAATTTGAATATACTGTTGGTGAAAAATAAAAAGGTGTTGTTAAGATTCGAACTCGTGCATTGAAGGGTACAATGCCGCGCCTTTACCAACTAAGCTAGCGCCTATTTTGTGATTCCAAACACACCTTAATATATATAGATCGCGCGCGCAAAAATCATAAGTGGAGCCCACAAGATGTACATTAACACTAATGTGCATCTTATGCACATGAGTGTCACTCTAAATGAAACTAAGGAAGATGCTTTGTTGCCACGTCTTCTGTATAAATATTATTTAACTACTTTAAACGATAAAATATGGGAAAAAATTTACCGTACCCACGCAAAAAGTGGGAATCCACTTTTCTACCACTTTGATTTTAAAATTGTAACTTTTCAAGTGTGATATCCATTATACACTTATTTAATTTATTCTCACCCTCACCCTCACCCTCACCCTCACCCAGGTCGTGTCTCATGTCCGACGTGATACACGACCACAGGACATGATACACGACCTGTCGTGTATCATGTCCTATGGTCATGTATCATGTTCTGTGGTCGTGTATCATTTCGGACATGATACACGACCAGGTAATGTATCACAGCTAATTGAGGTTAAAGTTCCTCAACAAAAAGAAGGGGCAATTTTAAAAATGTGGATATTTTTACACCTTATAAGTTAAAGTGGCAAAAAACTAGGTTTGCACTTTCTGTTTGGGCATGCGGCCCCATTACCACATAAAATATCATAATATCCTTACTGACGGAAAGTCTGAAATTAAACTACGGCTTTACACTTTTATATCAAATCAATATTTATCCAAAGACCTTCCATATAAACAATTACTTCAATACATGTATAATTTGTGTCTAATCGAAAAGCTAATCGGATATTGTCAAGTGTTCAAATCTTTATTTCTTTGCAATCAAGATAAAATCTTGCAAATATAGAATAGACTTACAAATACTTTGATAACAAATCAAATCAAATCAAATCAAATCATATCTTCCTATCACGAGGATTCCTAAATACTTGTTAGAAATTGGTTTGGAATTTTGGGTTTTGACCCAAATTGACCAATTTAATTATTTCAATTAATTTGTTAAAAATGGAAACAAGTTGCAAATTCATAATCTACATGTCGAGTAGATGAATTTAATGTATTAATATGCTCAAAACCGATTTCGGGTGCATGAGATATTAATTGTCAAAGGTTGCAACTTAAACTTGGAAGATGAAGACTTTATAAAGGAAACATATGGGAACTTGTCCCATATTGTAAAATTGGAGTAAGTGGATACTCCTTATTTAGTAGAGCACTTGATAAGTAGTTATCAAGTGTGCTCCCCTATGGTGGACCTATAGTGGATCCTAGTGGGATTTTAGCTTTTGGCTAAAATAGACACGAGGATGGTGCACAGCACCATCCGAGCCCGGGCCTGCACGCGCACGTCGCACATGTCGCATTGAGTTGTTTTAGAGGCGCACTTTGCACTTCGCGTCTTCTGGATGAGCCTTAAAGTTTTGGCCAGGTGGTTCAGATGGATGGCTCGCGGGTTCGTGGCAGTTCGAGTCAGGCGGTGCGGTGACATGGACCGGGTCCAGTCAGATCAACCCGTTAGGAACCAGGCCGGCCGGGTTGCCTTGGACCGGGCGGTTCAACCCCACCGAGTCGGGTCGGACTGACCCGCCAGCAGAGCGGGGGGGTCGAACCAGTGCGACCGCCCATCGAACTGGTGGGTCTAGTCCAAAGGGTGCAACCAAGGGGTGAAGAGGTGCCTTTCCAAAAAGGCACCACAACTCTTAAACATATATAAATAGGCCCCTCCACATTTCCTTTCATTGATTCCAATTCACAAGATCATTGAGATTTAAAAGCCTTCCAAATTCTGCATTAGTAGAGTCTAAAAGTTCTAAATATCCGAGTACGTTCGCTGATAACTTCCGATTCTTAGTGCAACGGTCTAAAGTTTTAAAGTCGTTGTATCTTGGAGGTGATTGCTATTAAACGTATTGCACCTGTGTACGTGGCAATTTCGTCTTACGGATGTAGAGTCAAACTCTAGCCTCGACTTTGTCAGCATTTATACATCTTCGTCTATACACCTTCTACATACCAATAACTAACAATACTGACGTTTAATATAAAATTAGGACGTTGAACCTCCAATTAATGTTACTAAAGTAAAAAACTCAAATCCGTAGAATTGATTGAAGTTTACTTCAAATTTTCAAATCCCAAAGAGATGTTTTCGAAGACAAAATTCAAAAGTAAAATAGAGATATAATCACATAATCAATTTCATTTAAATAAAGTTTGTTTTCACAATTTTCTTATCTGTTTTAATTGCAGACACGAAATTTGTTGCTAGAAAAACCTGTATTAAAGGTTAGCATTTGATATAAACATTCACTAAGGTGATTAACTTCAATATATGTGTCCATTAAATCATATATCGAAGGTCAAACATCTGAAGGTAATTACCTTCTATACTTTTATATCGAATATAAATACATCTGGATAAGTTTTGTTTGATATAAATGTTGAACATCGATAATTTTGCATTTTCAGACCTTCATTCATGGGTGATAAAATTCGGACAAAATATTCCATTAACATCCTTCGTAACTGTGGATGTATTACATATGACACGAGTTTTACATTCTATCGACAAATTAGACCTCATTATTGGTAAGCCTTTTGAAGAAGGGTGTCGATAGAAATCCTGATGTTGTTTACTAATGGAAATTGATAGCAATGGTGGGGCATAAAAATTGGTTACAGATAGAAGGTGTGGATGCGCAATTTTAACCAGTGTTTAAGAACCGAGATTGGCTGGAATGGTTAAGATAATGACTATGTTGATACAACCACAGATCCACAATCAGATGATATGAAAGTGCGATCGACGATGTAGAAAGTCGACGGTGTGAGATCGATTATTTAAGATAACAAAAAGTATAGCAAGCGATCCACTAAAGCCATCATTGTGTATTTCTTATAGTGAGATGTGTTTTCACTTGACTATTCACTCGTATTTGATGCTCTTGTTCTTACTCTATCTTCCTTCTTATAGCTTTCTTCTCTCAAGTTTTATATATCTCTTCTAACAATACATGCAGGGGGTATTTATAGAGGTTTCAAGCAGCTCTTGCGTGTTTGACATATGAATGACAAGTCGCAAGCCAATTGCTATGGGTACGCCACTTGGCAGGGTCCTGTTAAGGTGGCATCTCATGTATCCTGCAAGTTCTTCATGTGAGGCAATCATTACGCAATCTACGATCATTCCTAGTATAGGGGTGCCGATTGGAGCTTTTGGGCTTGTGGTCGATGATGACTGTCTTTGTGATGCGGACTGACGTTGTTGTTGAGACGGTCTGACCTGTAGCGATCTTGAGGTGGTTCGGTTTTTCAGTGGTCGTCCTTCAATTCCTTGTGGCTAAGCTCTAGAAATGACAACACTTATAGGATTAGATCGATCCCTAATTCTTGATTAGGCGATCGATATCCATAATTGCCCCCCTGAGTTGGGAGATTGTGGGTTTATAACACGATCTTCGAACTCACGATCATTTTTCACTGTTGTAATCTCGTGATCTTTTTTCTCTTTTGAGCAGGAAAAAGAATTTTTTAAAAATTTAAATGGTCATTTTGGGAAAACCTGTCATGGTGGTGGTCATGTGTCCACCTTTTCGAGCATGTGGTGCTGACGTGGAAGGACAGATGTCGGCCTCCGAAGGTGCGATGTTTCATGTCCACGCGTATAATTCACGTGCGAACACGTGTCGTTCTCTTATTAGCGTGAATCGCGGTTTCACCTCAACCGTTGACTACATTATTCCAGGCGATTCGTTTCAAATTCTTTTTACGCTATAATTGCTTCAAAATTCTTTTTATTTTGTCGTTCTTGTTTATTTAAGTTTCTTTTAGAATGTTTGTCTATGAATATTCTATGGATTAAATCATGAACATGAGTAGCTAAATTCTTTTTGTATTCTAGAACTAGAAAGTAGGTTATGATTAATATGCTTTGATTATTCTGTTTATTTTATATTGTGTTCTATGTGTTTAACGTATACGTGCGTGTTTATTTTATGAATCGATTAATTTGGTCTGTTGATCTATTCTATTTGCTTGATAATTCGACGCCCAAAAGGAAAGGGGTATTAATAGCTTTACAACGTATAGCATAAATATCAATATCATCCGAGAAGAGTGAGATATTTGAGTAGGCGCTGGTCTTAGGATCTCTTGAGAGTTGCATATGTGATAGTTAGCCTGAGAGGATAATTATTCATACGTGAACAACAAGTTAGCATCGGCCGAGATGAGGGTTAACTTAGTAGTGATCGCCTAATGAACACTCGAATTCGGTTTAAAGGTCTGGAATATTCTGATAAATATATATAGGAAATCCTAATTAAAATCAAACCATAGGATACGTCTTTTATTTGATTTATCCCACTTGTTAATTGTTTGCTATTTTTAAGCGTTTTAATTTTTTTTTTCCTGCAATTTTAGTTTAATCAAGTAAATCACCATAATTTTGAGTTTAGAAAGAGTTGGATTACTCAAGGTATTACATTAATATAGGACACAGTCTCTGTGGGATCGACCTTGCTCACTTGTATCTATAGTTGCACCATTCACTTGCAGTGATACCAGGGGTTAGAAATCGCGTGTCATGTTTTTTGCGCTATTCCTGGGGACGGGTAACTATGTTAATAGTGCAACATTAGGCTACACATTTATTTTCCGCATTATATTTTTCAATTTTTATGTGTTCCAGCTTTTATCTTTTGCCTTTTAAATGTGATTTCAGGTAGTGCATGCAAACTAGGTCTAAAGGGAAGAGCAACATGGTGCCTTTTGACCCTGAAATTGAAGCTACTGCCCGAAGACGCAGAATGAGGAGAAATCTTGCACTCGAGATGTCCGAATTACCGAAAAATATGTCCCAAGAGGATATGCTTAGGTGGTTATTCGAGATAGCGACAACAACCACAATTGTAGGCCAACTCTAGAGAGGATCGAACACCTATATGGGACTACCTTTGTAACGTAGCGAACATAAACTATGGAGGAGTTGTCCTGGCACCAATAATGCTAACGTCTTTGAACTCAAACTGGCATTGATCTCAATCATCCAACCAAATTAGTTCGGTGGGGGGCCTTCAGAAGACCCCAATGTATGTTGATCCACCTTCATAGTCGTGTCCGAAACTAAGGTGGATGGAGTCACATGATTAAGTCAAGCTTAGGTTGTACACTCTTTCTCTTAAAGATAAGGCGAGATCATTGTATAACTCGCTGGCATAGGACAATGCCACTATGTGGGAAGATTTGAGCACGAAATTTCCATTGAAGTATTTCCTACCGAGCAAGACACTCGAGTTGGAGAGTGAAATCACGCAGTTCAAATAGTTTGATGCTGAGCCATTGGGTGAATTGGGAGTGTTTATGGGATCTTCTCCGGAAGTGCCCTCAAAATGGATTTATTGAGAAGGTGCAAATTCGCTACTTCTATAACAGACCACATGGATCCACGAGACTACTTGTAGTTGCAGCATTGGGTGGCTCGATATTAGCGAAGTACACAAGGGGTGCATTTACTATTTTGGATGAGATGACCATTACTAGTTGGCGATGACCGAATGAGAGGAATCAGCCTAGGAGAGTAGCCCACATCACTGAAACTGAGCCAACTGAATCATTTGCGGCTTAATTGGCGGTTATATCCAAGTAGTTGAGTATGCTAATGGTAGGAGAGCAAACGCGTCATTGAACCGTTTGCCCTACCAAATTAGAATATTAATTGACTTCCGAACTTTCTCGACTTTCCTAGGTAAAGTGGTAAGTCCGAGTCGATCCCACGGAGAACGATTGAGTAGTGTTGATTCAAATATTTCAATCAACTAATGATTTAAGTTGGAATAAAAGCAATAAACATAAATAAGTAAATGCCGGGGGGGGGGGGAGGGTTGATTTAGTATAACAACTAAATTCTACCAAGTAACCAACTACCAATCTAGAAAAGCAATAGATATTTTTGGCGTTTTATATTAATCAAAGGATCAAATAAAGATAACAAGCAAATATTTTCGGTTTTTTATTATATTAAAAAGGTCTATCCTCGATCTAGTATCCCCTTGAATCCAACTACCTATGGATTATTGTTGATGCCCCAATTTAGTGCAATTTAAATCCTTATCCCACAATCTACAAGGTCCGCTTATGTAAATTGTGTTGTTCCTTAATTGTGGATAAATCGAAGGTCCTTTTATCGATTTATCCCTACCTAAATCAATGACTGATCCAAACAAGCTCTTTTCACACTAATTGATATTGTATGATCATGAACTAGAACAACGGGACAAATAAAGATAACAAGCAAATATTTTCGGTTTTTTATTATATTAAAAAGGTCTATCCTCGATCTAGTATCCCCTTGAATCCAACTACCTATGGATTATTGTTGATGCCCCAATTTAGTTCAATTTAAATCCTTATCCCACAATCTACAAGGTCCGCTTATGTAAATTGTGTTGTTCCTTAATTGTGGATAAATCGAAGGTCCTTTTATCGATTTATCCCTACCCAAATCAAGGACTGATCCAAATAAGCTCTTTTCACACTAATTGATATTGTATGATCATGAACTAGAACAACGGGACAAATAAGGCATAAACCTCGAATCGATCGGGTTTAGAGGCCAAACTCTATAATGCCACCAATGATATCAAGCATTGTTCACTACTAAGGGAGATTGAAACTTCAACAATCACAGAAAGTGAATTCCAATCTCTAGCAACATACAATAAATGCTTCCTAAAGGGTGATCAATCCTAAAACCAACATTTAGGCGTGAGACAATTCAAACAAGCATTATAGAACATTTAAATTGCATAAAAAGGGTAACACCAAAAGCCAATAGTCACATATTCTTCTTCAATCAAGGTTCAACATGATTAAGGGTAGAAAATGGGGTGTTACTCACCCATTCTACCCAAAACTAACAGAAATTTAAAGGAAATACAAGAAATCATGAAAATAAAATGATAGAACCCAAGGTGATCAATGGGGAAGATGAGATGACTCCTTCTTGCCCTTCTCTCCTCCTTGGAGTGATGGTGGCTGAAAAGTGCTCCAAATTTGTGCCAAAAAATAGGGTAAATTCGAATAGGAGGATATATATATAAGAGTGAAAAGTGCTGGTCAAAAATAGGCAAAATCGCGTTCAGAAATTTAAAACAGGGTAAAGAATCTAACTTGCGTCTCGGCCGAGACGTGAAAAAGGGGTTTTTTTCAGCTTGTGCGTCGAGGGATGATCTCAGCCGAGATGAAATTGTGTCTCGGCCGAGACGTGAAATTGAGAATTTAGGGCTTTTTAGGGTTTGGATTATCTCGGCGGAGATTGGGTTTCATCTCGGCCGAGATCTTGATCTCTTAAATTTCTGATTTTTCCCTGGAGAGTCATCTCGGCCAAGATGCAATACCTGTCTCGGCCGAGATCTTCAGTTTCTAAGAATTTCAGTATTTCCCTAAGGAGTCATCTCGGTCGAGATTTGCATCCTGTCTCGGCCGAGATCAAACTTTCAGCCCTGTCCTTTGTTGCCTCGATCGATCCACCGACTCCGCGATCGTTTGATGCTCTTTTTCGATCCTTTTGCACCTGTTTTAACACATGAACAACACAAACACATTATTTTGCCCATGAGAATACAAAAGCACTAAATACACATGATTATGCACATTAATGACATTAAAATGACATTAAAAGCGCCCTAATGTGCGTGCACGGGGCACATGTACCAAATCTCCCCAAACTTAGAACTTGTTCGTCCCGAACAATAAAGAGAAAGACAAAAGGACACATGTTTAGGGTACATTTTAGTGGCATTTGATTTCAGAGAGTTTCCATGAAAAAGATGAAGCGAGCATGATAATAGTGAGCATATGTGATAGACTAGATCCACTACTCTCAAGACATAACATTTTTATCTTAAGATCCTCACCGGGTGAGTGTATCTCTCTCTCTCTCGAGTGCATTAAAAATGGTAGTGTTTACACTCACATTGAAATGCATACAACGCCTACCATAGGCTTGCCAATCATCTAAACCCGGAATTGTACTTGAAATGCGTGACAATGAATCAATTAGGTCTTTATATGGGTTGTAATGTTGGCTTGGGGTAAGGTGGGACAAAATTTAGGTACAAATGACTATAAAACGGACTAAATGATTCGTGCATTACCCGTCTACCCCTAAAACAGTGGTCACTCAACCTCACTCTTTCAATTCCCAATCGAGTCCACCTTAAGATTCGACTTCTTCATCTTATTCCTGCCTACATCTCCCATATTTATCAATCCTCACATGAAATGTGTTTCTTAAGACTTTTCTTACCAAGGGATTGTGATTACAAAATGATGTGATTTTCATTAACCTCTCCAATTCTAAAAGAAAATACTAAAAATGGCATATACATGGTACGAGTCGTTGGACCGTACCAAATTAATTGTATAGAAATACACTTATCCTTATCCAACTACCCTAACTAGTAGAGTGGTAAGTAGGAGTCGATCCCACGAGGAACGGTCGAACAATTTTTTTGCCTTAAGTATTAACTATTATGATCAAGTAATATGATATAGATAAGGTGGAAAAGTAATAAAGAAGTGGGGGAAGTTTTTATGAAATCACAACTAACACCTAAATTTAACTTAAGCAATTCAAATAACAATTACTCTAAAATTATTTAGCAAATTAACAATTCAAATAAACAAAGACTAATAGAATGATCTTTTTCGGTTTTTATAAATGATAAAACGATTCAACCCTTGATCAAGATCATTCCTTGGTTCAAATAATCTATGTAATTGATGTTACTACCCAATTGATTAGCCTTAGAACCCCTACCCCAAGATTAATAACAAGCTCTATCAATCTAGTTATCCCTTAAGTACAATTAATCGAAACAAGCTGTTCAATTAATCCTACCCAACTTATCAATTCCTAAAACAAGCTCTCGAAGAATCAATAGTCAAGTGCATTAAGAATCAAGATAACGAGGTAAATTCGACATAAAACTCACAAGCTCGGTTTTAGTGGTCGAAATCTATGTTATCCCCAATAAAATAAATCTATTGTTTGCTACTCGGGAATCGGATTCATAACAATTACGGATTATAAACCCAATTCTAGCAACAAACAAACAAATATCCAAATGGGTGATCAAACCATAATTCCATTCATAAGTATGAATCAACAATTCCAAATAACATAGAACATTCCAAAAACATAATCCTATCGGTTAACAACCGTAAAATTACACAAACATCCTAATTCCAAGGTTCAACTAATGATCAAGGGCTGAAATTAGAGTGCTAGCCACTCATATCAACTATTGCAAAGATAGAATAAGAGAAAATCAAAGAGAACATGAAAATAAAATAGAAGGAACCAAAAGATTGCGTTGAATGATCTTGATCTTCAACTCTCTTCCAATCCTCTTGCTTCCAATGGTGATGGTGGCTGAATATGGGTTAGAAAGTAGGTCATAAGTTAGGTCAAATTCGAAAATGACCTTATATATATAAAGGAGAAAGTGTTGGGCTGGAAAATGGGCAAAAACGTGTTTCAGGATTAAAATAGGGAGCCAAGCCGCGGCCGTGGCGTACAACTGGCAGCGGGCGTGGTGGAAAACAAGGGTTTGGGCTGGAATTGGGGCCATGGCCGCGGTCCGATTATCGCCTCGGCCGTGGTCTCGGTTGGGCTGGATTTACCCCTTATTCTGGATCTTTATCCACGGGCGTGGCTAATCTTCGCCGCGGCCGTGGGCCTTGGTCTGCCTCGGCCGTGGCCCATATTTTTCCTCGGTCGCGGTCTAGCTGAGTGAGAATGGCCGTCTTTTGCACAAATTACCACGACTGTGGGCTAGTTAGCCTCGGCCGTGGCATAAGCCACGGGCGTGGCAATTGCAACGCGGCAAAGTCCCCTGTTTTTCCTTGTTTTCTTTTCCCTTTGAACTCGAACTGTCAACTTGAGATCTTCGAACCTGTTTTCGGCCTTAATTCACTTGTTTTGACATGAAAACGAACTAAACACGTCAAACTGCTCAATAATAAATAAACGCACAAAATACACGCGAATATGCACACAAAAACCCGTATAACGACACTTAAAGTGACCTAAAAGTGTGTGCACGAAGACGTGTACCAATACACTTCCTCTTCCTTTTGTTTTTCTGGTTTTTTTTCGACTTTTTCTCTATTTTTTATTTTTTTTTATTTTTTATAAGAAACATGACTAATTACAAATTATGGAGAGGTTAATGTGCTCCATTCTATCCTACTTCACGTGTTTCCTTTCACCCTTCTTTGTTTTCCACTAGTTTACCCAAATTCGATCCCACTTTACAAACCAACTACCTTCCAACCGCCTCCCTCATACTCAATAGTCCATTTGGGTTTAAAGGCTAAATGAAAGGGAAATTGGCTTGTAGTGTTGGGTATCAAACAAAAAGGCTTCAGCTCAAAGGGCTAACTACGGGCAATTTGTATATTTTTGGTCAAAATGAATTATTTTCAAGCTTTTGAAAAGGGCTTAAATCAAGAAATGTCTAAAATTATTTTCATTGTCACCACACATACCGACTTATTCAAAGGTAGAGAATTAGGTCAAGTTCTAGAGGAAATTGCATACATTCAAAGAATTTTCGCACCGAAAGGAAATTTGATTTTACTCAAAAAATGGGAGTACACTTTAGGCTCAAAGACTCACTTGGTTGTAATTTTTTTGATCAAAAGTTTTGAGTGTATGCTCAATTTGGTTTCAAAAAGCCTATCATGCTCTACCATGTGCTTATTTCCAAAAATATTTGTTCGAAATTTTTTTTCATCATTAATCAACGCCACAATTTCCTTCCTAAAATAGTCCAATCGCATTCTCGAGCTGCCAACTTGTACGCATCCCATCCCCTCCCCAAACTTAGTTGCAAACTAAGTTTGTGGAAAAGAGGAGTACAAGTTGGTGCTCGTCGAATTTAACCATATTATTCAATATTATCGAACCCAATTCTACCAAAAAAATTAACAAAATCATTATTCCTAAATGTGAAAAATACCAACAGTAATGTTCATAAACCAACAAAAGATAAGCAAAGGCTCACAGGCCCACCAAAGTCAATTACAATTAAACAGAAACATCCAAGAAAGCTACCGAAGGCAGTCATTCAAATCTAATCGGCACACATGCCGTCAAACCAAAATGAGCAAGTTCCAAAAAAGAGGCACACGGGCCAATAATACAATCCAAAACAGTCAACGGTCATAAGGAATCAGAAAAGAGGCAGAAGGGGAGTTCGAGAATTCGGGCAGCCAAGAGTGTCTCACCCCCTATTCTTCCCCCAAACTTAGTTTGCAACTAAGTTTGTGAAGAAACGGACAAGGCATTCTCGGTGCTCTACTCACAGTGACTTGGAGGACCTGACGTCTCGAGGGCTCGAGCCAGTAAAACATCCTTGGATGCTTTTGAACAAGGCGAGTAACTTGTTCTAACTCTCTTTGATTTCCTTCATTTTCTCCCTCATTTGATGGACATCTCCCCTCATTGCACTGATATCAGCTTTGATGTCCTGCACGCCCGACTCTAAACTGCTCAGCCGGTCGCTGTGCTCTTCCCGAATCTCGGCCCGAGATCGCACGGCAGATGTCGGTCTCTTCCTGCTTGCCTGACTGCTCCCTTCTGCATGCCCCGTACTCATCTCCCTTGCCACAGTCCGTGGCTTCTTGCCCCTCTGGTAACGCGTTAACTCGGCGCTGGTCAGATCCCGTGAGTCTCTTAAATGATCTTCCGAGCTCAGCGCCAAGTTTGGTATGTTGTTCTCCAGGCACTCGATGTAGGTCAGGCTGGGGTTTAGGAGACGAAGGTACGGTCCCACATTCTGGAGGACATAGGGGACAGCCGGACCCGAGGTTCCGTCTTGGTACCCGAGCATAGCAACATATTTTCCATCTCCTCCCAGACTAAATAATAGTCAATGCTGATGGGTGTGTACTCTGGGAGAGTTACATTGTAATGCTCGAGGATGGGGGTAATCACAGCACCACAGTAGATCAAGTCTGGAACCTTTGTCTCCCTCTTCCGTTCCGTCCTCAATTCTTTGACTATCTTCTGAAAGCTCAATATCATGTCGCATTGAAAGTCCCTCAACCTTCTGTCCACAATAGCCCATTAATTCTCCATCTCGTACAATCGAGGAGAACTAATCTCTTTCCTGCCACAGATGGTCGAGCTCAACAACTTCTGCAAATACTTTACGACCGGGCTTCTTATGGAAGTCAATCTGGAGCTCCTTGGGTCGTAAGCCTGGGGTACAACTATTCCAGGGGCGGCAGTGATTTGCTCCGAGAATTGTTGCACGTCAAACTCTCTCAAAGCATTTTCATTGTTAATACTTGGCCTTTTGAGCCGTATATATCTCTCAGATTGTCATGGCTCAGTGTCTTTGCCTCACTCAGAAGTTGGAACTTGATGTTGTGGATCTTTGTCGAGCAGGAAAGAGGCTCCTCCTCGATTTTGAGAGTGCTGAAGAACTCTAGCATGAACTTGAGGAATGTAGGTCGGGGTGTTAGGCATTTGGCGAGACCTGCTGTGTCTAAAAGATCATTAACATTCTGCCTTATTCCCATGGCATCCAGAATCTTGGGATCACCATAATGGGTTGCTGACACCCCTCTCCTAATCAGTTTGTCAAACCTCTTCCTCTGTTCTTTTGTGCTCAGAACTATATCAAAATCGATTGGCTTTGTGGATTTATCAGTGGTGGTTGTTGGAATGTCCGGCATGGGAGCCTCTGAAGTGGGCTCAACGGCTTTCTCTTTTCTTTTGGCTTGACTTTTGTGGATTTTCTGTGTTACCTGCCTACCGAAAGTACCCTCTTGAATGGTGTTCTTTGGGTTTTTAGGTGGTGCCATTGTGTGCCTACAAACAATCACAAATTACACACATCAAAATTTCCAAATTGAACAACTTCATCACCAATTTACACATCAAGTTCAATCGAAAGAGAATCCAATAGAAGGTCAAGTTCACTACATCAATCACTCATTTTCAATCAACATGGAACATCACAAGTGAACTTACAAATTGGATTATTCAATTGACTTGATACAATTCGCACATATGCCAAACATTTCCAATTATTACCCTATTGCAGCTAAAATTGATTGAAAATAGGTCAAATTATTTTCATTACAAAACAAGAGTCTAAATTGCCTAGTCTTCACCACAATTTCAACTAATTAACCTAATAATCGAGCATGACAATCAAATCAAACTACTAAAGGATAATAATAAGGGATGCATGCCATGTGTTCGGTGACATGTCACAATCAGTTTCAACTTCAAATTCAAAGAATCTCAACCTAATCCTCATCCCTCATCAACCAATGTTAGTGAAAACAACTCAAGAACACACAACACAAAGAATCTAGAAATTGTACAAAGAATACACTTCGAATTCACACATGCAGTTCGGCCAGAGTTGTGGCCGAATTGAACTTTCGCAGAACAGGAACTAGAAATAGATCAAACACAGTTTTAATGTGGTTCGTTCAAGATGAACTACATCCACGGAGGCAAGGCACACCTCAATCCACTAAGAACTTCAATCAATTACAGAGAATTAGCTCAAGAAATGAAATGCCCAATTCTGGATACAAATTAGGGCACGAACACTCAATCTCTAAATACTCTCTCTAATCTAAAGAACAAGGAAATAATGCGACGTAGTGATCTTCTCCTCAATGAGAGCTTTACAATGATATATGAATTGAAGCTCGAATGCAACTGGATAGGAAGTTACAACTGCACAAAGTTCACGCTGTGTTAGTTTAGCTACCGGACAAATGTGACGGTTTTGCTTCGTCACAAATGACGGTTACAGCAACTAACTCGAACCCGGTTTGCTCTGACCAGTTTGTCTTCTTGATGATAAAACCCGGTTTAAACCTCCGGTTCTTCACTCCCTGACTCCGGTTCCACATTCCCAACACACCATATTACAAAGTATAGGCTCACTTGATGAAATTGAACATCACCTCACAAATCTCCACCTCAATGAATCATGTGTGCCTCTTCCTGCCTCACCACTGCATTGTCTGTTAATGCTCTTCATGACATTGCTCAAGCTGCAGCAGGCTCGAGCAATGCTCCACTTTGTTCCCAGGTACACCCTTAGTAAGAAAATCAGCAGGATTATGCAATGTGTGTACCTTCTTCACTTCCACAGAACCAGAATCAATGATATTCCTAGCAAAATGCAACCTAACATCAATGTGCTTTGACCTTTCATGAAATGCTTGGTGTTTCACAAGGTGTAGAGCACTTTGATTATCACAGTAAATCGCCACACACTTTTGCTTGATGTCCAAATCTCTCAAAATCCCTTTAAGCCAGATTGCTTCTTTGATGGCTTCAGTGAGAGAGATATATTCTGCTTCTGTTGTTGAAAGTGCTACAACTGACTGTTGTACACTTCTCCAGCTGATGGCTGTTCCAAATAAGGTGAACACAAATCCAGAGATAGATTTCCTAGTGTCTATATTTGCTGCAAAATCAGAATCAGCAAACCCCTCCAATGCAACAGTGCTTCCATTCACTTTCTTCTCAAACTTCAGTGACAAGTTCACTGAACCCTTCAAATACCTCATCACATGCTTCAAAGCTTCCCAATGTTCAACACCTGGGTTTGACATGAACCTGCTTACTAAAGAAACAGCATAGGCCAAGTCAGGCCTACTACAAATCATTCCATACATGAGACTTCCAACTCCACTTGCATAAGGAATATTGCTCATATGTATGACCTCCTCTTCAGTCTTTGGGCATTGTTCTTTGGTTAGTTTCTTCTGTAGATTAACTGGAGTGGAGAGAGGTTTGGATTCATGCATGTGGAACCTTTCCAAAACCTTCTGTAGATATTGCCTTTGAGATAACCAAAGAACTCCAGCTTCTCTGTTCCTCAGAATGTCCATGCCCAAAATCTTCTTGGCATCTCCAAGATCTTTCATGTCAAATTCAGTGTTAAGTATGTCCTTCAGCCATTGTACACTCTTCTTGTTCTTGCTGGCAATCAGCATATCATCCACATACAAAAGGAGGAAGACTTTATCTTGCTTTAAACACTTGTTGAAGTAAACACAACTATCATAAAGACTTCTTACAAAGCCAACACTGATCATGAAGTCATTGAACCTCTTATTCCACTGTCTTGGACTTTGTTTGAGTCCATACAGTGACTTCTTCAGCAGACAAACTTTGTCTTCTTGTTCAGGAACAACAAAACCTTCTGGCTGTTTCATATATATTTTCTCAATGAGTTCTCCATGTAAGAATGCTGTCTTTACATCTAGTTGTTGTAGTTCCATGTCCTCTTGAGTAACCTTTGATAAAAGCAACCTGATTGAGCAGTGCTTTACTACTAGAGAGAAAACTTCATTAAAATCAATCCATTCCCTTTGTGTAAAGCCCCTAGCCACCAACCTTGCTTTACATCTCACTTGTTTGGATCCTGCAGTCTCTAACTTCTTCTTGTATATCCATTTAGAACTCACAAGTTTCTGACCTTTTGGTTTATCCACCAATGTCCAGGTCTCATTCTTTTCCAAGGATTCCATCTCTTCAATCATTGCCTGAATCCAGTGTTCTCCTTCTTCACAATCTAGTGCTTCTTTAAAACTACTAGGCTCTTGTGATTCCAGGTCTTCAGCAACACTCAAGGCATAGTAAACACTCCCTGCTTGACCATAGAAGTCAGGTCTATTGATTGTTCTTCTAGGTTTGTCCCTTCCAATGCTATATTCTCTCACATTTTGTGAAGGTCCAGCTTGTTCTTCTTCTTCAGATGATGAATCACTAGCTTGTAGATTCTCTTGTGGTTGTTGAGATGTGTGATCATCTTCAGCAGGATGCTCCACCTGAATTGATATCTCTTCAGTCTCTTTAGCACCATCAAATTCTTCCTTAGAGCCTGTTGAAGTATAAGCCATCACATTCTCATTAAACTTTACATCTCTACTTGTGATTATCTTCTGATTTCCCTTCTCTAGACACCACAATCTGTAGCCCTTTATCCCATCTGGATATCCAAGAAATACACATCTTAGAGCTCTTGCATCTAACTTGTCTTGCTTGACATGGACAAAAGCAAGATAACCAAACACCCTTAAACCTTCATAACTTGGTTTCTGTCCACTCCACACCTCTTCAGGTGTTTTGAATCCAATCACTGATGAGGGTGACCTGTTAATGAGATAACATGCTGTAGCAATGGTTTCACCCCAAAATACCTTCGGCAACCCAGCATCCAACAGCATACACCTTACTCTTTCAAGAAGAGTCCTATTAAACCTCTCAGCAACCCCATTCTGTTGAGGATTCATTGGGACAGTCCTATGTCTCTTGATTGTGAACTCAGTAGAGAGGTATTCCAATCCATTATCAGTCCTAAGGTGCTTGAGCTTCTTCCCTTTGACATTTTCCAGTTGAATCAACCATGTTTTAAACTTATGAAAAGCATCACTCTTATTCTTCATAAACATGATCCACACCTTTCTACTGTAATCATCAATCAAAGACATGAAATACCTTGCTCCACCATGAGTCTCTGTCCTTGCAGGACCCCATATGTCAGAGTGGACATAATCTAATGGCTCTTGAGTTGTGTGAACACCCTTTCCATAGGGCAGCTTCTTGGACTTGCCCAAAGCACACTGATCACAGAACTCCAGGTTTTGGTTTCCCATGTTTCCAATTACACCACTTCTTGACAATTCCTTCAACCCTTTCTCTCCTATGTGTCCAAGCCTCTTGTGCCATTTAACAAGCTCAGAACTGCTCAAGAGCATATCAACACTCCCAACAACAGGTGAACCAATCAAGATAAACAACCCATTATGTTGTCTACCTTTAATCACCACTTTATCATGTTTAGTGATATGCAAGAAGCCATCCACTGAGCTAAACTGACAACCACTAGTTACCAAAGAACCAAGAGATAGAAGATTTCTTTTGAGGCCAGGAACATATCTTACATTAGAGATGATTCTGACCACACCATCAAACATTCTTATGCTCACTGATCCAACTCCTTTGACCTTGCATGATTGGTCATTGCCCAGGAGAACATTTCCAGCATCTTCTCTCTTCAATTCATCAAACCATGACTGGTGTGGACACATATGAAAGGAGCAGCCTGTGTCCAAGACCCATTCCTTTACCATTCTTGATTCAGTAACATTCAATACCTCTGGAGGATCTTCTTGAAGGTCAATGGCAGCAGCTTCTGCCCCTTGGTTTCCACCTTTCTTGTTCCTTTTAGGATAATCCTTCTTCAAGTGACCAGGCTGCTTGCACTTGAAGCATTTCCTCTTCTCAACCCATTCACCTCCCTTCTTTGGATTAGAATCTCCTGCTTTGAAGTCAGAATTCTGTCCCTTCTTCCCTTGCCAAGGTTTCTTGAATTTCACATTCAAACCTTCTCCAGACTGCACCATGCCTTTATCACCTTGAGTCTGGAAGCATTTAGACCTCAGAGCCTTCACTATCCCATCATAAGATAGCTGCTCATCTCTCCCATACATCAAGGCATCCTTAAAACTTTCCATGGATTTTGGAAGAATGTTTAACACCATCAATGCTTTATCATCCTCCTCCAATTTCACATCCAGGTCTTCCAATTCCTTAACCATCTTAATAAACTCATCAAGTTGATCAGAAATTACCTTATCTTCAGTGATCTTGAAGGCCAACATCTCTGCTTTAAGAACAGCTTGTTGGAAACTGACTTAGATTGATACAACTCTTCCAACCTCTTCCATGCTTCTAAGGAACTCTTGCATCTTGAGACCTCTCTTAGCGGTTTATCACCCAAACACATAAAGATAAGACTGAGGGCTTTCTTATCCATTGATACAAACTTGGGTTTCTCACTTTCTTCCCACGAATCAAGAGGTATCAAAGCAAGATCAAGGCCATTGTGAACCAAAACTGCATTCATCTTGATCTTCCATAGTGTGAAGTCATTTCTCCCTGTAAACTTCTCAAAGTCCATCTTCATACCAGCCATTCCTTCCCTTCTTCAAGCTGTGAGAGTTGGTTCCCACAGACGGCGCCACTTGTTAGTGAAACCAACTCAAGAACACACAACACAAAGAATCTGGAAATTGTACAAAGAATACACTTCGAATTCACACATGCAGTTCGGCCAGAGTTGTGGCCGAATTGAACTTCCGCAGAACAGGAACTAGAAATAGATCAAACACAGTTTTAACGTGGTTCGTTCAAGATGAACTACATCGACGGAGGCAAGGCACACCTCAATCCACTAAGAACATCAATCAATTACAGAGAATTAGCTCAAGAAATGAAATGCCCAATTCTGGATACAAATTAGGGCACGAACACTCAATCTCTAAATACTCTCTCTAATCTAAAGAACAAGGAAATAATGCGACGTAGTGATCTTCTCCTCAATGAGAGCTTTACAATGATATATGAATTGAAGCTCGAATGCAACTGGATAGGAAGTTACAACTGCACAAAGTTCACGCTGTGTTAGTTTAGCTACCGGACAAATGTGACGGTTTTGCTTCGTCACAAACTGATTCTACTTCGTCACAAATGACGGTTACAGCAACTAACTCGAACCCGGTTTGCTCTGACCAGTTTGTCTTCTTGATGATAAAACCCGGTTTAAACCTCCTGTTCTTCACTCCCTGACTCCGGTTCCGCATTCCCAACACACCATATTACAAAGTATAGGCTCACTTGATGAAATTGAACATCACCTCACAACCAATAATGCAAATACAAGAGCTACCACAACAAATTCAGTTTTAGAATGCATAAAACAAGTCAACATTGGCAAAAAATCACAACAACAAGCTTGTGTACAACCAATATCAATGTAGTAGCTATTCTATTAAAAAAATCGCCCCTAATATAACAATAAAGTGCATAATTATCAATAAAATATTAAGGGAAAGGGATAGCTGTACTTACCGGTCGGATTTAATCGAAAAAATTTGAAGTGAGCTTTTTCGCGCCCTTTTCGACCCGACTCCAAATCCGAAAGTTTTCGGATAGAAGTGTGTGTGGTGATGTGGGTGAGGTGTGGTATGAATATGAGAGGAAGAAATTGAGTGAAAATGGTGATTTTGTGTGTGTGTGTGTGTGTGCGTGTGCGCAAATCGCGTTTAGGGGAGAAGGGAATGACCTGCTGTTGCGCGCAGGGGTATTTATACCTGCGCGGAATCTCGGTCGAGATGCAATTCTGAGCTTGATGTCTCGGTCGAGATCCGTTCTTTGGTCTCAGGCTTGTTTGGCTTAGCAGTGAATCTCGGCCGAGATGCGTGTGTGTCCCGGCCCAGATTTCTTTCCATTAATTTTGCCCCCATTCTGGACAAGTTGATCTCGGCCGAGATGACTTGGTGTCTCGGCCGAGATAGGTCTCCAGTAATTTTGCCCCCATTCTGGACAAGTTGATCTCGGCCGAGATGACTTAGTGTCTCGGCCGAGATGACTTAGTGTCTCGGCCGAGATAGGCCTCTAGCAATTTTTCCAGTTTGAGCTATCTTAAATCTCGGCTGAGATGCGTGTGTGTTTCGGCCGAGATATCTTTCCAGCGAATTGCCCTGTTTGGCCTGCGTGACGTCTCGGCCAAGATTCCTTCTGTGTCTTGGCCGAGATGGTTCCCCTGCACTTTTTCCTTCATTTTGGTCCCCTTCACCCCCATTTCATGCTATTTTCTGATTATTTTGATTTGTACCTGCACATTTCTAAACAAAAAAAAAAAAAACATCAAAACACACAAAATAACACTAAATTACTTTTAACTACGAATTTAAATGCGAGAATTTAAACATTACCGTCGGGTTGCTTCCGGACAAGCGCCTTTGTATAACGTCATTGGCTCGACGGGGTCCCATTTATGCTATGTGTGGATCTTCCAAATCTTCCACTTGTTCTTCCCTCATGCGGTCTCCTTGTGAGTTCTCAAGATAGGGCTTGAGAAGATGCCCATTGACCTTGAAACTCTTTCCGGTCTTTCCACTTTCTATCTCCACTGCTCCGTGTGGTGATATTCCTTTAACCACAAAGGGTCCAACCCAACGAGACCTCAGCTTACCCGGAATCAGTTTAAGTCGGGAGTGGTACATGAGTACCTTGTCTCCCACCACAAATTCCTTTCTCGAGATTCTTGCATCGTGAAATTGCTTAGTCTTTTTCTTGTACAACAAAGCATTTCGAATGCATCGTTTCTTATCTCCTCGAGCTCTTGTAACTGCAACTTCCTATGCACTCCAACCTCATCCAAGTACAGATTGCATTTCCGGATTGCCTAATAGGCTTTATGTGCAAGTTCCACAGGCAAGTGGCATAGTTTTCCATAAACGATAAGATATGGAGACATCTCTATCGGCGTCTTGTACGCCTTCCTATATGCCCACAGAGCATCTTCTAGACGCAAGCTCCAGTCCTTCCGGTTTGGTTGGACTATTTTCTCTAGGATCTGCTTAATCTCTCGATTTGATGTCTCTGTCATACCGTTCATTTGAGGGTGGTAGGGTGTGGAGACTTTGTGAACAACCCCATACTTCTTCAACAGTGATTCAAACGTTCGGTTGCAAAAATGGGTTCCTCGGTCGCTGATGATGGCCTTTGGAATCCCAAATCTTGCAAATACGTTGGATTTCACAAAGTCCACAACTACCCTTGAATCGTTGGTCCGGGTGGCCTTGGTTTCCACCCACTTTGACTCGTAGTCAACCGCAAGAAGAATATAGACATTGCCATAGGATGTAGGAAATGGCCCCATAAAGTATATACCCCACACATCGAAGATCTCGCAAACAACAATTGGTTGCTGGGGCATCTCGTTCCTCTGTGACACATTTCCGGTCCTTTGACACCTCTCACAGGTTTTGCAAAACAAGAGGGCATCCTTGAAGATGGTTGGCCAATATAGACCGCTTTCAAGTACTTTGTAGGCCGTCAGCTTCGGCCCAAAATGGCCTCCACAAGCGTATGAGTGGCAAAAATTGAGCACCGACTGCACTTCGTCTTCGGGGATGCATCTCCTAATTACTTGATCTGAACCATATTTCCAAAGGTAGGGATCATCCCAAACAAAATGCTTCGACTCACTCTTCAACCTGTCTCATCCCAATAGGAAACCGCTTGGACACCGAGTAATTCACCATGTTAGCATACCAAGAAACCTTCGCGTCTGTCATTGCAAGTAGTTGTTCATCGGGAAAACTTTCCCGGAGAGGCAGGTTCGTCTCCTCTTGGGTTATCCTACTGAGATGATCTGCAACACCATTTTCTGCTCCTTTCTTATCTTTGATCTCTAGGTCAAATTCCTGGAGAAGTAATTTCCAGCGAATAAGCCTAGGCTTCGCCTCCTTTTTAGCCATGAGATGCCTCAATACTGCGTGGTCGGTATATACGATGATCCTTGTCCCAACAAGGTAAGACCGAACTTCTCTAACGCAAACACAACATCTAGCAGCTCCTTTTCTGTGGTAGTGTAGTTCATCTGAGCTGGACTCAAAGTACGTGAGGCATAATAGATGACATGGGCCACTTTCCCTCTTCTCTGTCCCAAAACTGCCCCCAAAGCTTGTTCACTAGCATTGCACATTAGTTCAAAAGGCAATTCCCAATCTCTTTTCCAACTCATCAAATGCCAACTTGCATTCCTTGCTCATATCAAACTCCACATCTTTTTGTAGCAACCGGCACAACGGAGCAGCAATCTTTGAGAAATCTTTGATAAACCTCCTGTAAAATCCTGCATGACCAAGAAAGGAACGCACTTCCCGCACATTTTTGGGTAAGGGAGAGAATAAATAATATCAATTTTCGCCCTATCTACTTCTATTCCCTTACTAGAAACTACATGACTAAGCACAATTCCTTGTTCCACCATGAAGTGGCATTTCTCCCAATTTAACAAAAGATTTTTCTCAATGCATCATTGCAAGATTTTTTCCAAGTTATCACAACAATTTTCAAAAGATGTATCGTGAACACTAAAGTCGTCCATGAAGAGCTCTATGAAATGACCAATAAACTCAGAAAAGACACTAACCATGCATCTTTGAAATGTTGCAGGGGCGTTGCATAGTCTAAAGGGCATGCGCCTCCATGCCAATGTTCCAAACGGGCATGTGAAAATTATCTTTTCTAGATCTTCGGGATCGATTGGTACTTGAAAGTACCCCGAGAATCCATCCAAGAAGCAATAGAAAGGATGCCCTGCTAGCCTCTCGAACAATTGATCGATGAAGGATAGAGGAAAATGATCTTTCCTTGTTACTACGTTCAACTTCTTGTAGTCTATGCAAACCTTCAACCTGTCTGTAGGCGCGTAGGCACCATTTCACCATTCGTCCCTTCTATCACTGTCACTCCAGACTTCTTCGGAACCACCTAGGTCGGGCTCACAAACTTACTGTCGGATATGGGGTAGATGATCCCCACATCCAATAGTTTGATCACTTCTTTCTTGACGACCTCCATCATTGACGAGTTGAGTCGTCGTTGAGGCTCCCGACTAGGCTTGGTGTCATCCTCAAGCAGTATTCGATGCATGCATAGGGCTGGACTAATGCCTTTGATATCGGCAATGGTCCACCCTATAGCTTCCTTGTTCACCTTGAGGACCCCGATCAATGTTTGTTCTTGAGTGGGTGTGAGCTTTGATAAGATAATCACTGGTAAGGTTTCTTCTGGCCCAAGATATGCGTATTTGAGATGGGAGGGAGGGTCTTGAGCTCAAGAGTTGGTGCTTTGATGGTAGAGGGTAGCACTTTTTCTTGAGATTCCGGTAATGGTATGAATTTGGGAATGAACTTGGTTCGGAATGGCTTTGAGGATTGTGATTGTTCCACCATCCCCACCAAATCTTCCTTGGTGTCCATTGGCTCTAGCTCCTCTAGATCATTCGCCAATTCAATTGTCTCTTGGTCCCTGCAATAATACTCAAGCACTTCCTCTACAAATGGGTGAATAGCATCAATAACATCAATAGAATACACACTATGCAAATCTTCGGGATACATCATTGATTCGAAAATGTTGAATTGCACCACTAGGCCATCAAATTCCATGCTAAGAGTTCCCTCTCGCACGTCAATCTTTGTTTGGTTCAAGAACGGCCTCCCAAGCAAGATTGGAGTGGAATTTGACGAATCTTCATGCGTATCTAGCACATAGAAATCCGCTGGAAATACGAGGTTATCCAACTCAACTAACATGTCCTCAATCACCCCGTCCGGAAACGAGGTGCTTCGGTCGGCTAATTAGATGACCACCCTCGTATTCTTCAGTGGCCCTAAGTTTAAGCTATTGAAAATAGAACGGGGCATCACATTGATGGATGCCCCTAGATCCAACATGGCTTTCTCTATTCTAGTGTTACCAATTTTACACAGTATGACGAACATTCCCAGATCCTTGTATTTCTATGGCATCTTTTTCTAGAAAATCGCCAAAATACGTTCTCCCATAAGGACCTTCTCATTCCCTTGTAACCGCCTTTTGTTTGTGCACAAGTCCTTCAGAAACTTTGCATATCGAGGAATCTGTTTTACGGCTTCCACCAAGGGAATACTGATTTCAACCTTCCTGAATACCTCCATTGTCTCCTTGTCTCTATTTCTGTCTGGAATCCTCTTCCTTTGACTTGGAAACGGAAGTGGAGGGGTTGGGAAATTGGGTCTTGAACTTGCAGGTGCCGCGGTCGTGGAGAATAGTCAGAATGACCCCCTGTTTCTTGTTGTTTTCCTCCCACGGTCGTTGTGTACTCTGCATTGCCTTTTTCTTCATCTCTTATCTTCCCCTTTTCAAGTACCTTCCCACTTCTCAAGACTCCCACGCTGACATTTTCAATTTTGTTCTATGAAGAATATCTCTTGGTAGGAAAAGGCAGTTGGTGATCAGGAAAGCATGCAGCTAATGCCTCCTTTTGTCTTCTCAACTCCTTAGCAATCTTCCACTTCGGTGTCCTAACTTGAACTTCAGCCACATGGGGAGTTGGTATCTCTTCTATCCTCGAATCTTCTTGCAATTCTTCAGTCTTTGCCTATGAACTATACCCGGGCTTTTCAGGCTCTTCAAGTAACTCTTCATTCACAACCACAATGACACTCACATTTTCTTTGACTTCCTATTGAGCCGGTAACTTTCCTCCTTGGGTGTTTTCTAGCCTTGACGCGGTAGAGGCGATTTGGCTCATTTGCGTTTCGAGATTGGTAAATCTCAAATTGTTGTCCTTCTGCAGCTGGATTGTACTATTCGCGAGGCTCTTAACAATATCTGAAAGGGATGGGTCCAAAGGATTTGAGTCGACCGGTGTTTTCTGGTGGTAAATTCCCTTTGGGAAGGGAGGCCTATTTTGATGGCTCTGTTCTCTCGATTTTTTAACATTCTGATTCTGTGGACCGTAGCTGAAATTCGGATGATTCCGCCATCCCGGATTGTAGCTATTCGAATACGGGTCATTTTTTCTTTTTTCCAGAATTGACCTTGGCCCGTCGTACCAATTGGGACAAGAATTTGCACGGGCCTCAATATCCTCTCCTAGAATCGGGCAATTGTCGGTATTGTGATCTGTGACATGGCACACTCTGTAAGGTTTAGGGCTAGGCATACTTCCAGCAGATACTTTTCTCATAAGGGTCATCAACTGATCCAGCCGGTCTTCTATATCGGATCCTTGGGTTCCCTGACTTGACCTGACATTCTCTCTAGTCCCAAACTGCTATGTGTTTGCAGCCATCTTCGAAATAAGGGCCCAAGCCTCAGTGGGCGTTTTGTCTGATAATGCCCCTCCACTCGCACTATCGGTCATGTTTCTGTCAACTATGCAGAAGCCCTCATAAAAATATTGTATCAGCAGCTGCTCAGTTATTTGATGTTGAGGACAACTCGACATGAGCTTCTTAAAATTTTCCCAGTATTCATATAGCGTCTCCCCTTGCATCTGCAGGATACTGCTTATCCCCTTTCGAATGTTTGTGGCCCTTGATGCTAGGAAGTACTTTTCCAAAAAGAGAGATTCCATCTGATCCCACGTGGTAACCGAGCCGGCCGGAAGATTGTAAAGCCAATCACAAGCCAAATCTTTGAGAGAAAATAGGAAGGCTCGAAGCTTAATCTGTTCATCGGTGACTCGTGCCGGTTTCATGGAAGAGCATACCACGTGAAATTCTTTTAGATGCTTATGTGGATCATCCCCAACCATGCCATGAAAGGAGGGTAGTAAGTTCACTACCCCTGTCTTCAGTTCGAAGTTTGTATCAGATGCAATCTCGGGGAAAGTAATACACAAGGGTTCTTGGTTGACCCTTGTGTTGGCCAGTTCTTTCAGTGTCTTCTCAGGTGCTCGTTCTGCTGCCATTGCTTCAGGTTCGCTTGATTCTTTCTCAACAATATTCAGTTCAAACCAAAGCCCTTTGTCTCCTTGGGAGCGGGTGAACGTGCACTATACAACCAAAAACACACAAACTAGTGAGTGTTAATTACTAGTTAATAAATACAATAGATAAATAATATGCTAGAGATGGTGCTTGAAAAGGAAAATAACACTACACACACCGTTCCCCGGCAACGGCGCCAAAATTTGGTAGGAGAGCAAATGCGTCGTTGAACCATTTGTCCTACCAAATTATAATATTAATTGATTTCCGAACTTTCCCGACTTTACTAGATAAAGTGGTAAGTCCGAGTTGATCCCACGGAGAACGATTGAGTAGTGTTGATTCAAATATTTCAAGCAATTAATGATTTAAGTTGGCATAAAAGCAAAAAACATAAACAAGTAAATGGTGGGAGGGGGGGAGGTTTGATTGAGTATAACAACTAAATTCTACCAAGTAACCAGCTACCAATCTAGAAAAGCAATAGATGTTTTTTTATTATATTAAAAAGGCCTACCCTCGATCTAGTATCCCCTTGAATCCAACTACCTATGGATTGTTGATGTCCCAATTTAGTGCAATTTAAATCCTTATCACACAATCTACAAGGTCTGCTTATGTAAATTGTGTTTCTTAATTGTGGATAAATCGAAGGTCCACTTATCGATTTATCTCTACCCAAATCAATTAGTGATCCAAACAAGCTCTTTTCACGCTAATTGATATTGAATGATCACTAACTAGAAAAATGGGACAAATAAGGCATAAACCTCGAATTAATCGGGTTTAGAGGCCAAACTCTATAATGCCACCAATGATATCAAGCATTGTTCACTACTAAAGGAGATTGAAGCTTCAACAATTACGGAAAGTGAATTCTAATCTCTAGCAACATACAATAAATGCGTCCTAAAGGGTGATCAATCTTAAAACCAGCATCTAGGCATGAGACAATTCAAACAAGCATTATAGAACATTTAAATTGCACAAAAAAAAAAAAAAAAAAAAAAAGGAAAACCAAAAGCCAATAGTCACATATTCATCTTCAATCAAGGTTCAACATGATTAAGGGTAGAAAATGGGGTGCTACTCTCCCATTCTATCCAAAACTAGCAGAAATTTAAAGGAAATACAAGAAATCATGAAAATAAAATGATAGAACCCAAGGTAATCAATGGGGAAGATGAGATGACTCCTTCTTGCCCTTCTCTCCTCCTTGGAAGTGATGGTGGCTGAAAAGTGCTCCAAATTCGTGCCAAAAAATATGGTAAATTCGAATGGGAGGATATATATAAAAGAGAGAAAAGTGCTGGTAAGAATAGGCAAAATCGCATTTAGAAATTTAAAATAGGGCAAAGAATCTTTGCCGAGATGCAAGTGTGTCACGGCCGAGACGTGAAAAAGGGGTTTTTTTCAGCTTGTGCGTTGAGGGATGATCTCGGCCGAGATGCAATTGTGTCTCGGCCGAGATGTGAAAAAGAGAATTTAGGGCTTTTTAGGGTTTGGATTATCTCGGCCGAGATTGGGTCTCATCCGGCCGAGATCTTGATCTTGGCCGAGACAGGTATTGCATCTCAGCCGAGATCTTCAGTTTCTCAGAATTTCAGGATTTCCCTGGGGAGTCATCTCGGCCGAGATTTGCATCCTGTCCCGGCCAAGATCAAACTTTCAGCCCTGTCCTTTGTTGCCTCGATCGATCCACCGACTCCGCGATCGTTTGATGCTCTTTTTTTATTCTTCTGCACCTATTTTAACACATAAACAACACAAACACATTATTTTGCCCATGAGAATACAAAAGCACTAAATACACGTGATTATGCACATTAATGAAATTAAAATGGCACTAAAAGCGCCCTAAAGTGCGTGCACAGGATATGTGTACTAGCTAACTAGTGTTAGCTCATCCCAGCACAACAATCCCAGTTTACAGCAGCCACCCATGCAAGAAGTAGCTGAAGATATCAATTATATGAACCAATGGAACTTCAATAACTTCAGAGGTAATCAACAATAGCATAATCAGTATTAGTCGGGCATGCGAAGTCATCTTAACTTCTTGTACAACAACACAAACAGTGCACTTCAACCATCAGCAGGCTTCTCTGTTACAAATGAAATGACTAATGATGGAAGAAATCTAACTCAAGAAGTCATCCTCCAGTCTCACATAGCTAAAACTGACGAGAAGATTGCAAAAATTGAGAAGAGTGTTGGTAACATAAACATAGAGATGAATAAAACACTTGTTAGTTATGGGGCTGACATGAAGAGTTATAGGGGCGGAGATGAAGGAGCTTGAGGCCTAAATAAGCAAATTGCACAAGCCATAGTGTCCCTACACCAAAAGGTGTAGTTTCTTAGTGATACAATGGTTAATCTGAAGGAACGGTGCAATGTCATCTACTCGATGACTAATGCCAAGTGTAAAAGCCCGAATCCGCTAGTGGATAAGGATTAGGTGATCGAAAAGAAGAAAGTGGAGGAAGAGAACAATATCAAGAAGGATGATCATGAGTTGGTGAAAATAGGGCTGAAAAGCCAAAATCTAATTCTAACCTTGACACTTCTACATACATTCCTTCCCATAAAGACATTTCCCTCTTCCTTTCCCTGAAGTATTTTTTAAAAAGAAAACTTTCCGAACTGTGCTAAATGTGCTAAGCTCTTAAAGGAATAGCTTGAAGGGAAGAAAAAGCTGAAGAAACCGGAAGTAAGAGAGTCAATGGAAGAATGTAGTACTACCTATATATCAAAAATTTATTTCTTCATCTATTAATGATCCTTTGGAAGTGTGCTTATATGACTCGGCGTTTTCTTTCAAAGATCATGAGGTTTCTAACCTTGATCTTCTAGATTGTTAGTGCATCAAATTCGCTACAGGAAGCACCAAAAGAGAGCATTATAAATCAGAGGTTAAACAAAGAAGAGTCTGATCCACCTGATGAAATATTTAGTAGTGCACGGGGAGAGAATTAAAAGGTGCATATAAAAAAAAGAGGCCAATGTGCACAAAGGAGCAAGTCCTAAAAATAGCATCAACATGAACATTCAGCCAAGAAGAGCAAAAAAAGTGAATGATCCAGGGAGCTCTTCTATCCTTTGCTCTATTGATAGTAATATTTTTGGTAATATGTTGTGTGGTTTAGGATCAAACATAAACTTGATGCCTCTGAGAACATATAGGCAATTAGGACTAAGGACTATTAATGTACTATTCAGCTGGCCGATGGATCCTTATTAAGGCCATATGGAGTAGTAGTAGAATTGATTTTAGTTCATTTAACAGTCGTAAAAGAACAGGAAGAGAAGGTGAGGAAACATTGTAAAATGGTCTTTTAAGACAATCAAAAGTGGTCTCTAATAATGAGTTTTTATCACAACTTTATTATTAGCTAGAAACGACATATCGTCATAATTAGTCATCTCAATAACTCGTAAGCAAATCATATATTTGATACGACAAAAGTGATCTCATATGCATCTCAAATACTTTTTGCAACAACTAGTTGTCTCTAAAAGTAATCTTAAAATGGCATCAAATCATTTGTAAAGAGTTTTATGATAATAAATGATCCCAAATAACTTATTATTAGTGACCATAATTGTTGTCTCAAAAGATATACACAATTTTTTTGTGTTGTGGCGTGTGTATTGTATGAATTATTTAGAGTCGGAAACAAGCGACGGTAATTTTAATCACCCTTCTATATTATACGCTTCCACAATTAATTAAGATAAATTTGTGAATGTGTACATATCAGATTTTTATTATTTTATAAATGTATATGGTAAGTGCAATGATCGAGGAAATGTTACCGTATAATTGTTGGCACAAATTAATATGTCCATTATTAATGTATGAATATCTCATCATTTAAATTTTTAATTAAAATAATTAGCTTTATTTTAGGAGATATTGACATATCACTAGATGAGCATATTAATTCATATGAACAGTAAATAATGGAGCGGGGCTGGGGTAGCTAGGCGTATTCCCCAACCAAATTTCAAGCATGACTTGATTTGGCTTGTATTTGCCTTCCTTATATGTTTCGGCAACAATTTTTCTATTTTTTCTTTGTACCTAATAACTTGACTTGGAACTAAACAAAGTCTTTGACCAAAAAATAGCACAAGTTCACATTTGTATGTTGGTTATCTAAATTTGATTATTTAATCACAAGTTCACATTCGTATGATGGTTACTTAAAAAATTGATGATTGACTGACTAAATGAAGACAGATATTGGTATTCATTATGTTAATTAATTTTCTTATTTAAAATTTGCATGTAAGCGTTGACATATATATTAAGGCATCTAGCTAGATACTAGTACCATAGATGGTCCACGATTCATACCTATCGTTTTGGGCTTTCGGAGAAATTAAGAATTCTAGAAAAGGATAATGTTATATAATCTATCTCTTCATCCTTAATTTTTTTTTTTTTTTCCTTCCGGAAAAAAATCTTTCTTTGCCTATAAGGTAATAAATGATGAAATTATTAGGGAGATGTATAGATATATCAAAGAATAATGTCGAAAGAAATGGTTTTTTCTTGCTAGAATAAAGTGATTTCTCTAAACAACTAATATAAGAAAATATATGGAGGTAGTAATATTTTTGCCCGCAAGGAATTTCATAATCGATAAGCTAGCAAATTATGTTGGGATTCATGACCCAGTTCAACCTTAGAAGTAAGTACAAATAAATGACAAATAATATGAAGAAAAAAATCACAAACAACAAAACAAGAATTTAACGTAGAAACTCCAAAACCGCAGAAAAATCACGACCCACAGAAAGAAAAATATCACTATGTGAAGCTTTTACAATCACATAGACTTTCTCTCTCTCGACATCAAAACTAACACACTCCGACACATCTTTAATGACTCACATCTTTCTCCCGACTCTCTATACTAGAGCATAACTCTAAAGAGAATACACGAAAGGAATTTAGAGAGAATCATTTACAAAGATTTAAGCGTATTCGCAGTTCTCATGCACTCTTGCATACTGCACATTTTAACTCCAATTTCCTCTAACTCTGAAATGATGCTATTGAGAGCACTCAGATGATCTGAGTTTTTTGTACCATCATTCATCCATAATGTGTGAAATTTCTCTTTTAGGTACAATCGATTTGAGATACGTCCTTAGCTCAGTATTGCGCTTCCAGCTTTTCCCACAACTCCTTAGCGTTCGAAATTCCATGCACGTTTGCAAGGACGTTCTTGGCCAAACATAATCATATTGTGCTTGGAGCCCTCAAATCTAACTCCTCCTAATCTTCTTCTTCCATGCTAGACTGTACATAATCTTTAAGCACCTTCTGTAACCCGGCTTGTATCAACAGATCTTTGACTTGTATTTGCCACAAGCAAAAATTCATCCTTCCGTCAAATTTCTCCACGTCAAACTTTATTGTCGAATACTTTGACATTTTTACATATACCCCTAAACTATGAATTGACCGTCTCATAAATCTTTTATGATGTGGAGGCTCAGCTTATGCTGCAATCACAGAGCATACTCAGAAGTTAGAGACTACGAACCACACCTAGGCTACTTGAACCTAGGCTTTGATACCACTTGTTGGGACCCATGGACCCACATTCAACCTTAGGAGTAAGTAAAATAAATGAGAAATAATACGAAAGAAAATCACAAACCATAACACAAGAATTTAACGTGAAAACTCCAAAACCGGAGAAAAACCACGACCTGCAGAAAGAAAAAATATCACTATGTGAAGCTTCTACAATCACACAGACTCTCTCTCCCGACACCAAAACTAACACACTAGGACAAATCTTTAATGACTCACACCTTTCTCCCGACTCTCTATACTAGAGCATAACTTTAAAGAGAATACACGAAAGGAATTTAGATAGATACATTTACAAAGATTTAAGTGTATTCGCAGTTCTCATGCACTCTCGCATACTGCACATGTTTTCCGCACTTGAAGAACTTCTCCATTTATAAGCAAATAAGCAACACAAAAGTCAATCTTATTTTCCCATTTTTCTTTAGCATTAATGAGCATGCTTGCTGCAAATCATGTTTCAACAAGTGCACATGGCTTTTGCCATTTTTTTGTCAAAGTAGGCTTCAATTCATTTGTCAAATACAGTGTGCTAAAAATTCTTCTTTAATTTTTGGCACAAATCTCAACAAATTAGACTTGCCATTTTTTTTGGAGACAAAGGGACTACCAGAGTTTGCCTTTCCTATTTGAAATATTCAACAACAGTAAAACTATTAATCAAGACTTAAAAATACGACTTAATTATGGAAAAAGTTACTTTTAGCACCCTTATTTCTAGAAATAATTCCCCGTTAATTAGACCTGGCCTCCTCGATTAAAACTTAATGAAGTCACATAATATTTCGTTAAGCCTTTAATATGAACTTAATTTTTTTATTTTTTTTATATTTTCAATTTTTTTTCTTATTTTAAATTTCTGAAAATATAAAAAATTTCAAAAAAAATAAAAATAAAAATTATGTTACCAGTTTTCTTTTAACACCCCTCCCCACCAATCATCTCATTACCCTCCTAAGTCCTACCCGGACCATTTTAATTATTTTCGGTTTTTTTTTTTTTTTTAAATCTCCTCGCCCCTATCCCCATCCCCTACACCCATCACCCACCCTTCCACCTCCATCCCCGAAAGCGCTTCGGTATTTTTTTAAGTTTTACGTTTTTCTTTATTAAAATTATTTTTTTCTTATTTTTATAAAACATTTTATATTTTTTCAAAAATAAAATAGGTAAAATTTGTAGATATAAAAGAAAATAATAAAACTCACAGTTGTGTCTTGTCCATGGCTCATTTTTTATCAAATTTCTTTAGAATAAAATGATTCGCCAAAATTATTATAAAAAGAAAAAAGTAAAGTAAAAGAAATTAATATTCTAAAAAGAGTAGATAATTTTTCAAATAAAATATTATTTTGATAATATTTGACATTTTTTTTATATAAAAAAAAATTAAAATTCAAATATATCATAATAATCATAAAAAAGGAAATTACACTTAAAAATTAATATTATATGTATAATGGATGTCAAATCGAAGATAGTGAAAAGTAGATTAATTTAATATATTTTTTGATAAAAAAACGGAGTTGAGTCAAAAAAGTTAATATAAAGGATAAAAAAAAAGCAAAAAATATGTGATTAGTTATAGGCCATAACTAACTCACCTCATGTTCCTCCATTTTCTTATTTTTTTCATTGCACAAAAAAAGTAAAAAAAAAGACAGTTTCCCGATTCCCCATTCTTGTTTCCATCACTGTATTTTGGTGCTGATTTAACGTGTCTGTTAGCTTTTTTTCTAAATTAAAAAACAAGAAATTAATGTTAATCGAATAGCAAGCCACAGAAGAGAAAATTGTTTGGGAAGAATATGAGTAGGTGTTTTTGGCAGTGAAATAGCTTATAAGAACCCCAACCATAATACAAGTTTCACAAACAATCCCACCCCCTACCCCATATCCATATAGATCTACCAATTCACCTTTAGTAGGTGTCCGCAAAAAATAATACTCACGCAAATTAAATAAATGATGTATCCCCAAATTACAACACACATATATGATGGTCTAGGGGTCGGGGCTTCAGTATTGCATCGCCCAAAATGTGGTGAATCGCCACACGCATAGCAAAACCTTCTTCCACACCTAATAATAACAGATAACTAAATCAATCGTTCCTTAATATAAAAACAAACTTATAATCATATGGTTAGTGAAAGTGAGTTGAGAATGTATCGCACCTGCATTTAACATCTCGACAGCCGTCAACTAGCTCCGTTGACTGCCCACATCCACGGCATCTAGTCCACTTCATCTTCTCCACAAGAATCCCAAATTGTTTATCATTGGAATCCATGTTGTGATGACTCTCACTGCACCAATACCCGGCGTGCCATGGAACCCTACATTCGTAGCAGAAAAGCCTTTTACATCTAGGGCACTTACATTTTTTCACCGACACGTTGCACTCGTTCAGGATCAGCTCCGAGCAACGGCGATTAGGGCAGTGATAGGGATAACCCGGTTACTTCGGGTCGGGTTAATACATGAGCCCACTTACCGGCCCAGCAAGCGCGAAGGCCCAGGCCCAGCAGGCCCAGCAACACGCGTTGGCCCAAAACGTAATCTGTTCCGCGAATCAAGTCTGTTCCGCGAATCAAGGCCCATGATCTTTTCCCAACTGCCATGCAGATTTGATGGGCAAGATTATAGGGATTTAGTTAGGGTTTGGATTTGGTAGTATAAATAGATGAAAAGAACTCGGAATTAGGGTTCGCACTCTGTATACTGAATTACTATCTGTAAACTCAACATTCTAGTAAAGGAAACACCTCGGCAAGAGTGATTTTCTGCCCGTGGACGTAGATCTCCGGATCGAACCACGTAAATCCTGTGTTTTTCCATATTGTTTACGTCGATTATCGTTATAGTTCTTGGTTACCGGATTGCGCATTATCAATTGGCGCCGTCTGTGGGAACGCTTTAACCAACAATTTTTTACGATTACATCGCATTCAAGAATCATGGTGACAACACGTTTGAATCAATCTCGCCATGGTGATCAATCTAACCAGGATCCGCCCGTGGATCAAGTTTTGCCGCCGAGGCAATTGCCGGCAGGGAGTACGTCTAATCATCAGGGCAATCAAAACCCTCCACTCCCTCAAGACCTGCAAAACCCTAATCTTGCTGCTGCTCAACCCCCGGTTAACATTCAAATTACCCCAGAACTGCTCCAGGCTTTCTTACAAGAGCATGCACATGTTCTTCAAGATTGGGCAGTTAATCGCCTACATCCCGCGGAGCCTGCCGCGGGGCCTGCCGGCCATAATGCTAATCCCGTGGTGCCTCCACCCCGTTCGCGTGACCAACAGGACCCGGGGCACCGCGGGCGTCAGGATCGACGACGGGAACGACCTGGTTCTTCCGAGGACCATGGGAGTTCTAATGAATCACGACCTCGCAATGAGGAACCTACTGATGTGGATCGCCGCCGTCCACTTAATGCGGCTAAGAGAGTTCGCTATGTCAATCCTCATGCTCTAGATCTTCAAGAGTATGAGCAAGTTCAACGCAATGTTGAACTGGACAGAATTCTAGGTCTTGATGCCAATGGAGATATCATCACGCCGTTCTCCTCAGAAATCATGGCCACTACCCTTCCCGAAGGGTTCAAACGGCCAGCTATACCACCTTATAATGGCACCGGAGATCCGGCCAATTTTCTTGGAGCTTTTAGGCACAGTATGCTTAGCCATGATAACATTACATCCCTCCAGTACTGCAAGATTTTCCCTGAGTACTTACAGGATGAAGCTCGGGTTTGGTTTGATTCCCTTCCACGCAACAGCGTATCCTCCTTCAGAGAACTCGCCGAGCACTTTTGGGCACGGTTCGAAGCACGGGCGAAGCCCATGACCACCCTGGCCGATGTCATGAACATGGAACAGCGGGACGGTGAAACCGTTACGCAATTTCTTGACCGCTTCACAGCGGTAAGTCTCAAGGTGGGAAATTGCCCCGACGACGTAGTCATCAACGCATTTATGAATGGACTCCGCCCCGGAGCACTTTACACCGAGTTAGTTCGGAACACACCGGTCACAACTCGAGCACTGTTCAAAACAGTGTGCAAATTTGCTAAGGCCGAGGAGCAGACTCGCCAGAAGCGAGAGAAACACGCTAGCAAGCGGCAATCTGACAAAGCACAAACCGGGCCTAGTACTCGACCTAGTGCATTTTCCCGCCTGACCCCGGGGCGTTCAGAATCCCGAAGTGAAATTCCACAATTGACTCCGTTGACGAAGTCACGAGCTGAAATCCTATCTATCCACAAGAACGATCTGCGACCTTGTCCGCGGATGACTGCTCCACCTGAAAAGAGGAACCGTGGAAAGTGGTGCTCGTACCACCGAGATCATGGGCACGAGACAGAGGAGTGCCGGGAACTCAGCAAGGAGATTGAGGAATGCCTCAAGAAGGGTCTCTTGCGGCAATACGTTGCGCGAACCAATGACCAACCTCGGACAAACCACAATGGGGGTTCGTCCCACAACCGCGGAGGTTATCATGACCGGGGCACTCAACAAAATCGGCCACCGTGGCAGAATAATCGGCCAGGACCTAACAACTACGCACGGCAAGATTCTGGCAATCGCCAGCAACCACGTCTCCCACCACCACCTCCTCCTCCGGGAGGATCCGAAGACAACGCACCTCCTCACGTAATAAACGTGATATATGGAGCCCTACCCACCGGGGCTTCACGACATGCCTTAAAGGCAGAAGTTCGACGTCCTCCTCCCGAGGAGCCACGTCATAAACGCCTCCATCAGTCCGAGACTGTCAGCTTCACGGATAGGGACCCGGTTCCGGAGATAACACCTCACACAGACGCTATTGTCATCGACATGACTGTAGCCAACATAACAGTAAGGCGGGTCTTCGTGGATAATGGGGCCGCGGTGAGTGTTATATTTGCCGACTGTTTTCAAAGGATGGGGATTTCTTGGGACCAACTTCGGCCGGCCCCCGGGCCACTGCAGACTTTCACTCAAGGTGAAGTCCAGCCGGAAGGTGTCATCACTCTCCCAGCATCTTTGGGGACTTATCCGAAGATAAAAACCATCTTCGTGGATTTTTATGTGGTGAATTCCCCGTCGCCGTACAACATGATATTGGGTCGGGACTGGCTCACCCCCGCCAAAGCCATTTGCTCCACGTATCACCTCGCGCTAAAGTTTCCCACCTCGCATGGCGAAGTGGCTATCCGCGGGAGTCAGCGGGTTTCAAAAGAGTGCATGTATGTGGCACTCAAAAAGACTGCCAAGGTTCCACCCAAACAGCAGCTTCAAGTGGCATCATCGGTTCTGGAACCTCGAGAATGTACCTCGTTGGGGAATGCCAATGCACAAGTCCCGCTTGATCCATCCAAGCCGGAACAGACAGTGACCGTAGGAGCCGTGGATGTGCCATGGCTACACCAGGCTATCATTCAGACCTTGCGGGAATATTCCGATGTCTTCGCATGGTCCCCTCTGGATATGCCCGGGGTCTCTCCCGAGATAATAACGCACAAGCTGAACATCGATCCCAGTTTAAAGCCAATCCAGCAGAAGCAGAGGAAATTCGCCCTGGAGCGAAATGAGGCCATTCGAATCGAGGTAAAGCAACTCTTGGATGCAGATATCCTGTTCGAAGTATTTTACCCCTCTTGGTTATCCAATCCGGTAATGGTGACAAAAACCAGTGGGGCATGGCGAATGTGTGTTGACTTCTCCGATCTCAACAAGCACTGTCCGAAAGACTGTTATCCTCTGCCCTCAATCGACCAAAAGGCCGAAGCCATTACAGGGTACGTGGCACTTTGCTTCCTAGATCTATACAAGGGATACCATCAGATTTTTATGGATCCGCAGGATGCCTTCAAAACGGCATTTATCACTGCCTTTGGGTGCTTCGCTTTTAAGAAAATGCCCTTCGGGCTCAAGAACGCTGGAGCCACCTATCAACGTCTCATGGACTGTGTTTTCCACGACCAGATTGGTCGTAACGTTGAAGTTTACGTCGATGACCTGGTCATCAAAAACTCCTCCCATCCTTCATGTGTGCAAGACATTGCCGAAACCTTGCGCACTCTGCGGCGCTATAACTTGCGACTCAATCCAGCGAAATGCACTTTTGGTGTTGGCTCCGGGAAGTTTCTCGGTTACTTGGTTTCGCAAAACGGCCTGCAGGCCAATCCGGCCAAACTTCGTGATGTGTTAGATCTGCAACCACCAAAAACATTCAGGGACGTTCAACGCCTAACAGGTGGTTTGGCGGCTTTGAGTCGATTTTTGTCTAAAGCGGCGGAGCGCCAGCTCCCATTCTTTAAAGTCTTGAGACAAGCGAAGTCCTTTGAGTGGACACCGGAGTGCACCGAGGCCTTCGAGGCTTTGAAACGTCACATACAGCAGCTACCTACTTTGTCAGTTCCTCTCCCCGGAGAGCCGCTTTACCTATATTTAGCTTCCTCCGAGGAAGCTATTAGCGCTGCACTTGTACGTGAAGTCGATGGGGTTCAGCATCCCGTGTATTTCGCAAGTCGTGTTCTCCACGGGGCAGAGACACGGTACTCCGTGTTAGAAAAAACTGCTTTGGCAATTGTTATGGCAGCTCGGCGTTTACGGCCTTATTTCCAAGGACGAGAAATACGGGTCCTGACCAATCATCCTATCCGCCAGATTCTTGTCAAGCCCGAGGTGTCGGGGCGCCTCGCAAAATGGGCCGTTGAGCTAGGTGAATATGATATTCAGTACCTTCCCCGCCGAGCAATCAAGGGCCAAGCACTCGCTGACTTTTTGGCCGAAACCCCGGGAGACAATCATGAGTCTCCGACAAACAATGACACACATCACCCCGGTACCCTCGTGTCCTCACCTCAGAAATGGCAACTATATGTGGATGGAGCATCCACGACTCGAGGAAGTGGTGCCGGGGTGCTTCTCATCGACCCTGAGGAGGTTGAGATTAAATACGTCATCCTTTTCAAGTTCAAGGTGACTAATAATGAAGCGGAGTACGAGGCAGTTCTCGCCGGGCTCAGGCTCGCTCAATCCTTAGACGTTCGTCATCTCGAGCTCTTCACGGACTCCGAGGTCGTGTCCAGACAGATCCAGGGGACTTATGTCGCTAAGGATGAAACAATGGTCAGGTATCGTGCTTTAACACTAAAGCTTATCTCCACTTTTGATGCAGTTGTTGTACAGAAAATACCACGAGCTCAGAACACAAGAGCAGATGCACTAAGCAAATTGGCCTCCGCGGTCCGAAATAATATATCTCCGGATATTATGGTTGAAGACTTGCTTCATCCAGCAATTCATGAGGCCACAATTTCGGTACTGACTGACAACGGTCCGAACTGGATGACACCTATCATCCAATATCTCCGAGACGGAGTTTTGCCTAATGATAAGCTACAAGCTCGGCAGGTTGTTCTCAAAGCTCCCAAATACTCCTTTCATGGTGGAGTTTTATATCGACGGTCATACCTACAACCGAATCTCCGGTGTCTCGCTCCTGCCGAAGCTACCTAAGCTCTGCTGGAGGTTCATGAAGGGGCCTGTGCTAGCCATATCGGCTCCCGGACATTAGCCAAGAAAGTTCTCCGCTGGGGATACTATTGGCCAACATTGTTCAACGATGCTCACGACTTAGTGACGAAATGCAGCAAGTGCCAGATGCACTCCCGTGTGAAGCATCTGCCCCAGACCGAGCTCACTGGAATCCAGAGTGCGTGGCCGTTTATTCAGTGGGGCATCGATATTGTTGGTCCATTCCCCGTTGCTCCCGGCGGGCTGAAGTTCCTGGTCGTTGCCGTAGACTACTTCACCAAGTGGGTCGAGGCCGAACCACTTACAGCCATTACTGGTTAGAATATCTTGAAATTTGTGTGGCGCAATATTGTTTGTCGCTTCGGCATCCCGAGCACTATCATCTCGGACAATGGTAAACAGTTTGCCAATGATCCATTCCGGTCATGGTGTGAAGAGCTGCACATCAAACAGATTTTCACTTCGGTCGCTCACCCTCAAGCCAACGGGCAGGTTGAAGTAACCAATCGGACACTACTCACGGGAATAAAAAAGCGCCTGGATAATGCCAAGGGTCTCTGGGCTGAAAACCTTCCACAAGTCCTATGGGCTTATCGCACAACACCGCATACATCTACCGGGGAGACTCCTTACAGTCTTACTTACGGTTCTGAAGCCGTAATCCCTGCTGAAATCAGTGTGCCAAGCCCCCGCCTCCTCACATTGGTTCCAGAGGATAATGACGAGGCTCTCCGGGCAAATTTGGATGAACTTGAACACCGCCGTGAACAATCATTCATTCAACAGGCCAGATGTAAGCAACGAGCAGCCCGGTATCATAGCCTCCGGGTCCGAGGCACTAGGTTCAATGTCGGGGACTTAGTCCTTCGGCTCAACTCAGCCAGCAAAGCTGCCCCCGAAGGGAAATTACACGCTTCTTGGGAAGGTCCCTACCCAGTCGTTGCTGTACACGACTCTGGATCCTATCAGCTTGAACATCTCAACGGGACCCCGATTCCCCGAAGCTGGCACGTCACTAACTTAAGGCGTTTCTATCTGTGAAGGCCACATCTCAAGTACCATCTTACCTTTAATTTCTTTTATAGTTGTTATCTCTCTTTGTACTTTTAAGTTTGCTCCGTCACTTATTATTGAATAAAAATTCTTTGCTTATATAACCTGTTGTGTTATCCTTTACGTTACGGGGACGCCCTAACGCAGTCATATTATCATTATTCGTCTCCGGACAATTAAATCTCTCTTTCGGTCCGTCCGAGGAGATTAGCATTTTTTAGTCCCCGGACTCATACCACTTTCTCGTCTGTTTAACCGGAGAAGTGTTTACTCCCGCCTGATCCGTCCGGGGAGATTGGACTAATCCATACTGTGTTCACGAACACCCAATTAAACAGTTAATAATTTTTCCCGTCGTGTTCCCGAACACCCGATTAAGTTGGTTCGTAACCTGTTACCTTCATTAAACCAGTTCGTACACACTACAACAGTTTTATTATTATCTGAATATTACAACATTAAGAAGTTTTTTACATAAGACTTCGCAAAAAAAAAAAAAACAAAAAAACAAAAAAACATAAAACAACTATCTACGGCCCCCGAGCCAATATTCAGCGCTCCGGCGTTGGGACCCGCTTCTCGGTCTGCGTTGGGTCCTCCGGGATCTTGTAGATCCTTGACCTCGGGCTCCGGCTCTGTTATCCCCTCGGGCTCCGGCTCTGTTATCCTCTTGGGTTTCCCTGCGCCGAGGACTTGCTCTAGGCACTTGCCTGAGGGCTTCATCTCTGGTCCGCGCTTGTCTGCTTTGTTGTGGCACGGACCTTGGAGTTTGGGCCCATTGCTCAGGGTCCCACTCCTCCGGAACCATCACCTCGATCTCCCTGGCCAGCTCCTCGACTACCTCTTCGGCAACCGCCGCGGGTTCTTCTTCGACTGTGACCACTCTAGCTGGCTCTTGGATAACTATGCCTTTGGTCTTTCCGGATGGTTTTTTCTTATCCTTCCGAGGAGCTCTCTGCGTACTTCGGTCCCGACTGGAGCTCGCGATGAATTGTTCCGCAGTAGGCCTCCACCTGCCTCGGCTCTTCAGCCCTTCATACATACTGAGAAGCAGCTCCAGGACTTCTCGTTTCCTCACGAGCTCCGCGGACTCGACAGAGCTCCTCGACATCAATGCCGCGATGTCACCCTGGATTTCAACGACCCGCTCCTCTACTTCTTCAAAAGTCAGAAGACCGAACTCTGAAAGAATTCGTTCATACTTCTTCTGATGAACACGGACGCGGCTCATCTCGGCAGCTGTAGTTCGATACTTCATCTCGAAGTCTTTGGCTCTTTCATTGGCCTCAACCACCTTCTTCTCTGCCGAGGCAACCTGCTTTTCCAGTTTTGGCACTACGTGCGTCTGCAGATCATTCTTCTCTCCGCGGAACCACTCAAGTGATCGCATGAGCTTCTTTATTGTTTCGTGTAGCTCCGCGGTGTTCTAAACAGACAACGAAGACAACCAGATCGATTACTCTCAAGTATGTAAAGAGTTACATTCAGTTCGACAACAGACATAAAATTGCTCATGCAAGTAAAACAAGAAGTTCAAGAGAAGTATGTAAAGAGTTACATTCAGTTCGACAACAGACATAAAATTGCTCATGCAAGTAAAACAAGAAGTTCAAGAGACTGAGAAACATGATTGTATTTCACAAGGCAGATTACAATTGTTCAACACAGTACATCATTCCTAACATTTCTAAAAAAGTACAACTTTAAATCTGCGGGGATCGACTGACCTCCCGCTCAATTGCCTCAGTCTCTTCGGGCAACTCCTCTCGCCGGCCCTCGGACACTTCGGCTTCTTCTCCTTCAGCTGCTGCGACGGCCCCGATCACAGCTGGGGCTTCGACCTCCATTCGTGGGGGGGGGGGGTCGGTGCTCCGGGGTGCGGTAGCCAGTTCACCGCGGCAGAATGCCAGGAATTCTTCGTCCTGGTCCACCTCGCAGTTTACAACTTCCATCTCCGTCAGAAGCTGCTTCTTTTCCCCGAGCGCCTTCACCAGAGGCCACTCCGGCAGCTTCGCTAGAGCGGCGTAATAGGCCTTTTCCACCTCGGCCATCGCCTCAGAGTCATACCCGAATTCCGGACGATTGATGTCCACATTCGGGTACGCCTCCTTCACCTCCTCCAGCACCAAGGCTCGTGTGGCTTTGTCCCCTATTGCCACAAACTCCGTCTGGAAGTCAAGGAACGTGCTGGTGTGTAATAATTTTTCGGCGAACGCCTTCAGCATCGCTCCTTGCCCTTCGATCACAGCGGCTTCCCGCGCCTCAATCTCCGTCCGAAGCTGCAGATTTTCTCCCCGCAGAGCAGCGTTCTCGGCCCCCACACTGCGCAAGCGCACCACTTCGTTTTCGACCAAAGACGCCCTTTTACGCGCCTCGGCTAAGTCATGAGCTAGCTTGTCATTTCGCGCGCGAAGATCCCGCGCTGCCGCGTCCAGCTCTTCTCTGGCCTCCACCTCGCTCTTCAGGCCAACCTCTATGATTCCTCTGGCCAGCTGCAGAATCTTCTCGGCGTCCGCGCCGTCAAACCCCGCCCTACTGGGGGTCGCCTGTTCTACCTGGATAAGTTGAATACAACACGACAACGAGCTCAGACCTCATACTATACACCTCGCGTACGTAAAAGTTATAACCAGCGTTTTGAGTATTACCTCCGTACTCTCCCCTACTCGAGGTCTTTTGGACGGTGCCAGCGGAGTGCCGGTAGGCTCCGGCCTCCTTTTCATCACGGGAGAGGGCTCCTCTGACATACCCCGTTCGTCAGACCCCGTCGCTGGTCGCGCACTGGGTGGCATCTTCCCCCGGGGAGACACCTCAGTGGCTTTCCCCTTCTTCTTGGCCGCTGCAGTCTTAGCGGGGCTTCCTGCTGCTGGTTGCTTTCCGAAGCGTCCCACTGCATATAAGGTCTATGGTTAGTTCTGCGCAAAATGACAAGTTTAAAATATCAAGGAAAGAAAAAACTCCTACCCTCTTCGGCGCCCCCATTGCCCGAATAGTACAGGCTCAATCCTGCCTTCTCCAACTCCTCCTCGGAGCAGAGGGTTTTGAAAGTCCCCACTGTCCGGAACGTATGCTCCACTTCGGCCCCCGGGCTCTCCACGGGGGCGGTATCAAGCACCTCGTCACTCCTCCACTTCGGGAGAGCTATTTTATTCCTAATGAATATGAACTTCTCCTTCCACCCCTCTACTTTGCTCGGGTTCTGAACCTTGAACCCTCCTCGGGCTCGGGGACTAAAGGAATACCACCCCTTGGACTTCCCGAAGTTTTTTAGCTGGTAGAAGAACCTAAAAAGCTCTACAGTTGGTTCTACTCCGGCCTGTTTACAGACCACGGTAAATCCGACCACCTGCCTCACCGCGTTCGGCGCTAATTGACAGAGGGCAATACCGTAGTATTTTAACAATTCGATGACTACGTCCCACAGCGGCAATCTCAATCCTACTCTAAGGGGATCTATATACACGGTAATAAACCCCTGCGGTGGGCAACAGGCCCTATCCTCGGGGGTAGGGATTATGTACTCAAGGTCGAAGGGAAGGTAAAAAGACGGGAGCTCCCTCAAAATTTGCTCTCGTGACATCCGTAGCGCTATAGAGGACACCTCAAGATCGTCCACCGTGCACTCATAAAACGAAACCATCATGACATTGCACTCTAAGCCATCAACTCTGTCTACTGTTCTAACCTCATTCCTCTCCGGAATGAGATATGATAGGGGGGGGACGTCTAACGGGGTATTCGAAGTCCCTAATTCTTCAATCGAGCCCGAAGATGAAGAAGATGAAGAGGAAGACATACTTACTTGGTTTGAATTTGAAAGGGTTGATTTGAGAAGTTTTTTGATCTGAGATGAATCACGAATGCAGATTTCCTCTTTTTCCCGCTTTCTAAACTAATGAATCGCAATGAAGAAGATGAAAGGTTACTGTGCAATTACTCCAATTATATACGCAAAAATCAACGGCGTTGATGCAAACGATTCAAATTCAATAATGGGGATTTAAACGTGCGCCACACGCGCTTTACAGTTCCCCAGGCGCGTGGGGAACAGGTTTCTTGGAAGTCGCAGAGCGTGTCACTTCACATCCCTCTCTCTCATGATGGCGCCGTCAATCACATCAGCCTCACCCTTCTTCAGGAAGATTCAAACTACACTCCGGTGTATCTTCCACCTCGGTCATGCTACCACACTCCGGTGCTCCCTTCATGTTGGCCAGACAACTCACTCCGGTGAACCTCCCACCTCGGCCAGGTTGTTACGTACTTACACCGCGTTTCTTGCTTCTGGGATGTTTGGCATCCCGATAAAGGTCTTAGACACTCCGGCCTAGCTCGACTTCGTGTTCACAAACTGCTCCACCAAGTCCTCCGGGGTCTCGGATCGACTTATTCGACCGTAAACACTTCGGCCGGCCAGTGACCACGGCCCTTCCTGCTTACCGTACCACTCCGGTGACAACCGAAGCTCCCTCCTCGCTTCGGCTGGGGGGGAGGCATCTGATAGGGATAACCCGGTTACTTCGGGTCGGGTTAATACATGAGCCCACTTACCGGCCCAGCAAGCGCGAAGGCCCAGGCCCAGCAGGCCCAGCAACACGCGTTGACCCAAAACGTAATCTGTTCCGCGAATCAAGTCTGTTCCGCGAATCAAGGCCCATGATCTTTTCCCAACTGCCATGCAGATTTGATGGGCAAGATTATAGGGATTTAGTTAGGGTTTGGATTTGGTAGTATAAATAGATGAAAAGAACTCGGAATTAGGGTTCGCACTCTGTATACTGAATTACTATCTGTAAACTCAACAATCTAGTAAAGAAAACACCTCGGCAAGAGTGATTTTCTGCCCGTGGACGTAGATCTCCGGATCGAACCACGTAAATCCTGTGTTTTTCCATATTGTTTACGTCGATTATCGTTATAGTTCTTGGTTACCGGATTGCGCATTATCAGGCAGTAGCCGTGTTTCAAGCTTTGAATTTCCTTCGTACAGAGACAATCACACCATTTGAGAAAGAGCTCAGGTGGGATCAACGGTCGGCATTCGCTAGGGTCTAGGGTTTCTTCACAGGCCAATTGTGGGCACTTAATGGTGGCTATGTTTTCATCAACCTTTGCTTGGATTTGACCTGCTATACACTTTATTATAAAGATTTGCAATTAGGCCTTCCCCAATGATAATACCCAAAAAGCAGGTATTTTGCTGCCACATCAGCGCCACCTCAAAAGCAAAAATACCCCTACCTCCAAAACAAAACTCCTCCCCAACAATATACCCAAAAAGTAGGTATTTTTGGGGGACCCACCTTAATATTCTATTTATCCCATTTATATTTTAATTTATCATCTATATTATAATTAACTTATTTCGGATAAATAATGCATAATTAAATATTCCGATTGTTTTAATTTTTTAGGATATTTTCGGAAGAAAAAAAAAACCAAAAAAATATTATTAAATATTTTTTTTATTACGTAAATAGTAAAAATACAAATTGAAAGCTCACACCGTACAAGAGAAAAAAAACTTGGAAAGCAACAACGCAAATTAGAAACATCCAATTTATAGGTAATAGTAGGTAATGTGGGGAAAATGATGAAGTGGGAAGATATATTTATAGGGCAAATTTAATTTGTTTTTTCTTTCTAAAAGCTAGATAATTTCAGTGAAAAGAAAATTAAAAAAAAAATTTTGGAGCCGTTGCAATAACGGCTATTTTTAAATACACACATATCTCAATTAAATACACACACATATCATCACACAAAAGCACCAAAAAAAAAAACAAAAAAAAAACAAAAAAAACGCAAAAAAAAAAAAGTAATAAATGAGGGGACAAGTGCGCAGGCCGCGGGGCCCACGCCTGCACGCGCCCTGCGCGCGCGTGGCGCCCACGCGCCTGCGCTGCGCTCTTTATTGGGCGCGTCCCTTCCCCCACGCTGCTTCCCCAGTCGCGGCCCCCCTCTCAAATACCTGGGTAGCGAAATCGCTACCCGGGTTCCTACCCCCACCTCCCAAAAATCCTTCCCAATGGTAAATACTTAATTTTTGGGTATTTTCACTTTTTCCACCTCAGCAAAATTCCTCCCATTGAGGAGGGCCTTAGTTAAAAAATATTTAAAGGTGGGATTTTCAATTTTGTAGTCTCCATGAATGGGGGACTCTCATTAATTAAATGAACTAGTAGTATCCCCGTGCGATGCACGGTTTGTAAGTGTAAATGAATAAATTAATATTTTTTTTATATTTTTATATAATTTTAATATAATAAAATATTATAATCAATAAATAATAAGATATGAAAAATTATATGTTAATGAAAAAAGAGTGCAGTGAAAAGTATTAATGACTAAAATATATATTAGAATGGATATTTATTTTTCTTAATATGTGAATATCTCTAGCATCCTTCCGTAGAAGTCATGTTGATGATTGGGGCTGGAATTGCAATATGCGGTTGACAGAAGATATATTTATAATGTTAAAAATTAGTTACCTTCTTCATAAATAATTTTTCATTAATAATAGTCAAGAAATTTATAAAAAGAAAATAATTTTAAGAAAATATGTTTTTTTTTGCCCAGACAAAATCAGCCCAAATAACTTTATCATATTTATTTAGGCGAATATATGGCAAGTTATTGCCAATAATTGTGTTTTATATTGGGTTGAATTTTATATACCAAAAATTGTGATTTTCAGAATTGGTAATAAATTTTGGGCGGGAAAAACTTCAAAGTTACTAATTTCAGTGGATTTTGTTATTATATTAAGTATAGATAGTTGTTTCCAAATTCTAATCATAAGACCTCCAAATATGACGACATTGAAGTTGGAGAAGATTGCAGCTTTGGGTCACCCAACCCATTACACGGCCCATGCGATATGAGTCGAGTCTTACATGCGTTTTTTCCTAATTTTTAAGGATTTTCACCCTTCAACTCATATCTTAATTCTCCAACTAGAAAGGGGGACCTAAAGATAAAATTTTATACATCTTCTGTCATAATTTGGAGTGTCAAGCAAGGGATTCAAGGAAGAGTTCAAGAATTCAAGAGCAAGAAACATTCAGTTATATCTTTTTAATTGTTTTGTTCTTAGCTACTTATGATATTTTTGAGGATTCATTTTTTACTACCGAGAGGTTTATTATTAAACTCTGACACTAAAAAATACACAAATTGAAATATAATGGTTCCTGGAGAAAAATCAATTGGGCTTCATTACTGAGCCCAGAATATGAATACTTATCAATCACAAACTTGGAAATTATAATATGATATACTGCCTTGAGTTTGAGTTGAAAATGTTATGTTGCGAGATTTGCGTAAATCAATTGTAATTTATTACCAACTTTAAATGCAATTCCGGAATTAAATGGTTTGAATGTTTTAACATATATAAGGTAATATCAATTAATGCAGCCAATTATACCATATATAATGCTTAATCAATTAATGCAGCTAATATTGAAGTTTTCCAGAATCAACAATGCTGTTTTGGGCGGGAAAATGTTGATATTACTATTCTTGGCGGATTTTGTTATATTATATAGTATAGATAAAGATTTGAATAATAAACTTAGAAGGTTGTCGTATTGTTATGGAATGATGATGACTAAATCAATTTATAATATTTTTATTGTAGATTGTAGATTTGGTTTAAAATGGGGAAATTGCTTAATCATTGGCATAATTTTAATTCCTGATATGAATCTTGACTATTCCAATACAAAGATATGATGTATTAATTCTATGTGATTGATTAGCTGAATATAATCAATTTAATACGTTTGTTAATTGTTATGTTGCGAGATTTTAGTTTATTATTGCACGGTTTGTTAATTCCGGAATTAAATGATTTTAATGTTTTACCATATATATAAGATAATATAAATTAATGCAGCTAATTATACCATAAATATAAATTAATGCAGCTAATATTTAATTTCCAGAAATAATATAGTTATTTTGGGCGGGAAAATGTTTATATTACTATTTTAGGCGGATTTTGTTATATTATATAGTATAGATAAAGAGGTTAAGACTTACCGTAAAACAAATATTGTGAAGGCAATTGTTGTGGTCAAACTTTTGGGTTGATGATTGCGGTTCTATGCAAATCTCACACGTGAAACCCTCCATATAGATAAATTCAAAAAGTTATGCACAGAATTACCTTGTCGCCTGGGGATTGCCCTCTATTTATAATTAGTTTCATCATACCAATTTAATTCTACTTTATGGATTTCCTATTCCAATTACAACCTATTTTTACTAAATCCTCATCACTTTTTAATCAATATCTTTTTAATTTTACCAGATTTTATCTCAAAATAAATATTAGATCTAGAATTTGTGTAATCCAGATTTTCCATGTCCAACATGCCCTTATTCATAGGGATCACTTTTGGGATTATTGAGATCTATCTCTTAGTATTTTGCATTATATTAGTTTTATTTGGTTTCAGTTTTTGGGCTTAAAGGAATTTTGATTTTTGAGATCACTTCTTAGTATATGGGTATCTACAACCTTTTGGGCTCAAGATATTAGCTTTGCATCTTAATGTTCGGGTTTTTCTGACTTAAAAGGTATGAGCTTACTTATGAGAAAAATGAATAAATTTTTAAATATGTAATGAATTTATCAAGTTGAAATATTGAGCTTAAACTCATATATAAATAAATTGTAAGCGAATGCATTTGCAAATGATGATTTCAAATGTAATTGAACTGGAAATATGAAGACTTGACTTTGGACTTAAAAATTACAATAAAACATAATTGAACATGATGTGCACCATGAGCTTGTTGAAATTGGACCAAATCCCCAAATCTTGAACTAATATGCATACTTGTCCCAAATTAATTAATTAAGTCAAATTTAAATATAAATATACTCAAAATGATATATAGTACTAAACGTAGCGTGGATTACAATTCGGCTTCTCGCTTGTATTTTTTTGTGATCTGGCTTCTCCCTCGAATTGTTTTCTCGCACAACTAATCTAGCAAATTAAGTGGGAAAAAATCTGAATTCGTCTCATGATTTTTTACTTTTATGTAATTGGTCCCATAATTTTTACCTTTTTCAATTTAGTCTCGTATGTTGGAAAATGATTCAATTTAAGATTAATTTTGACCAAAAAAAACACGAGAGACCAGCGTGTGTATCTCATGCTCATTTTTCCGGCCAAAATTGACCTTAAATTGAGCAATATTCCAACTTACAAGACTAAATTGAAAAGGGTGAAATTTACAGCACCAATTGCGTAAAAGTAAAAAATTAGAGGACGAGTTAAGACTTGTTCCCTAATAATCGAAATAATAATTTTAATATTATAAGGTCATTCACATGAGGATTCTAATAGCTATAGGGTGTCAATTACTATCTTTTTTGATACCCTATAAGGTAAAGATATAATTTCGATAAAAGCATATCAAATTTTTTTTATTTGTATTTTATCGGTACAATACTTAGAAACGATGCCTCTAAACGCTGTATAGTGATAAATGATGTATCAAAATTATAAGGTAGATTTATTAGAAATGGGGCATGTACAACAGCCCACACTACTCTAGCTCACAATCAGCGCCCATTTTCCAACTGTTTGCACTACCTTTTGCACTAATGAGGAACATTTCTTATAATTCATTAATTTTCTCTTTATTTTTATTACTTTCTATTATTATCTTATTATCACTATATATATATATATAATCATATTTAATTTAAAGTTTTAGTATTAATATATATATATATTTTAATTCATAATTTTGTAAATCTTAATGTTTTATTATTTTATGATATAATAAGTAAGATATAAATTATAATTACTCCAACAGTAGTTTGCCGATGTTGTTGTTATCAAAATACACATGAAAAAGTATTTAGTTTATCTTTTAGTCTAAATTCACTTAAATATTAAAAAAAAAAACAAATTACGACACAATTCATTTATTACTTACAGTATCACTTTCATATTAGTTAAATTTGAAAAACAAGAATTAGATTTACTAATAATTCTACTTCAGGCATCAAGAAGTCCTATAAATTACATTTTGAAATTTTAACCAAAGTAACTGTAATTTTTAATTAGTTGATTCTGTAGTCCTAATTCACTGAATTATAATGAAATCACAACATAATTCATTGATTACTTATAACATCACTTTTATATTAGTGAAATTTTAAAAACTAAATTATATTTACAAATTACTCTACTTCGGGACCAAGAAATCCCGTAAATATTACAAAATTTTAATAGAAGTAACTATATTATGTGAAAGTTAATTGGTCTTTTAGTCAACTTTCACCAAATTTTACACAACATAATTCATTGATACTTATAGTTGCCCTACTTCGGACACCAAGAGATCCCGTAAATTAAGTGAAATGGTAATCAACGCAATTGGTCCCATAATTTTTACCTTTTTCATTTTAGTCCCGTAAGTTGAAAAATTATTCAATCTTGCTGGGAAATTACGATCACAACGAACGACCGATAAACGAGATAATCGACAATAAAAAAACACATTGAATTTAACATGGTTCGCTAACAACTTGTTAGCTACGTCCACGGTCAAACTAGATTCAATATATCAGAGCGTTACAATATAGGACTTTGCTATCCTATCAAACGGAGACAAATTGAATATCAATTGATTTATGGTACTCGACCAAAACCAATTCACCACACTGTAATGACCAAAATCAAAACCAAAAACAATATTAATCAAATTCTAATCACACTATCTCAAAAGATTCCAATGAGACTATTTATAAGCCCTCAAACCTGATCCTAAACAAAAAAGGATCAAACTGGGTATAAAACGCGTAAGACCAAAATCTGGGCCACCACATCTAGCGCGAAGCGACGCGACAGCGTCCAATAAATGACGCTACTGCGTCGACGTCCCAGATTCAAATTCACGCTCTAGCCATGATATGACGCGACCACGTTACCTTCTGGTGTGGTCGCGTCGCTTCCAAGTATCCAAGATATCTTCAGGGTGTTCTCCACCTTGACACGAACGACGAACCAAACCAAATCGATTCAAGACACAATTTTTAACAATTTCACTTGAATCTACAAACGATGAAACTTGTCAAAGTTCCACCTCAATTCCAAATCTTCTCACAAATTCAAATAATCCAAAGGCGCCAGATATACCCAATATACGAGATGCGCTTTAAATACCCAAATGTACGAGTGACTCCTTGTACCCAAATTATCCTTAACGATGGGACTTTAACAACTTCTAATAGCAGCAGAACAAACCAAAGTTGAACATTGCATTAAATACAAAGTTCCCCTTTTGACGCCCTTCAAAATCACGTTCGAACCCTTACAAACATTCAAAACTCCATCTTCACCTTTGAAACTGAAACTCCTGCTGTCAAATCGACTCAGTGAAATCAAATTCCTTGTCATAAGTGGAACATGTTTGACATCGTTCAACGTGCACAGTCTACCATCATGTGTCCTCACCTTAATTGAGCCTATTCCAACCATCTTGCATTTGGAACCATTGGCCAAAGAGATATTGCCATCTTCCACCTCCTTATAGGTTGTGAACCACTTCCTATGCGGACATATATGGTAAGACACCCTCGAGTCGAGAACCCACCCATCAGATTTATTTGCTTGCTTCTCAGCAACTATGACCGAATCATTATTGGAGTCGGCGTCAACTTCTTCAACAACATCAATAGTGCTTTCCTGCTTCTACTTCAACTTCGGACATGCAAACATCCAATGTCCCGACTCCTTACAGTAGTTGCAAATATCTCCTGATTTAGGACCTTTGGAACTTGAATTCTTCTTGAACTTCTTCTTTCCCAAATTTTCCGAACCCCGGTTACTACTGACTCCTAGCACAACTGCCTGATCTCCCGTTGGAAAAATCGCCTGATGGCGCAAATCTCTAGAATGCAGTGATGATCTCACTTCTTCCAGAGACACAAAATCTTTTCTAATAACGAATGGCTGCGCAAAATTCTCATACGACGACGGCAGAGAAACCAACAAGATCAAAGCAACATCCTCATTTTCTATTTTAAAACAAATGTTACGCAGTTCTAATAGGATTGTGTTCAATTAATCTAATTGTTCACGAATAGACTGACCTTCATGCATACGCAGCTCGAACAAATGTTGCTTCAAAAGCAACTTATTGGTAAGCTACTTCGTAATCTACAAGCTCTCCAATTTCGACCATAACCCCTATGCAGTTTCTTCCTCTGCAACCTGAACTTGTCCCCGAACAGCACTCTAAATCATTACGATTCGAACACCTTTCTCAAACCGCAAGCGTACGGCTTGTGACAGTGGTAGTATAAAAGATTGTCGAACCACAGAAAGGATACTCTCGTGGAGCACACCAAAGGTCTTATCGATTAACCAAGTTAAGCTAATTGAAAATGTAGAGATTGACTAATCACTAATCAAACATAAATCAAACAAATAAATAAAAGATACTCTCAACTAGAAAGTGGGTTTCTATGGCATGGTTTCACCTTACCTAGGGTTTATGCCTACTAATCACCGATTAAACTTAGGGGTTGTGATGGAAGATTTTTGTTCCAATTTAGAAATCTAAACAAGTAACAAAAGAGATTTGCCAAATTAACAAGTTATCACCTAATTCACTCTAATTCCATTTATGAAAGACAATAACGGAATTACTACGACCCAAGGGTAAGCAAATTATGAAGATAACCTAATTAATCCTAAAATCTCCACCCCAAGTGGATATTGCCTAGGGGGGCGAGGCCCTAGGAAATCCAATCGAGATCAATATATACTATTCAGGTTCTCCCGTCGTCCCCCATGGGCCCTTGAGGAGAATTAATATACCCCAGGTTAGTTAATCCTAGAATATAAGGCATACATACCCGCAATATAGATTCCAATCACAAATAATCTCCAAAATCCAATCAACAATTAATAAAAGCAATAAACCCCAACCCTAGAAACCACAAATAACTACTCACAATTCATGAAAAGTATCCAACAACCATAATAGATACAAGACTTAAGCATATAATGAGAGAAGGATTAAAGATTAATAAATGCAAAGAGAAATAATAAGTATGGAAGAAGAAAGCTTAGTCTTGATATAGAATGATGGTGATAATCTTCAATACATGCTCGTATTTACTCCAATCCCGATTCTCTTGCGAAAGCCACAAAAGTCCTTCAATAATACTCAAGAACCCCATTGGGTTTCTTAAGAACAAAATGAGGAACCCTAGTTTTATTCTAGAGCGAAGGGAGAGAAAACTTTAGAGAGAGAGTAAATAGAAATTCTGAAAATTGAAAAATGGTTTACAAGTTCTTAGTGTAGAGGGGGAGGGGGTATTTATACACACCCACTCCCCACACATACAAAGGTGAAAAAATCTATTGAAAAGACCCCTAAAAGTAAGGGTAAAATAGTCAAAAGCAAATTGGAACACAGGGATTGTAAGTTGTTAGTTGAACCCTCCTTCGTGCTCTTGACTCGAACTTTACGCGAATTCTGGGAAGAATCAGCTCGGATATGGCTCTCCGTCGAAACACGAAAGTTGTCTTGGCTACGCAAGACCACTTGAATCACTCAAATCAGAGCTCAGACGAAGAAGTTACAGCCGATAGACGAAGACTGCACGAAACAGGGGACGCGCGCGAGAACTACTCGTACTGCTGCCGGACCGACAGTCAATCCCCAGGTAGTCTCGCTGGACCCTGGGCTCACATTCGACCGACTACCGGTGGTCCTGTCAGTCCAGTAGGCGGTCCGGCTGCTGGTCCGGTTCAGCTTTCCAATCTTGCACCTCCGTCTTCAGTCGCCGTTTCGGAGCCCTTTCTCTCATTTTCTTGACCTGACCTCTTCACAGTTTTTGTTCGTGACTCGACGAACTTCAATTTGGGCTCCTGTTAGGTCTGATTTGGGTTCTTTTAGGCCTCAATTTGTGGGCTGGAATACAAAGCATGTGCGATTGCCCTTGTCTTTTTCCTTCTTCAATTTGGGGCTTTTCTTTCCATCTTCTCGGCCCGAGTTCTTCACGAAGTTTTCTCATAGCTTGATGATATTTAATTTGGGCCTGACCCAGATCCCTGTTGGGCTATTTTGGGCCTCGAGATGCGGGCTAAAGTGTGAAAATGAACTCGAACAATCTTCTAAATTCCTCCGAGTTTCCTAACCTTCAAAATAAGACTCAAAAACACCTAAAGGCACATCAAATCATGTTGAAAAGGAAATTCAACCCGGAAATGCAATAAAGATCAAAATCGCACGTGAACATATTAATTACACGAAGTTCATCGCATAATATGAACGTGAAAAGTACAAGGAAAAACAGTAATTTTTACGTTCATCATCCCCACAAACTTAAGTCTTGTTGTTCCCCGAGCAAGTCAAACAATTAGGGCACATAAGAAAACGAGAGTTAGGAAGGTATTGGAGTCCCCTTTTTTATGAATTTCTCTTTTCACTGAGTACTTTTCCACTTCTTGTTTCACCATTCTTGCCTAAATCAATTTGTTTCAAGGATTTAATAAACGAGTAGGGGATTATAAAGGTATAGAAATTTGTAAAGGCACGTAGTACTTTTATTTCACTTAGTACCCTAGAGCATATGCTAAGAGCCCTATTTTCAACCCCAAAATGTGCAATTGTGCGGTGACCTTGGACGACTCATTATCCTTCAAAGTCCTCGACCTTAGGTGGTTCGACTCGATTCTTTTTTGGAAAGACGCCACGCACTCACCCGGTGTAGGTGATGCGGCTCTTTTCTCCCTCGAGCCAACTGATCTTTAATTTTTATCTTTCTATTTCTCCTTTTTCCACTGGGTTTCATCTAAAAGAATAAAGATGATAATTCTAGCTTTTGTTTTTACATTACAATACTCTTTTTGAGTTACATGACATTTTCAATGACTTCAACACGGTATTTGTCACTTGAGCTTTTCTTTCTTTTTTTCTCCTATGTTTCATACAACGTGGAATTTTTTTTATTTTCATTTAGCTCAATCAAATGGAGTATACACTTATCGCTAGAATTTATCGCAAAAAATGAGAAAGGACTCGACCCGGCGACCTATTCCACCTTGTAACTCCTCCTACATCTCCTTGATTTTTCTACCACCTAAAGTCAATTCATTTTATTCTTCACGAGTTTGTCCTTAGTCGTTTAGTGTGTATCTTTGGATTGAAGAAATGCCCACAAGCAACATAACTTCGGGATAAGTTATTTTATGAACTCATGCAATCCTCCTCACTATATCTAAATATTCACCTACCCTTAAATCTCATCGACCAATTAATCACATTTTGATTTTTAGGCAAGGAACCTTCTAGTGTTATGTACTCAATTTATAGAGATTTCAAAAATTTTGGAACACAAAATCGGGGTTTCTAATCCTTCTTCCTCATCTATCACAAGGTAAATCAACTCAACAGCCAATCCACAAGTGTGTTATTCACAAAAGCAATTAAAACAGAAACAACAAAGTGGTGGAATGGCATAGATCAAGAATTATAGAAGGTTTCATATGACAAGAGGAGCATCCTCAAAAGCACATAAGAATAACAATCCTTCCATCCCCCCACAAACTTGGGCGAAATTCTCGAGCCCAAGTATCGAAGAGGTTGAAATTCATGTCTCAATCAAAACTTCATAGAAATGCCAACCGTTTCCTCTTCCCCACAAACTTGGGTGTATTTCTCAAGCCCAATTTGTTAAAGAGGTGGTGGTACACGTAATTATATGTGCATAATAGGCCGAATAAAGTGTCTAGTTAATAACATTTGCATGCATAATTAGTAGTGTATTGCTCGTACCGGCATTATTGGACAAATTGATGTTGTTTGACTTGTTTTGAAGTATTAAGGTGAAATTAGACCAAAAAGTCGAACTCGACTTAAACTGGATGTGAGAAAAAGTCAAAAACCAAGAGAAAATCGATCTAAGGCTGCTGGGAATCAATCTCGGCCGAGCCAGAGGAGCTCGGCCGAGCTTGGAGGTCAGCGAAAGAGGTTAAATCGGCTGTTGAAGATTCTCGGCCGAGTCACTTTTATAGGCAGCTCGGCCGAGCCAGAAATTCTCGGCCAAGACAGGTAGCGGCCCTGCCTAAGTCATTCGCGGATTAGTCCTTTTTCAGTCCAAATTAAGCCCAATTGATCCCCAGCTATAAATAGAAGATCCAAAAGTAAAAAAATTACACTTTGACATTAATTCGAGAGCTCGGACTTGGGAATTCTGAAGAACACGGAGATTCAAGATTCAACAATTCGGGTTTTATAGTTTTATGTTTTTTTTATTAGTTTGTTCTTAGTGATCTCTATGATCGGCTAAGCTTTTACTTTCCCGTCTTTCACGATGTTGAACCCTAGATTGTTATTTATGTAATTAATTCAGTAATTGCTTGACTTAATTATATTCTGAGATTACTGGTGTTATTGGATTACTCTATCTTTTATATGTTTGTTATGTGGACTGATCACCCTAGTAATAGGCATATAGCTGTCGCTAGATCATGAATTCATAATCCGTAATTGTTATGCGTTTGTGCCCAAACGTAGCAAAAAGTGGTTACTCGCTAGGATAACATAAAGTCGCAGTCACTTGTACCGAGTTTGTGAGTACAACACCGTACCTACTCCGTTACCTTAGTTCCCTATGCGTATGATTAATATTGTTCTAGGAGCGTATCCTAAGGACTACTTAATTGGATAGGATTAATTACTAAGCGTTCTTATAATTAATTATACTTAAGGGGTAACAAGGGTTAGCTAAGTGTACCTGTTAATTCTTGGAGTAGGGGTCTCAGACTTAATTAGTCGAGTAGTTGCGTAAGTTACATGGATATTCAGGCTAGGGGGATACTGGGTTAAAGGCGGGAATACCTTTTATTCATATTTAAATTCATCTTAATTTGCAAGTTTAATTATTAAGTGTTTAGTTAATTTGCATCAAAACAACTCCCCCATCATTATAGTTATATTATTATAAGTAAATATGATTATTCGATTAATTCCTGTTCTCTGTGGGATCGACCCTGACTTGTCCTATCTACTAGTTAGGAAAGGAATAGTTAGGTAAATAAATATCTTATTTGACTGCACCCGACAGAGTGGTCAAAATTTTGGCGCCGTTGCCGGGGAACGGTTGAAATTAATTACGTTTTAGTATTAACCATTATTTGTTTAAGTTTCGTTATTTATTTTATAATATAGTTTTGGTTACTTACGCATACTTTGTATCTCATTACAGCAGTGAATGATTACTCGTTCACGTGCTGACAAAGAGCTGTAATTTGATCCTGAGATTACTCGAAGAGATCGGGTTCTGAGGAAGAAGGCGAGAGAAAATCGAGAGCAATTAGAAGCTTTACTGTACACTACTGAAACCCTGTTTGAGTCAGAAATTGAACAAGAGGAAATGGCACAAGAAAAGTCTATGAAGGAACTGGCTAACGCTGGAGTCACTCATCAGCCCTTATGCATTACTTTCACTACCTTGGGAGAGACACTGCATTCGAACTAAAATCGGGGTTAATCCATCTTTTACCCTCATTCCATGGCCTTTCAGGCGAGGATCCCCACAAGCACCTAAAGGAGTTTCACACTGTCTGCTCGAGTTTGAAGCCTATTACTGTTACTGAAGAGGCAATCAAGCTGCGAGCCTTCCCCTTCTCTTTGAAGGATTTGGCCAAAGATTGGCTCTACTCCTTGCCTCCATCATCCGTTACCACTTGGGCAGAAATGGAGAGACTATTTATGGAGAAGTATTTCCCCGTCTCTAGAGCTACGAACCTCCGAAAAGAGATTAGTGGAGCTAGACAACTGCATGGGGAGAATTTATATGAATATTGGGAACGTTTCAAGAAGCTGGAGTCAAGCTGTCCTCAACACCAGATAACCGACCAACTACTTATCCAATATTTTTATGAAGGGTTGTCAACAGCAGATCGGAATATGATAAACTCAGCTTGTGGTGGAGTTTTAGTTGAGAAATCTCCAAGAGCAACAAGGGAACTGATATCCAAGATGGTTGCGAATGCACAACAATTTGGGTATAGAGATGCACCACTCAAGCCAGTGAGAGAGATGACTGATTCAGCCATAGAAGACAAATTGGAAGCATTGACGACTCTAGTAAGAAAGGTTGCCTCTGGGATCAAGGCTGTCATCAAGCCCTGCCGTATTTGTGAGACATTGGAGCACTCAACTGACGAGTGCCAGGTTCTAGGGAATGAGTTGGAGGCCCATGCTAACGCCGTAGGCTCGGATAATTTTCGACAGAGGAAGTATGACCCCTACACCCAATCCTATAATCCGGGATGGAGGGATCATCTAAATATGAGGTATGGGAATCAGACACAGCAGAATCAGCCGCAGCAAACGGGAGAGCAAAACCGCCTTCCGCGGGGTATGTACCAACAAAAACAGCCGGTTGAACAAACACCCAACTCCTCTTTAGAAGACATTGTCAAGAACTTGGCCACCAACACTATGCAATTTCAGACCAATACGTTGCAGTTTCAGAAAGACACCTAGTCCAGCATCAGAACTCTTGAGACTCAAATGAGTCAATTAGCTACCGCGGTGAGTCGATTGGAGAATGCAAACAGTGGCAAATTACCCGCTCAGCCTGAGATTAATCCAAGTAATGTTAGTGCAATTACACTTAGGAGTGGAACGGAGCTTGGAGAGCCTAAGAAGCCCAGGCAAAGTTCAGATGAGGAAATTAGCGAGAACAGAGATAAAATTGACAAACAAGACGAGCAGCAGGTCTCGTCCGAGAAAGTGATGAGGTGGCAACCAGGCTCGGCCGAGAATCATCTGTCTCGGTCGAGACTCAGCTCCAGCAGAAGAAGACTCCTGCGGCACCTATTCAGACCCAACCATTGCCGTTTTCGAGTCGACTCGCACCTAAAGTGAAGGATACTAAGGAAAAAGAAATCTTGGATGTATTCAAGAAAGCCGAGATAAACATTCCGCTAATCGACGTAATCAGACAAATCCCGAGGTATGCAAAATTTCTTAACGAATTATGCACTAACAAACGCTGGTTGAAAGGGGATGAGAAAGTAATAATGGGAGAAAATGTGTCTGCCATCTTCCAAAAGAAGATACCTCCAAAGTGCAAGGACCCAGGTATGTTCGTAATACTGATTACAATAAATAATCACACCATAGAACGAGCCATGCTCGATTTAGGTGCATCTATAAACGTCATGCCTCGCTCCATATTTCATGCATTGAAACCCGGGCCATTAAATAGGCGACCTAGTGTTTCTTGCAGACTTTTATGTTTTGGATATGAATGGTGATACATCTACTTCTACGCCTATTTTGTTAGGGAGGCCATTTTTTTATACATCCCAAACAAAGATAGACATCCGTGAGGGAAACCTCACAATGGAGTTTGATGGAATTTTTGTTAATTTTAATATTTACGATGCCATGAAATTCCCGAAGGATTTGCATTCTATTTTCTTGATTAGTGTCATTGACCCTCTCGTCGAGGAAGTTTTTCATTTGTGCAGAGAACCAACAGAAATATTCTTTACCACACGATTGGAGAATGGACCAAACGAGATTTGGGAAACTCGCAAGGAATTGGTGGAGTTAGTGGCAACACTTCAAAAACCACAGTTTGCAAAGCAAAGGCGCAATCAGAGATTCATTCCATTACCTGAGTCTAATACTAAGATGCTCCCATCCACTATTCAAGCCCCTACTCTCGAGCTAAAATCCCTGCCTGAACACTTAAAGTATGCTTATTTGGGGACAAGTGAGACGCTGCCGTTCATCATTTCATCCAAGCTGACTTCATACCAAGAAAATTCACTGATAGCCGTACTCAAGGAGAACAAAAAGGCAATTGGGTGGACCATAGCCGACATTGAGAGGATTAGTACTTCGCTCTGCATGCATAAGATCCACCTTGAAGAAGACGCCAAGCCTAGTCGAGAGCCTCAAAGGCGACTGAATCCGCCGATGATGGAGGTTGTGAAAAATGAGGTAATTAAGCTGTTAGACGTCGGCATCATCTACCCCATCTCGGATAGTATATGTTAGCCCTACTCAAGTAGTTCCAAAAAAATCAGGGATCACAGTTGTGGAAAATCAAGCAGGTGAGTTGGTTCCCACCCGTCTCCAAACTAGGTGGCGAGTATGTATGGATTATCGTAAGTTAGATTCTATGACTCGGAAGGACCATTTTCCTTTACCTTTTATTGATCAAATGCTTGAGCGATTAGCTGGGCATTCTTTTTATTTCTTTCTAGATGGTTTCTCAGGATATTTTTAGATTGCCATTGCACCAGAGGATCAAGAGAAGACGACATTTACTTGTCCTTTTGGGACATTTGCCTGGCGAAGAATGCCGTTCGGACTTTGCGATGCTCCAGCAACTTTCCAAAGGTGTATGGTAAGTATTTTCTCTGAATACGTAGGTCATATCATTGAGGTATTTATAGATGATTTTAGTGTTTATGGGGAATCATTTGAAAAGTGCTTAGACAATCTAGTCTTAATTTTGAAAAGATGTGCTGTAACTAACCTTGTACTAAATTGGGAAAAATGTCATTTTATGGTTGAACAAGGGATAGTGTTAGGCCACATTGTCTCAGCCAAAGGGATCGAGGTTGATAAATCAAAAATAGATATCATTACTTCTTTGCTTTACCCCGCGAGTGTGCGGGAAGTTCGTTCTTTTCTTGGTCATGCAGGTTTCTACAGGCGATTCATCAAAGATTTCTCCAAGATTTCAGCCCCTTTGTGCAAACTGTTGCAGAAGGATGTGGAGTTTGAGATGACATCTGAGTGCAAAATTGCTTTTGACACGCTAAAAGAAAGGTTAACGACACCACCCATCACACAACCGCCGGATTGGAGTTTGCCTTTCGAGATCATGTGTGATGTGAGTGACTATGCGGTAGGAGCTGTGTTGGGACAGCAAAAAGGCAAACGCATGTTATTTATTATGCATCAAGAACTTTGAACCCAGACCAAGCAAACTACACCACAGCTGAAAAAGAGCTCTTAGCTATTATTTTTGCTTTGGAAAAATTTTGTTCTTATTTATTGGGTACAAAAATTATTGTTCACTCTGACCATGCAGCACTTAGGTATCTTTTGTCGAAGAAAGAGGCAAAGCCGAGGTTAATACGGTGAATCCTCCTTCTCCAAGAATTCGATTTGGAGATCAAAGACAAAAAGGGAACCGAAAACTCGGTCGCAGACCACTTGAGCCGGTTGACCCTTGAAGAGAACGAACTACCATTACAGGAGAGCTTCCCAGACGAGCAACCGCTCAAGGTAACACAACACATAGACCCCACACCACCTTGGTGTGCCGACTTAGTTAATTTCCTTCTTGCATATGTTTTTCCTAAAGGAATGTCTAAAGCACAGCGAGATAGATTAAGGAGTGAGGCGAAATACTATGTATGGGATGACCCGTATTTGTGGAAACATTGTACTGACCAAGTAATCAGGAGATGCATAGTCGAATCCGAATTTCATTCAATCCTATCGTTTTGTCATTCATATGCATGTGGGGGTCATTTTGGGTCTAAGAGAAATACACATAAAGTATTAGAGAGTGGATTTTACTGGCCAACTTTGTTTAGAGATGCACATTTATTTTGTAAAACTTGTGATAACTGTCAAAGAACCGGTAATAATTCCCAAAGGAATGAAATGCCCCAACAACCCATAATGATTTGTGAAATTTTTTATACTTGGGGCATGGACTTTATGGGACCGTTTCCTTCATCTTATGGAAATTTGTATATCTTACTTGCTGTAGATTATGTTTCCAAATGGGTATAGGCAAAGGCCACTCGAACTAACGATTCTCGAGTTGTTGCAGATTTTGTTAAGTCTAACATTTTCTCTAGGTTCAGGATTCCAAAAGCCATCATTAGTGATAGGGGGACGCATTTTTGTAACCGCACTGTAGAGGTGTTGCTGAGAAAATACCATGTTATGCATAAAGTTTCAACAGCATACCATCCCCAAACAAGTGGACAAGCCGAAACATCCAACCGCAAGATAAAATCCATTCTAGAAAAGACGGTACAGCCAAATCGGAAGGATTGGAGCGTGAGACTTGACGATGCTTTATGGGCTTACAGAACGGCGTACAAAACGCCCATCGGCATGTCACCATATCGATTGGTTTATGGGAAACCATGCCACCTACCAATCGAGCTTGAGCAACGCGCCTATTGGGCAATTAAACGGTGTAACATGGACTACGATGAAGCTGGCACTCACCGGAAGCTTCAATTGCAAGAACTCGAAGAAATCCGGAAAAAGGTATTTGAGAATGCACTAATATACAAAGAAAAGACGAAAGCCTTCCATGACGCTCGTCTACACAGGAAGACTTTTGTTATGGGTGACAAAGTGCTTCTCTATCACTCTCGCCTCAAGCTATTTCCCGGTAAGTTGCGTTCCCGTTGGATAGGTCCATTTGTTGTATATAATGTCTTTGCTCATGGCGCAGTTGAGATAAAAAGTGAACAAACCGGGAAGATACTCAAGGTCAATAAGCATCGGCTGAAACCTTACTTCGTGACATTCAAACAGCTGCCCGAAGAAATCATACAACTTGCGGACCCGCCACTCAATTGAACGTCACATCCGTCGAGCCACCGACGTAAAACAAAGGCGCTTGCCGGGAGGCAACCAGACATTTACATTCCGTTTTACTTTCGCAGTTCTTTTCTTTAATCTTATTGTCTTTTGTGTGGTTTTACTATTATCTGTATTGAGTTTGTAGGAACTTGCTTGACCAGATGGCATAAAACCATAAAATTCGAGGAATGCAGCACGGAGCAGGGGGTCACAAGGACGAAAAACGCAACTGGTAAGTCAGCTCCGCCGAGCCGTACATTCTTGGCCGAGACTCAGCTATGGGAGAAAACAGGGGAAACGCGCTGGACGTGCATCTCTGCCGAGGCATAAATTCTCGGCCGAGCCTCTTTTATATGCAGCTCGGCCGAGCCAAAATTTCTCGGCCGAGACGGGGCGAATTCTAGTTTAAAACGTTGGGACAGCAGCAAAAACCCCCCAATTCTCCCCCTTTTCTCCTAGTCGCGAAAAACACACACACAACACACACTCACTCAAAATTTACCAGAAATCAAGTTCTTCTTTCACCCAAACACTACAAATCACTTACACACACGATTCCACACTTATCACCGATTATTTTCGGATTTTGGGCCAAATTTGTGACAAGGTAAAAAGGGCGTGAACCGACTCGATTCAAAATCTTTCTCGTCTAAATGTGTTTGGTAAGAGCAGCTTATCCTACACTCATTCTTTTTTATGTTAATTCCGCATATCTATTAAAAGTATGGGGGATTTTCATGTGAATTGCTTGTTGAATTTCGGAGAAGGACTCTAGTTAGGTTAGTCGATTATTATCTGTTTAAGCGCTCTATTTACATGAATTTGTGGGGATGATTCTGAATTCGTGAAGATTATGTTTGGGTGGATGAATTTTTGGTGATTTTGGGTTGATTACGAGTTATTACTCATTGAGATAGTCGAACACCTTCTTTGCTTTGCCTTGCTGAGAAGTCCCTAGTTTAGACTAATTGTATTAGTTGTTCTACGTAATTTCATTACATTCTTTTTAGAGACATAATGGTTCATACTGAAGTGAATCAACTTGATTTGTCAATTTACATGAATAACTTGGTACAATTAATCGAACTACGTTGCAATTAGATGTTAATTAGTGGTATCAGGTGTTTGCAGTACTCTCAATTAAATCCTATCTGTTGTGTCATGTGTGTAAGATAACTGATATAGCTCCCAGAAAAGGTTCCGGTTCTTCCAGTCGAAGTAGGGGCAAGGGCAAAGAGCCCATTATGGAGGACCCCATAGCCAATCCTCAGAACTTCCCACCTCCTGATAGTCGATACTACGGTTTTGTCCTAGAGAAAGAGTCTCATCAGGCCCATTTCTCCAAACTATGCACACGCCCGATCATGCCAACCCGGTTTGGCAACGATGACATCCTCTGTCGACTGGGCCTACTGGAGAATGTGCACACACTGCGGAAGAATGCCGGAATACTTGGGTACATGAAAGCTCAGGCCACTTATGCCGGCCTCACCCTCGAATTTCTCAGTACTTTAGAGATCACAATTGACCCCGACAAATGTGGGGCCAAACCGGGGCGTATTTCATTCCAACTAAATGGAGAGTCACATGAGCTGTCAGTGACCGAGCTCGAGGTAATTTTCGGGCAGACTCCCGAACATCCCGCAGATAGGTGGAACCACAGACAAGCATTCGAAAACCAACAGAAGAGAGCCGAATTCGAAGTCATCCAATTTTGGGGGTGGCTGACCTATGCCCCAGGCCTCGTTGATCCTCAGCTTTATACAAAGAATGCGAAGACTTCGTGGATTAGGAGCCCGGTAGTCCGTTATATTCAGAAGCTTCTCGCACTCACTCTTTTTGAGAGAAAAGAGACAGGGGCCTCCCGACTGCAAGAGCTTGAAGCGTTGTTCGCAATCATGATGGGTTGCAAGGTGGAGGGAGCTGAAATATTGATAGATCAGTTTTCACAGGTGGTGAAGTGGAAAGAGCCAATATACATTGGCGGTCTTATAACCCCGATCGCTGCTCATTTCGGGATTCCATTGTCTGACTTAACCCCAGTATCCTCTCGGTATCAGCTCGACTGGGACGACTTCGAGCATATGCGGATGGTAGTCCGCTCCGTTCCGAGTGGTGTAGCTCGCACTCCGACTAACTGGACGATCCTGTCCGTGATCCAGACATACGGGCCCTTCCTGATATTGCCCAACACTCCGTTGACATTAGTCAACAGCTTCCGCGACCGGCAGAATTTGGCATTGGCATCTCCAGCCCACATAGCAGCATCGCGGATACCGGACTCTGATGAGGTCCGGAAGTATCATGCGGCCCAGGTGGCCAATGTAGAGGAGGACGAGGGTGCTGAGGCAGCCGAGGAGGACGAGCTCATCGTAGCAACTGAAGAAAGTAGTCGGTCATCTAGGCCGAGACGGAAGAGACCAACTACTTCCATTCTGAGCGAGACCGAGTACCGAGAGCACATGGAGGACTTGGTTACGTCCCTCCAAAATGACATATCCCTCCTGCGTGAAGACATGCAGTCTCATTATCAAGTGGAAGATAATTGATGGATGCAACAGCAGGCTTGGCATCAGCAGCAGTTGAACTGGCAACAGGCACAAGAGGACCGTTGGTCAACACCACCACCCTATTGGGGTCAAGGCTATCCGCCTCGACCACCACCACAGTAGGAGTTCTGTGAGTAGCACCAATTCGAACCACTCTTGTCCCCTAAAACTTTAGGTGTGTCACCTAAGTTTGGGGGAGGGGGTGTTAGTGGGTCGGATTGGGTGCATTTCCTCTTTCGTCGTTTATTTTTTTTCTAGTTTCACATGGAGCTAGATCGAAAATTGGTTCTGCATTTTGTGGTTGATCGTCTGGCCTGTGAGCCAATTTGTGGTTGATTGTCAGCCCTGCGTGTGTGATACCCCGAATCTTTGAAACGCAATAAAATACATTGATTGCATTTTAAAATATTGTTACCAATTTTATTGCAAAGTTATTTGATTTTATGATTTTATTTTGGCAAATAAGTGTGACCGCGGTGTACCAGGTCAACTGCACTCCTAGCACCGAAAGGATGAAAATTAAAAATATATAATAGGAACCTAAAATTAACATCGGGTATAAGAAATAAGAAACATATTTAATTTATAACATATTAAATTATATTAACCTAACTAACTAAATTACATAATAAAATACGTAATAATAAGCTATATATATATACATACACAACCTCACTAAAGAATATAATAAAATAATAATAGCAAACTATTCTTAAAGTTTAGTATACTAAATTTAGATCACATCCCACATCGAAAAACAATTTGAAGAATTGTTGAAAATTCCTATATAAATAGGTTATAGGTAATGTATTAATAAGTAAACATTTCAACATTTCAGTGAATATATTAAAAGGAATTCCTTTAACTAGGAGGTCCTTATAAGTTTATTTTCAACAACGCTCGGACCGGTGTTTTGGGAAGTTGTTGAATAGTGTTAAAATCTTTTAAGGTATGTAATTTTAATAGTTTTCTTTTTTTTATTGTCATTTATAGTTTATATAAATTTAGGAATTTAATTATTTTCTTGATTTAAGTAGATTTATAAATTTAGCTATTTTCCTAAGTTTGTATTAAATAGTTGTTGTTTAAGATGCATGGTAGTTAGTTTAAAATATTTATCAATATAGTTAATAATTTAAATTTAATAACATATTAGGCCTTTTTATCTAGGACTATAATTTATAATAACTTGGCTTATGTATTAGAAATTGAAAAAGATAGACATAATTCAAGAATATTATACCACACTTAATCACCTTGAAAATACTAAACCCGATAAGTAATACTAATTAATTAAACAACATGTGCTAGGTGTAGTGCAGGTCGGGCCTAGGACATACACGACTCAACTACTTTAAAGCAAGCAAAACAAGGTGGGTGATTGGGCTATTTGTAAGTATATTATGCTACTGAACTTGTACTTTGATAAATATGTTTGCCTTCGGGCTTATTGATATGATACCTCTTAAGTCGTAAGATTGGCTTCTGAGTAGGGCTTGGGAGTCGTAAGATTGGCCCCCTAGTCTAGCAATATGGCTTTTGAGTCGTAAGATGGGCTCCTAAGTCAAGGATGTGTTTATTATTGTGCACCTTCGTTAGTATAACTGCTTACAAAGTTCCCACTGAGTTTATACTCATGCCCATAATTTATTACAAATCTTCAGGTTAGTTGAGCGAGGTGGCGGGGCTGTTGCGGCAAAGGTCACCGGGTTCCTTTTCCTACCCGCAACTTTAAGATGTTTTTTGCCTCTTCAATGTATACAAATAAGTTTACATGTCACTAAATCCGGGTGTTTTCATTTTCTGAGAAACTTTGGAACCTCTAGTATAAATATGTTTTGGCAGTGTATTGTTGTCAATAAAATTTCTACTTTTATCCGATAAATATTTCATGTCACGCTTTCGCACATTTTCTGATTTATTACTTAATCAAAAGAAAAGAAAAATTTAGTAGCACTTCGATCCCGAGTTAATGGGATTGGGGCGTTACAGAGTGGTATCAGAGCGGGTCTACTTTTCTGTATACTTGATTTATAAAATAAAACCGAGGGGAACCGTGACTTTGCCAACAGACCGACACTCGCTCCAAGGTATGTATATTTTACTATTAGTCTATATGATTTGGAAATGTTTTACTACGAATTTACATTTTATAAAATAACATGATACTTGTGAGATGTCCTTGAAATTTTACCACCAATTAGGAAACCAAATTAGAGATTTTGATCCATATTTCTTTTTTATGATAGGATGGTTCGTAGAAGGCAAACGGCGAGAAAACAAGTAATATATAGGCACAGAATACTTGCCAATAGAGATGTGCCGTCATCAACAATATCTATTTATCAGGGGTCTAGACAGGGAGCACATCAGAATATAGAAGAGTATATTATCATGTTACAGGGACGCCGTAGTAATGCCATACGCGAGGGACACTATATTAGCGAGCAGGAGGCAGCGGTGCACCTAAGAGAAACTATCTTGCCATCCCTTAGACCCATCGCCCGTCGGATTTATGATAACATGCTTACGGTGGACTCTATTATTGGACCCGTTATTGATTATAAACGCTTTGGACTACGCCTGGCAGTAGCTGTCCAGAACCGACAAAGATGTCTCACTACTGCTGATCGAATGGAAAGAGAGGCTGAAAACTAAAACCAAAGGGTAGACCGATATAATGAAATTGCTGCTAGCAAGCGTTTGGAGGTTGTTGCCAACGAACGTCTTGCTGGGCGTGCTAGAGAACTAGCGGAGTTCTATCGCGAATATGCAAGATTGCAGCGATAAGAAGCAGGCATGATAGAGGAAGATGAGGAGGAAGAGGATCCCTCAAAGGAAAGTGAACCCAATGAGTCTATAGGGTCCAATCCTGGTGAGAGCATACCATCTAGGGGTTGACGTGTGCGTACCCCACCAGCAGAGAACCAGGCAGGCCCCAGTAATTGGTTCTGATATAGTTGGAAACTTAGAGGATGTAAATATAGTAATAGTTGATAGCTTTTGTATAGTGATGTCTAAGTATATAACTAGACCGTAAATATCCTTTTGCTAATAGGAATGTATATAAGTTATCCTTTGATCATGCTTATCTTTTTGCTCGTATAAGCATGATAAACTAATAGACATTTTGTACGAGTTAAAGTATTAAAACCATTATACTTATTATTAATAGATTTGTAAACCCAATATCTTTTATGTATATGATTTATTTATAAATTATTCGGTATGTTAAACAAAGGTATATATGCATATAATTAAGTGTTATTTCTCCTTCTTCCAAAAGTATGGCAGCGCGAGGAAGGCCACGTAAACATGTGCAAAATGAAAATGAGCCATTTGTCGGGCCAGCTGCTGAGAGGCAACCTCCACCTGCTGTTGAAGTACAAGGAGCGGATTTTGCACGGGAGTTCTTGAACTCTCTGCAGGGACTCATACAACAAATACCAGCTAACCAAAATATACCAAATCCACAGAACCAGGGTATCAATACTAATGTCATTATAGAGCAATTTCGTCGTTTTTCACCACCAAGATTCAGGGGTAGCGAAGGACCTATGGTCGCTGAGGAATGGATTCTTGAGCTTGAAAGAATCTTTGACCATATGGAATCAACTGAAAATCAAAAAGTTTCGTGCGCAATATTCCAACTTGTGGAAGATGCTGGACACTGGTGGAAATCACACGAGCGAACAATGACGAATGAACAAAAGCAAAATATGACCTGGAATGATTTTAAGAACATGATGATGGATCGTTACTTTCCACAGTCTATCCGTGACCAAAAGGAAATTGAGTTTGTCAATCTGAAGCAGGGAACCCTTCCAGTGATGGAGTATGAAAGATGTTTTAATCAATTATCTAAATATGCCCCACACTTAGTCGACACAGATGAAAGAAAGGCAAGACGTTTTGAGAGAGGTTTGCGTCCAGAGATCGGAGGTATTGTGTCAGGTTTGAAACTACCTGCGTACCATGAAACGTTTGAACGAGCACATATTGTATCCCTTAGCCAGAATTTAGAATACAACCAGAAACCTCAAGAGCAACCCGGGAAAAGGAAATGGGATTTTAGAGATAAGAATAAGACTAACCACTTTGTGAAGAGGGCAACCCCAAGGGGGGGACCAGGACCAAATGCAGTTCCGATATGTCCTAATTGCAATAAGCACCACTATGGAGAGTGTTTGATGGGAAAGAATGTTTTCTATAAGTGTCATCGACCAGGACATAGGTATTGGGAATGCACTACCACACAGATCAATGCGCCACAAAATGTTAGTACACCAGATAAGAAATCAGGGAAGGCACGTGTTTTTGCTTTAGCACAAGAAGAGTTAACGGAGGAGAATGAAACCATGGCAGGTATGCTACTTTTATTCAACCTTCCGGCATATATTTTGTTTGATACTGGTGCATCACATTCTTTTATATCCGAAGATTTTAAAAGGAAGTTAGGTCTGAAAGGTAATACAAATGGAGAAGAGTTGACGGTAAGTATTCCCTCAGGAGAAACTATTAGGACTAAGGATATTGTGACTGGTGTGAAGCTTTTGATAAGTAACCAAGAACTGGAAGCCGATCTATATGTATTAGAGATGAAATGTTTCAATGTTATTTTAGGTATAGATTGGTTGACAAAGAATAAAGCAACAATCCGATGCTTTAAGCGTGAAATAGATTTTGAAAGACCAATAGGATCCAAATTCACCTTTTACGGAGCCAAAACTAATACCAGACCGCGTATTGTGTCAGCAATGAAGGCTGTAAGAATGTTACGGAAAGAGGGAAGTGAAGGCTACCTTGTGAATGTCATGGAAAATAATACTGTTAAGGTTACACCTGCTGATATACCAACGGTGAGAGATTATGTGGACGTATTTCCAGATGAGTTGCCTGGAATACCTCCTGATCGACAGGTTGAATTCACAATAGATTTGGTGCCCGGAGCTGCGCCTATATCTAAAGCACCTTATGGAATGGTGCCTAAGGAATTACAAGAATTAAAATTACAGCTTCAAGAGTTGCTGGACAAGAAGTTCATCAGGCCAAGTGTTTCTCCATGGGGAGCCCCTATATTGTTTGTAAAGAAGAAAGACGGATCACTTAGAATGTGCATTGATTATCGGGAACTCAACCGCCTAACAATCAAGAATAAGTATCCCTTGCCTAGAATAGAGGATCTTTTTTACCAACTGAAGGGAGCTAGCGTGTTCTCAAAGATCGATCTCAGATCGGGCTACCACCAACTCAAGGTCAAAGAATGTGATATTTCTAAGACAGCCTTTAGAACACGATATGGTCATTATGAGTTCATAGTAATGCCTTTTGGATTGACAAATGCACCCGCAGTATTCATGGATTTGATAAATAGAGTATTCCATCCTTATCTGGACCAGTTTGTCATAGTTTTTATTGATGATATCCTAGTATACTCAAGAGATAAAGAACAACACGAGAAACATCTTAGAACTATACTAGGTACCTTACGACAGGAGAAGCTTTATGCTAAATTTAGCAAATGTGAATTTTGGCTAGATCGAGTTGTTTTTCTAGGCCATATTATCACGGCTAATGGAATCGAAGTGGATCCCGTGAAGGTTGAAGCAGTAATAAATTGGAAAGCTCCGAAGAATGTGAATGAGGTCCGAAGTTTTCTGGGTCTAGCTGGTTACTACAGAAGATTCATTCAAGATTTCTCGAAGATCGCTAGGCCTTTGACTCAATTGACAAAAAAGAACAACCATTTCCACTGGATTGACGAATGCGAAAACAACTTTCAAGAGCTTAAACAGAGACTCATAACCGCGCCCGTTCTAACTATCCCTGACGGATCAGAAGGGTTTGTCATTTACTCCGATGCCTCAAAGTTAGGACTAGGATGTGTTTTGATGCAGCATGGAAAAGTCGTCGCTTATGCCTCAAGACAATTGAAACCCCATGAGTTAAACTACCCTACACATGACCTAGAACTAGCTGCTGTTGTTCACGCATTAAAGATATGGCGTCATTACCTCTATGGTGGGAAATGTGAAATTTACACAGACCATAAGAGTTTAAAGTACTTTTTCACACAAAAAGAACTCAACATGCGCCAAAGAAGATGGCTGGGGCTAGTAAAGGATTATGATTGCACCATCCTCTATCACCCGGGCAAGGCAAATGTCGTAGCTGATGCACTTAGTAGGAAAAATGAAAGTCATATGGCCAGTCTCCCAACACAACAAGAGCCATTATTAATAGAATTTGCTAAATTGAATCTAGACTTTGTGAAGTCAGGCCATACTGGTGCTATGATCGCAGCATTAACCATACAACCTACTTTGAGAAATCGAATAAAGATAGCACAAAAGACTGACAAATTCCTTCTCAAGATGAAAGACCGGGCAATTGCAGGAACCATCAAGGGGTTCTTTGTAACACCAGATGGGACTTTAACATACGAAGGAAGATTATGTGTACCTAAGGATGACGACGTAAGGAAGGAAATTCTTGAAGAAGCTCACAATACCCCGTACACAGCTCATCCAGGAGGGACGAAAATGTTCAAGGACCTAAAAGAAATCTATTGGTGGAGAAATATGAAGCGATCAATAGGGCAATTTGTTGAAAGATGTTTAACGTGCCAACAAGTTAAAGCAGAGCACCAACGGCCTTCAGGACTCTTACACTCTTTAGAGATTCCCGAATGGAAGTGGGAACATATAGCAATGGACTTTGTTACTGGACTACCACGAACAACAAGAAGGAATGAAGCTATTTGGGTGATCATTGACAGACTTACAAAGACAGCACACTTTATACCGGTAAGAATGACGCTTAACATGGATCAACTTGCTCAACGGTACGTAGACGAGATTGTTAGATTACACGGAGTACCAGTGACCATAGTTTCGGACAGAGATACTCGTTTCACCTCTAAATTCTGGAGAAGTCTACAAACGGCCCTTGGGACAAAGCTCAACTTCAGCACATCATATCATCCACAAACTGATGGACAGTCAGAAAGAACAATACAGACACTCGAAGATATGCTTAGAGCTTGTGTACTAGACTTTGGAGGAAGCTGGGAAACATTTGCCATTAGTAGAATTTTCTTATAATAACAGTTACCAAGCTACCATAAAGATGGCACCGTATGAAGCACTCTATGGAAGGAGATGTAGATCGCCGATTTACTAGGATGAAGTTGGAGAACGAAAGATCTTAGGCCCTGAGATCATCGATAGAACCATTGGAGTAGTAACTAAGATTCGAGAAAGAATCAAAGCTGCCCAGGATCGACAAAAATCATATGCTGACACACGAAGGAAGGATCTACAATTCAATACAGGCGATAAGGTTTTTCTCAAAATGGCACCAATGAAAGGAGTAATACGCTTCGGAAAGAGAGGGAAGTTAAAACCAAGATATATTGGCCCATTTGAGATTCTAGATAGAATTGGAGACGTCGCCTATAAGTTAGCTCTACCGCCAGAACTTACCAATATCCATAACGTCTTTCATGTATCAGTACTTAGAAAGTATGTCCCAGATTCAAATCACGTTATTCATCATGAGAATCTGGAAGTCAATAAAAACCTCACTTATGAAGAGAACCCCATTGCTATCCTAGGAAGAAAAGTTCACTCTTTGAGAAATAGAGAGATTCCCTTAGTATTAGTGCAGTGGAGTAGACATGGGAAGGAAGAAGCTACATGGGAACGAGAAGACGAGATCTTAGCAAAATATCCGAATATCTTAAACCAAGTAAGTACAATTTCGAGGACGAAATTTTTAAAAGTAGGGGAGACTGTGATACCCCGAATCTTTGAAACGCAATAAAATACATTGATTGCATTTTAAAATATTGTTACCAATTTTATTGCAAAGTTATTTGATTTTATGATTTTATTTTGGCAAATAAGTGTGACCGCGGTGTACCAGGTCAACTGCACTCCTAGCACCGAAAGGATGAAAATTAAAAATATATAATAGGAACCTAAAATTAACATCGGGTATAAGAAATAAGAAACATATTTAATTTATAACATATTAAATTATATTAACCTAACTAACTAAATTATATAATAAAATACGTAATAATAAACTATATATAAATACATACACAACCTAACTAAAGAATATAATAAAATAATGATAGCAAACTATTCTTAAAGTTTAGTATACTAAATTTAGATCACATCCCACATCGAAAAACAATTTGAAGAATTGTTGAAAATTCCTATATAAATAGGTTATAGGTAATGTATTAATAAGTAAACATTTCAACATTTCAGTGAATATATTAAAAGGAATTCCTTTAACTAGGAGGTCCTTATAAGTTTATTTTCAACAACGCTCGGACCGGTGTTTTGGGAAGTTGTTGAATAGTGTTAAAATCTTTTAAGGTATGTAATTTTAATAGTTTTCTTTTTTTTATTGTCATTTATAGTTTATATAAATTTAGGAATTTAATTATTTTCTTGATTTAAGTAGATTTATAAATTTAGCTATTTTCCTAAGTTTGTATTAAATAGTTGTTGTTTAAGATGCATGGTAGTTAGTTTAAAATATTTATCAATATAGTTAATAATTTAAATTTAATAACATATTAGGCCTTTTAATCTAGGACTATAATTTATAATAACTTGGCTTATGTATTAGAAATTGAAAAAGATAGACATAATTCAAGAATATTATACCACACTTAATCACCTTGAAAATACTAAACCCGATAAGTAATACTAATTAATTAAACAACATGTGCTAGGTGTAGTGCAGGTCGGGCCTAGGACATACACGACTCAACTACTTTAAAGCAAGCTAAACAAGGTGGGTGATTGGGCTATTTGTAAGTATATTATGCTACTGAACTTGTACTTTGATAAATATGTTTGCCTTCGGGCTTATTGATATGATACCTCTTAAGTCGTAAGATTGACTTTTGAGTAGGGCTTGGGAGTCGTAAGATTGGCCCCCTAGTCTAGCAATATGGCTTTTGAGTCGTAAGATGGGCTCCTAAGTCAATGATGTGTTTATTATTGTGCACCTTCGTTAGTATAACTGCTTACAAAGTTCCCACTGAGTTTATACTCATGCCCATAATTTATTACAAATCTTCAGGTTAGTTGAGCGAGGTGGCGGGGCTGTTGCGGCAAAGGTCACCGGGTTCCTTTTCCTACCCGCAACTTTAAGATGTTTTTTGCCTCTTCAATGTATACAAATAAGTTTACATGTCACTAGATCCGGGTGTTTTCATTTTCTGAGAAACTTTGGAACCTCTAGTATAAATATGTTTTGGCAGTGTATTGTTATCAATAAAATTTCTACTTTTATCCGATAAATATTTCATGTCACGCTTTCGCACATTTTCTGATTTATTACTTAATCAAAAGAAAAAAAAAATTTAGTAGCACTTCAATCCCGAGTTAATGGGATTGGGTGCCTTTCTCTGTGATAGCTAGTTAGTTTATTATTTTAGTTGTTTTTATTTATTGTGTTTTGCATTTGAGTCTAGGATTGAGTCGAACCTGGGATTGTACTTTAGTCGTATTTACATGTTTTAAGGATGATTTGGGACATTGTTAAGTGTGCAACGAGTTCGTGATGATCATAAAATGTGCTGAATTTGAACAAATTGATGTATGATAGAGCATGATAAGTAACGAAAATAAAATTGAGCTTGGTCTTGAGACTTGTGATCGCCTATAACCCTATGAGTTTTTTAGCCAAAAATTTGTACTCCCATTTTTGGAGTAATGTCTACATTCTTTCGTTGAAAATTCTTTGGTTATATGTAGTCGTCTCTAGAACTTGCCCGAAGTCTCTTTTGTGAATGTGTCGGACATGCTGTGATATAGAAAATGATCTTAGGCAGTTTTTTGTTTTTAAACCTGTTATTTAGCCTTTAAGTGTTGCCCTTGTGCTAAATAAAATTTTCCGTTGTTCGCCCAATTGAGCTTTGTAGCATTTCCTTTGATAACCTTACTGTACAAGCCATATCCTTTCTATATGAAACTAGGGGTGTGCACGGTACGGTGTGGATCGGATATTTGAAAATATCCAGATCCATACCAAACTTCGGTTATTTAAAAAATTAGTATCCATTACCGATCCAAAAAATCGGGACAGTACGGTGCGGTTATTTATTTTTTCGGGACAGTTCGGTTCAGAATTTCGGATCTAACGGAACTGTTCAATCGGATCGTTCAGTTCGGATAATCGGAGATTTATTTTATCTTTTGAATAATAAATTCAATTGAATATAGTATATTGACGTCTAACTAATATAAATAATTTTATTACATCAAATTTGTTTCCAACTAACTAACTTGTGTTTTGAAAATTATATAATAATTAAATATACATTTTTTAATAATTTATGTTACATATAACTAACTACAAAATTATGAATAGTTTAATTTTTAATTCTTATTTAAATTAATCTGTTAGGGATAATATATTTTTAAATTTATAATTTGTTACTTTATTTGGTTATTCGATTCAATACAGTTCGGTATGGTTCAGTACGATTCAATACGGGTTTCGGTTCAGAAAATTGAGAAATATCCAAATTCGTACCAAAAAGATAATTGGTTCAGAAAAAGTCAAATGGTCAACGGATTTTTTCGGTTCGGAACTTATTCGGTCTGGGTTTCGGTGTGGTTTCGGTAATCTCCAAGCTCCGTGCACAGCCCTATATGAAACCTTTAGCCCATTTGGACTAAGAGTGAGCACTACAAGAAATATCACTTTTAGTGAGAGGAAAAACTGTGGCTAAAAGTTAAAAAATTGTCACAAAAGACTTTTAGTGACGGGTGATCTCCTGTCACGGCCTCTGGCTATCGCTTCCGTAGCTAATTGTATATAGTGACATGACGCTTTCCCGTCACTAAAAAATATATCGTGAGAGGAACTTTACTGTCACTAGAAGTGTTTTTAATGATGAAAAATACTATTACTAATATTATTATTTTCCCCATTATAAGCTAGCTAACAACCAATTATTCCTCTCACGGTATATAATCCCGTCACTAAATGTTTTAGTATTGTAACTCCCTCATTATATAAAAAAATAGCTGTACATTGTACCGATTATATTATTTTTGCGGTTCCTTGTCATAATAGATCACGATAATGGCATTTAAAATGTAGAACACATATATCATCATTAAAGCTAAATATAATAAACAAACGAGCAACTAGTAAAGGAAGAATGTGAAACCACTACAATGTCTAACAAAAGCACTTTAGACTTTCTGAAGGAAAAAGTATACACAACGTAATTTTGAGTATAAGTAGTTACATCCAAAAGAATAAGAGCATTCAAACTTCTTGACAAAAATCTTCTAACGCCAAATCGTTCATTGTCGCCCTGCTTCTTATCCATCAAACAACTTCCACCTATCAATCACAACCATAAATTAGTACATTCCACCTATCAATCACAACCATAAATTAGTTCATTACTTAGAAAAAAAATAAAAGCACAAAAGTTATCATAAATATGCACTTGAATTCATAGAGATAACCAATTTAGTGATTAACTCACAAATTCTTTGAGTTATCTTGCAAGAAAAGAATCCAACTTGCTCTGTTTTTTTCCTTTTTTGTGATCTCCTTCCCAGATAAATCCATATCCAATATGTTTCTCATATGTGTACCATTCGAAAGGAACATTCCCAATGGTATTGCAAGGGCGGCACCTAATTTTTCCCCCCACATGAGAAACTCAACCACATGTCAGCAAATAATTTGATTAAGCAGGCAATTTTAGGGAATAAGAGACTTTACTACATGTCTTAATTCTTCTTGTAATAAAGTTAAATTGCACTCTACAAGAAGCCAAGTAATGTAAAGAATTCTCAAGTAAATTAGTTTCTTTATGCAGAAAAATGGATGATTCTTTGTGAAAAAAATCTAAGCTCTTGTTCCCTAATGTAGACCCTTCTATCTTTCTTTCTTTCCGAGAGAAGTGATATTAATAGTAAAATATAAAATCAACATAAACAGACCTCACCTTCAAATGAATCACTTTTCTCAACTTCGGCAGGACAGTCATCACTTCGACCATGGCTACCTTCAGCACTATTAATCATTTTCATCACCTTCACGGAGACTATTTTCACTTTTGTGGCCATTATCTTCGTCGGAGTCATTATAATAACTAGCACTAGCAGGATTATCCTCACCACTTGATTGAACAATATTCTGCCTCAACAAAGAAAATGTTAACCTAACAGAAAAACAATGAACCATTACAGACATCACCAATAAACATGTTATCCTCTTGCAGCACAACAAAAGACACGAAGTAACAATATATGCAACTTATGATTACCATATTTTTCAAACCAACAAGCACAGAAAGATCACACTTGCAAGGTGTTCCATATCATGTAGCAAGTCTAGAAGAATTGACTAACACGGAAGCAAGCAGCTACAATTAGGTTCAAAATAGGCAGATGGAAGATGGGATAACGAAAGTTCATTGTATGGACTTAGAATTGTCGATTGCTACTGCTACAAAAAAATGGTGAAGAGAAAGCCATAGCAGTGGTATCCAAACTTAAAAAAAGGATAAGACGGAGAAGTGAGGCAGTCCTAGAAAGAGATGAGACAGGTAAAAAAGAAAGATAGAGTATAACAAGATAAGGCTATTATGAAATTCTTTGATGTCTTCACACTAGATTAGCAGAATTTACAGAGCATTTACCAGGCTCTTATGTTTGTCCACATTGTTTGCCCAACATACCAATGAGTATATTCTTAGGAAGCTTAAAGTTCATTTCTCTGCCACTTTTTGCATCCACCACTTGAACTATAAAAATGTCAGATTTCAATTAATCAGTACAATTAATAAATATAAACATATTCCAACATCATAATTATAAGTGAAAGAAAAACTTAACAACAGTTATCATCTAAATATGTCAAATTACTTGAGATATCATAAGAAATAACTCAAGTGACTTGTTCCGTTTTCCTTTTGGTTGTTCATGCTTCAACTGCTTCTGCCTCCACATCATTCTTGCTCAACTTTGATTACCAAAGTTCAAAGAAGCAGATTTTAATTCCACATTAGAAAGCTAAAGTCAATGCAAACAGCAAGTTAGAGCCATAAACTGTCAACCATTCAATAGTGAAGCCCAACAAAATATATTATTCTTATGTAGACACTCGATTTTTATTTGCCCAAATCAATAGTAATTTCGATAAACATTTCATTGTTCTAGAGCATACATAATACAAGGCTAAATAAATGTTGGCCTTCTAACATGATGTGAACAATGAGTTCTATATATATATAAAAAATTGACAAAAAACATTTGACAAACTCCCACTATGAGAGGATTTTGAACAAGTCCAAACCTACATCAAGGCATGATCATATTGAGTAGATTATGTACACCACTTATTAACTTAAACATACACATTTCTCAGACTTTGCATCTTAGAATAGATATGCAATAATTTTCAAGAATATAATTTCAAGAATATAATTTTCAAGAATATAATTTCAAGAATAATTTTTTATTATAGATACTCCATGATAAAGCGCAATCCGGTAACCACACAATTTGAACAATAATCTACGTAAATAGAATGTAAAAACACGGGAATTACGTGGTTCGATCCGGAGGTCTACGTCCACGGGCAGAAAACGGCAATCGCCGAGGTGTTTCTCTTTACTAGAACACGGAGTTTACAGTGTGTATTACAGAAAGCAGAGTGCGAACCCTAATTCAGAGTTCTTTTCCCCCATTTATACTACTAAACCAAAACCCTAACTAAACCCCTATAATCTTGCCCACCACATCTGCATGGCAGTTGGGGAAAGATCATGGCCTTGATTCGCGGAACAGATTTGATTCGCTGAACAGAATGCGTGTTGCTGGGCCTGCTGGGCCTGGGCCTTTGTGCTTGCTGGCGCGCTTGCTGGGCCTGAGCTGATCGGGTTGGTGACCCGACCCGAGCTGATCGGGTTATCCCTATCAGATGCCCCCCCCCCCCCAGCCGGAGCGAGGTAGGAGCTTCGGTTGTCACCGGGGTGGAACCGTAAGGAAGGAAAACCGGGGTCTCTGGCAGGCCGAAGTGTTTATGCGTGACTGAGTCTGTCCGCGCCCCAGGGACTTTGCGGAACAGTCAATGGACGCAGTGCCGAGTTGGGCCGGGGTGCACGGGACACGTGATGAGATATCGAATTCTCCAGGCGCAAAAAAAACACGTTGGAAGTATATGACAGTCTGGCCGAGGTGGAAGGTACACCGGAGTGAGAGGTACGGCCGAAATGGGAGGAGCACCGGAGTGTGGTAGCATGACCGAAGTGGAAGGTACACCGGAGTGTATCTTGAATCTTCCTGAGGAAGGGTGAGGGTGATGTGACTGGCGGCGCCATAATGAGAGAGAGACGTGAAGTGACACGCTCTGCGAGTTCCAAGGCAGCTGTTCCCCACGCGCCTCGGTAACTGTAAAGCGCGTGAAGAGCACGCCTAAATCTTCATCACTGAATTTGAATAGGCTGCATCAGAGCCGTCGATTTTTTTGCATTTATATTGGGATTAACTGCACAGTAACTTTTCATCTTCTCCATTGCAATTCATCTGTTTAGAAAGCGGGAAAAAGAGGAAATCTGCGCTTGTGATTCAACAGAGATCAAAAATTTCTCAAATCCACACTTTCGAATTCAAACCAAGTAAGTATGTCATCCTCTTCATCTTCTTCATCTTCTGCCTCGATCAAAGTAGTGGGAGGCTCAGATAAACCGTTAGATATCCCCCCCCTATCATATGTCATCCCGGAGAGGGATGATATTAGAACCATAGAAAGAGTTGATGGTTTAGAGTGCAACACTATGATGGTATCGTTTTATAAATGCCCGGTGGTGGAGCTAGAGGTGTCGTCCGTAGCGTTACGGATGTCGCGGGAGCAACTGGAGAGGGAACTCCCATCATTTTACCTTCCCTTTGACCTTGATTACATAATTCCTACCCCCGTGGATAGGGCCTGTTGCCCGCCGCAGGGGTTTATGACCGTATATATCGACTCCCTTAGAGTAGGGTTGAGATTGCCGCTGTGGGGCATAGTCGTAGAGTTGTTAAGATACTACGGTATTGCCCTCTGCCAGTTAGCGCCGAACGCGGTGAGACAGCTGGTAGGATTCACTGTAGTTAGTAAACAGGCCGGAATAGAGCCAACTGTAGAGCTTTTTAGGTTTTTCTACCAGTTAAAGAACTTCGGGAAGTCCAAGGGGTGGTATTCCTTTAGTCCCCGAGCCCGAGGAGGGTTCAAGGTTCAAAACCCGAGCAAAGTAGAGGGGTGGAAGGAGAAGTTCATATTTGTTAGGAATAAGATAGCTCTCCCGAAGTGGAGGAGTGACGAGGTGCAGGATACCGCCCCTGTGGAGAATCCGGGGACCGAAGTGAGGCACATATTCCTGCAAGTGGGGACATTCCAAACCCTATGTTCCGAGGAGGAACTGGAGAAGGCTGGGCTTAGCCCATATTATTCAGGAGATGGAGATGCCGAAGAGGGTAGGACTATTATTCCGTCATAAGTTGAAATAATATAACAATATCAATCTCTGAATGTGTGTTTGACATGTGCAGTGGGCAAGTTCAAGAGCGCTGCTAGGAAAAGCACCGAAGCCAGCTCGGGAGGCCGAGGTGATAGCTCGAAGACGCCGGAGCCACAGAGAACAACCGCTGGGGGTAGCCGCAGGGCGGACCCTGAAGACACCATCCCTCTTTCGGGGCTGACCCCGAGCACAAAGAGAAGGATTACCTCACCGACGACTCCACCTCCTTCGAAAAAACTGCACGCGACCCCGGCTCACGAGGTATAATCATCAATGACTTCGTTAGTTCCTGCACAGACCCATTTTAACAGCAAGTCAATGCAGGGGCAAGGAGTAGGGGAGTCGGCTGCGGAGGCCGAACTTGAGAGGCTGTTGGAGCCTGTCCGCGGACTGGTGTGCAGGCTGGAGAAGGAATCCTGCCAAGGCAGGATTGCCGAGCTGGAAGCCGAGGTGGCCAAGCTGAGGGCCGGCTTTGCGGAGGCTCAAAAGGGGGTCAAAGCAGCTCGGGACCGGGCAGCGGTTGCCGAGAGAGAGGCGGCCAGACTGCGCGAGCAGGCCGTCGAGGTTGCCAGTGTAAAAGGTGACCTCTATGCAGCCCGGGAGGAGCTGAATAAGGTCGTCACGGGTCAGGGAGCTGTGCTGGAAGCGTTCACCGAGAAGCTGATGCAAACCGGGACATTCCTGCAGTTCCTGAGCACTTTCGTTGCAGCGGGTGATACGGCCACTCGAAGCGAGCTGCTGGAAATGGTGCACGATAAATACCCGGAGGTCAATGTTTATGACGGCTTCGGGTATGACTATGACGCGGTCGGGAATGAAGATGGCGCGTACTTTGAAGCGCTGACGAAGGCCCCGAAGTGGCCATTGATCGAGGCCCTGGCGAAGGCGAACACAGTCCTTACTCCTGACATCATAAGGCGGTGCAACGAGGACCAGGATAAGGATTTCCTGGGCTTTCGCAACGGCTTCTATGTACGGGAGCTAAGGGACCGAGCTCCCATTCCCCGCCCAGAGGTGCTAGCTACTCCCCCTGCCCTGACCGAAGGCCCCAGCAAGGCAGCTGAGGACACAAGTAATGTTGTGGATGCCCCGGGAGGAACTGAAGCCAACCCTACCCCCGGTGAGGTCAGTGACCTCCCAACTCATGAGAAGACTGTAGAGTAGATAAACATGTAAATAGGATTCCATGTAATCGCTTGTGTTGTAATGAAAAACCCGAGCTGTCTTCTCTTGTAATAAAAAATCTTCTTTTATATGAATAAGAAATTTATTTCTCTTTTATCCACGCGATGTATGAGTAATAACAAAGTCTGAGAAAACCGAGGTGTCTCCTTTGCCAGGAAAACATTGAGAACCCGTATGAGGTGATAAAGCAACTCAACTCATCAATAGCCTGGCTGCAGAAAGAGCGAGATATGTTGATGCTGCATGAAGTTCCCCGGCTGTCGAGGAATCTTGCCTTAATGGAGAAAAGATATGCCAAGGTGGAGAGCTCATGGAAAGAGTCCTCACACCAAACGAATCAATACAAAGCACACTGCGTAGTAAAGGATCTTGAACTAGAACAACTCCGTATCAACCAGCAAGAGTGTGAGCATCTGCTTGTGGATAGCGGACGACTATCAACGAAAGATATTCAAGCTCGGCGGGCCGAGGTTCGGGAAGACATCCAACAGCGGAGTGAGCGAGGTGATACGAATGATCCTGAGATCATAAGGGGCCGGCTGGTGCTAGGATTTTTGGTAGAGCTTGAAAAGAAAATCAAAGCTCGGGATGAAGCTTTGAACATTGCCGAGCAAAGTGAACCAGAGCTCAGCCGTAAACAGAGTCGTCGGGGCAAGAGCACAAAGCTTGATATTCCTCAAGAACCGGAGAGGGCTCACGCCGGGGAACCAGAGGCTAGTGGACCGGCCGTTATGGCATTGGCCAAGGAGATCGATGAAATGCCCGCCGCAGAGTGGGATGCTGTAGAATGGGCCAACACCCGGGAGAGAGAAAGGAGGAAAAGCTCAACTCCGCAGAAAACGGAAAATCCTCTTCGTCAAAAGACAAGGGAAGGTGCTGAGAAAACCCCCGAGGTGATGGACCCTCTGGCGCCACTAGAATGGGGCCATGCAGAATGGGCCAGCATGTCAGGGCCAAGAACAAGGACTGAGCCCGCTGTAGGTGACCGGGGTCACCAAACGATGAGTCATCGCCGGAGCCGAAGTGAAACCGAGCACCGTCGGAACGTGCCAGACCCCTCCCGGAGGACGGGGCATCGATCAGAGACAAGACGACGCGGTATCGCGTATTGGCTCGGAGAAGACTCCGAAGAAAAATAGAGAATAACATAGTTAGTCTTTTAGCAAGATTTCCGTTGTATTTTTTAAGAAAAACCTCTTGATGTTGTATTACTTTGTAAATAATAAAACTGTTACAGAGTTTATATACTAGCATAACGAAAGTAACAAGTTACGAATTATTTTAATCGGGCGTTCGGGAACACGATAGAAAATTTGTTATTTGTTTTAATTAGGTGTTCGGGAACACGGTTTGGATAAATCCAATATCCCCGGACGGATCAGGCGGGAGTAAAACCTCCCCGGACGGATCAGGCGGGAGTAAAAACCTCCCCGGACGGATCAGGCGGGAGTAAAACCTCCCCGGACGGATCAGGCGGGAGTTGACACTTCACCGGTTAATCAGACGAGAAAGTGGTATGAGTCCGGGGACTAAAATGCAAACCTCCTCGGGCGGACCGAGAGGGAGGTTTAATTGTCCGGAGACTAATAATGATAGTATGATTGTGTTAGGGCGTCCCCGTAACATGAAGAATAACACAGTAAGTTATGCAAGCAAAGAATTTTTATTCAATGATAAGTGCCGGAGCAAACTTAAAAGTACAAAGTGAAATAACAACTATAAAGGGAAGTAAAGGAAAGATAGTACTTGCAAAGTGGCCTTCACAAATAGAAACGTCTCAAGTTTGTGACGTGCCAACTTCGGGGGATCGGGGTCCCATTGATATGTTCAAGCTGATAGGAGCCGGAGTCGTGTACAGCAATGACTCGGTAGGGGCCTTCCCAAGAAGCGTGCAATTTCCCTTCAGGGGCAGCTTTGCTGGCTGAGTTGAGCCGAAGAACTAAGTCTCCGACATTGAATTGAGTACCTCGGACCCGGAGGCTATGATACCGGGCTGCTTGTTGTTTGCATTTGGCCTGCTGAATGAATGATTGTTCACGGCGATTTTCCAGCTCATCTAAATTTGCCCGGAGAGCATCGTCATTATCCTCGGGAATCATTGTGAGGAGTCGGGGACTTGGCACACTGATTTCGGCAGGAATTACGGCTTCAGAACCATAAGTCAGACTGTAAGGAGTCTCCCCGGTGGATGTATGCGGTGTTGTGCGATAAGCCCAGAGGACTTGTGGAAGGTTTTCAGCCCAGAGGCCTTTGGCATTATCCAGGCGCTTCTTTATTCCTGTGAGAAGTGTCCGATTGGTAACCTCAACCTGCCCGTTGGCTTGAGGGTGAGCCACCGAAGTGAAAACCTGTTTGATGTGGAGCTCTTCACACCATGAGCGGAATGGATCGTTGGCAAACTGTTTACCATTATCCGAGATGATAGTGCTCGGGATGCCGAAGCGACAAACAATATTGCGCCATACGAATTTCAATATATTCTGACCAGTAATGGCTGTAAGTGGTTCGGCTTCGACCCACTTAGTGAAATAATCCACGGCAACGACCAGGAATTTCAACCCTCCCGGAGCCACGGGGAAGGGTCCAACAATATCAATACCCCATTGAATAAACGGCCATGCACCTTGGATTCCGGTGAGCTCGGTTTGTGGCAGATGCTTTACACAGGAGTGTAATTGGCACTTGCTGCATTTGGACACTAAGTCATGAGCATCGTTGAACAGGGTAGGCCAATAGTATCCCCAGCGAAGAACTTTCTTTGCTAAAGTCCGGGAACCGATATGACTCGCGCAGGCCCCTTCGTGAACCTCCCGCAGAACTTGTATGGCCTCGGCAGGGGCGAGGCACCGGAGATTCGGTTGTAGGTACGATTGTCGATATAGAATTCCATTATGAAGGGAATATTTGGGGGCTTTGAGCACAATTTGCCGAGCTCGTAGCTTGTCAGTGGGCAGAATCCCATCTCGGAGATACTGAATGATCGGAGTCATCCAGTTCGGATCACTGTCGGTCAGTACCGAAACTGTAGCCTCATGAATTGATGGATGGGGAGGTCTTCGACCATGATATCCGAAGATATATTAGTTTGGGCTGCGGAGGCCAGCTTGCTGAGTGCGTCGGCTTTGGAATTCTGAGCACGTGGGATCTTTTGGATAATAACTGCATCAAAAGCAGACATGAGTTTGAGCGCTAGAGCGTGATACCTGACCATTGTTTCTTCTTTGGCGACATAAATCCCCTGAATTTGCTTAGACACGATCTCGGAGTCCGTGAAGAGCTCCAGGTGACGAACACCTAAAGATTGAGCGAGCCGGAGCCCGGCGAGGACTGCCTCGTATTCCGCTACATTGTTAGTCACCTTAAATTTGAATCGGATGACATATTTAACCTCGACCTCCTCGGGGTCGATAAGAAGCAGCCCGGCACCACTTCCTCGGACCGTGGATGCTCCATCCACAAATAGTTGCCACATCCGGGGTGAAGGAGCGAGTGTGATGCGGTGCGGTGTATCATTGTCTGCGGGGGACTCATGATTGTCTGCCGGGGTTTCGGCCAGGAAGTCGGCAAGTGCTTGACCTTTAATTGCTCGGCGGGGGAGGAACTGGATATCATACTCACCTAACTCAATTGCCCACTTGGCGAGGCGCCCGGATACCTCGGGTTTCACAAGGATCTGGCGTATAGGGTGATTGGTCAGGACTCGTATTTCACGTCCCTGAAAGTATGGCCGAAGACGCCGAGCTGCCATAACAAGGGCCAAAGTGGTTTTTTTCAAGTTCGGAATATCGCGTCTCCGCTCCATGAAGCACCCGACTTGCAAAGTATACGGGATGTTGAACCCCTACCACTTCTCGCACAAGAGCAGCGCTAACAGCCTCCTCGGCGGAAGCCAGATATAAGTACAGCGGCTCTCCGGGGAGAGGAACTGACAAGGTCGGCAGCTGCTGGATATGACGTTTCAAGGTCTCGAAGGCTTCGGTACACTCCGGAGTCCATTCAAAGGACTTCGCTTGCCTCAGGATTCTAAAAAATGGAAGCTGGCGCTCCGCTGCTTTCGACAAGAATCTGTTTAAGGCCGCCAAACCACCCGTGAGGCGTTGAACTTCCCTAAATGTTTTTGGGGGCTGCAGATCTAATATATCACGGAGTTTAGCTGGATTGGCTTGCAAGCCGTCTTGTGAAACCATGTATCCGAGAAACTTCCCGGAGCCAACACCGAAGGTGCATTTTGCCGGATTGAGCCGCAAGTTATAGCGCCGCAGGGTACGCAATGTTTCGGTAATATCCTGCACAAATGAAGGATGAGAGGAGCTTTTGATGACCAAGTCATCGACGTAGACCTCAACATTACGACCTATATGATCGCTGAAGACAAAGTCCATTAGACGCTGGTAGGTGGCTCTAGCATTCTTAAGCCCGAAGGGCAGCTTTTTAAAAGCGTAGCACCCAAAGGCAGTGATAAATGCCGTTTTGAGGGCATCCTGCGGATCCATAAAAATCTGATGGTATCCCTTGTACAGATCTAAGAAACAAAGTGCCACGTACCCCGTAATGGCTTCGGCCTTTTGGTCGATGGAGGGCAGAGGATAGCAATCTTTTGGACAGTGCTTATTAAGGTCAGAGAAGTCAACACACATCCGCCATGCCCCACTAGTTTTTGTTACCATTACCGGGTTGGATAACCAAGAGGGGTAGAATACCTCGAACAAGATGTCCGCGTCCAGGAGTTGTTTCACCTCAACTCGAATGGCTTCATTTCGCTCCGGAGCGAATTTCCTCTGCTTCTGTTGGATTGGCTTGACACCAGGATCGATGTTCAGCTTGTGGGTAATCACCTCGGGAGAGACCCCGGGCATGTCCAAAGGAGACCATGCAAAAACATCGGAATATTCTCGCAGGGTCTGAATAATGGCCTGATGTAGCCATGGCACGTCCACGGCCCCTACTGTTACTGTCTGCTCCGGCTTAGACGGATCTAGCGGGATTTGAGCAGTGGCATCCCCCAATGGGGTACGGTCCCGAGGTTCTAGGACCTGTGATGTTACCTGAAGCTGCTGTTTGGGAGGGACCTTAGCAGTCTTTTTGAGTGCTACGTACATACACTCCTTCGAGACCCTTTGACTTCCGCGGATAGCCACTTCACCATGCGAAGTAGGAAACTTGAGCGCGAGGTGATACGTGGAGCATATGGCCTTTGCCGGGGTGAGCCAGTCTCGGCCCAATATCATGTTATATGGTGATGGAGAATTCACCACATAAAAGTCCACGAAGATAGTTTTTATCTTCGGATAAGTCCCCAAAGACGCTGGGAGAGTGATGATACCTTCCGGCCGGACTTCACCTTGAGTGAAAGTCTGTAGTGGCCCGGGGGCCGGTCGAAGTTGGTCTCGGGAGATCCCCATCCTCTCGAAACAGTCTGCGAATATAACACTCACCGCGGCCCCGTTATCCACGAAGACTCGCCGTACTGTTATGTTGGCTACAGTCATGTCGATGACAATAGCGTCTGTGTGAGGTGCTATCTCCGGAACCGGGTCCCTGTCCGTAAAACTGACAGTTTCGGACTGATGGAGGCGTTTATGACATGGCTCCTCGGGAGGAGGACGTCGAGCTTCTGCCTTTAGAGCATGTCGGGAAGCCCCAGTGGGCAAGGCTCCATAGATCACGTTTATCACGTGAGGAGGTGCGTTGTCTTCGGGTCCCCCCGGGGGAGGAGGTGGTAGTGGGAGACGTGGTTGCTGGCGATTGCCAGAATCTTGCCGTGCGTAGTTACTTGGCCCCGGCCGATTGTTCTGCCATGGTGGCCGATTTTGTTGAGGAACCTCCATCGTGGTGGGCTCGTGGTTAGTCGTTAGTTCGCACAATATATTGCCGCAAGAGGCCCTTCTTGAGGCAGTCCTCAATCTCCTTGCCGAGTTCCCGGCACTCCTTTGTCTCGTGCCCGTGATCGTGGTGGTACGCACACCACTTGCCACGATTTCTCCTCTCAGGTGGCGCGGTCATCCGCGGACAAGGCCGCAGATCGTTCTTGTGAATAGATAGGATTTCAGCTCGTGACTTCGTCAGCGGAGTCAACTGTGGAATTTCACTTCGGGATTCTGAACGTCCCGGGGTCAAACGTGAGAATGCGCTAGGTCGCGCATTAGGCCCAGTTTGTGCTTTGTCGGCCTGGCGCTTGATTGCGTGCTTCTCACGCTTCTGACGAGTCTGCTCCTCGGCCTTAGCAAATTTGCACACTGTTTTGAACAGTGCTCGTGTGGTGACCTGGGTGTTCCGAGCTAGCTCGGTGTGGAGTGCTCCGGGGCGGAGTCCATTCATAAAAGCGTTGATAGCCACATCGTCGGGGCAATTCCCCACCTTGAGGCTTACCGCTGTGAAACGGTCCAGGAATTGGGTAACGGTTTCACCGTCCCGCTGTTCCATGTTCATGACGTCGGCCAGGGTGGCCATGGGCTTCGCCCGGGCTTCGAACCGTGCCCAAAAGTGTTCGGCGAGTTCTCTGAAGGAGGATATGCTGTCTCGCGGGAGAGAATCAAACCAGACCCGAGCTTCATCCTGTAAGTATTCCGGGAAAATCCTGCAGTACTGAAGGGATGTGATGTTATCATGACTAAGCATGCTGTGCCTAAACGCGCCAAGAAAATTGGCCGGATCTCCAGTGCCACTGTAAGGTGGTATAGCTGGGCGTTTGAACCCTTCGGGAAGAGTGATGGCCATGATTTCTGAGGAGAACGGCGTGATGATCTCTCCATTAGCATCAAGGCCCAGGATTCTATCCAGTTCAACGTTGCGTTGAAATCGTTCATACTCTTGGAGATCCAGAGCATGAGAATCAGCGTAGCGAACTCTTTTAGCCGCATTAAGTGGACGGCGGCGATCCACATCAGTTGGTTCCTCATTGCGAGGTCGTGATTCATTAGAACTCCCCTGGTCCTCGGAAGAACCAGGTCGTTCCCGTCGTCGTCCCTGGCGACCGCGGTGTCCCGGGTCCTGCTGATCGCGCGAGCGGAGTGGAGGCACCACGTTATTAGTATTATGGCCGGCAGGCCCCGCGGCAGGCTCCGCGGGTCGTAAGCGATTAACTGCCCAATCTTGAAGGACATGCGCATGCTCTTGCAAGAAATCTTGGAGCAGTTCTGGGGTGATTTGAATGTTCACCGGTGGTTGAGCAGCAGCAATATTAGGATTTTGCTGGTCTTGAGGGGGTGGAGGGTTTTGATTACCCTGATGGTTGGATGCACTCCCTGCCGGCAATTGTCTCGGCGGCACAACTTGATCCACGGGTGGATCTTGATCGGATTGATCCCCACGGCGTGCTTGATTCAAACGAGTCGTCACCATGATGTTTGGATGCAATGTGAACGTAAAAAAATGTGGGTTATCGCCTTCAAAATACTGCCTTGTCGTTCCCACAGACGGCGCCAATTTGATAAAGCACAATCCGGTAACCACACAATTTGAACAATAATCTACGTAAATAGAATGTAAAAACACGGGAATTACGTGGTTCGATCCGGAGATCTACGTCCACGGGCAGAAAACGGCAATCGCCGAGGTGTTTCTCTTTACTAGAACACGGAGTTTAAAGTGTGTATTACAGAAAGCAGAGTGCGAACCCTAATTCAGAGTTCTTTTCCCCCATTTATACTACTAAACCAAAACCCTAACTAAACCCCTATAATCTTGCCCACCACATCTGCATGGCAGTTGGGGAAAGATCATGGCCTTGATTCGCGGAACAGATTTGATTCGCTGAACAGAATGCGTGTTGCTGGGCCTGCTGGGCCTGGGCCTTTGTGCTTGCTGGCGCGCTTGCTGGGCCTGAGCTGATCGGGTTGGTGACCCGACCCGAGCTGATCGGGTTATCCCTATCACTCCATTTATGGTATAGATACTACTCATGCATCAAATTATAAATTCGTCCAGCCATAGCTTATTTCGATCTATATCATGCTTCAGATTATAAATTCGTCCAACCATAGCTTATTTCGATCTATATCAGACCCCAAAGTAAGATACGAAACATGAAAATATTAAATTCGAGGCATTAATTAATTAATACAGCATATAAGTGAATAGAAACATAAAACACATATAAGGTGGGGATTAAGAACATTCTTCAGAGGCTTTTGGAGAAAAAGATCACCAGCTTTTGAAATATGGCTGCTGGTGAAAACTTGCTCATAAAGGAACATGTTCAATCTGAGAATTTCTCAACAGTTTCAAGATCATGTAATCGGTCCTTCACTTTCTCCCAGAAAGCTAGCTCCATATCCTGCATTCCTAAGCAAATATTTGATATTTATTAGGTTTTCCCAGGCTATCTTGTCAGGATTTCACCCAAGGAGCTAAACTTTTGGACTGGTGCACATTGACATACATCTATGATTCTGCGAAATATTAAAAAACAGAATGTTTCATCCTTGATTTGCATCTCACTGATCATGTCAAATCATCCTAGTGCCCGAAACTGAAACTTGAGCCCCAAGACCTTCCCATCCACACACAAAGAGATTTTTCTAACTAATTTTATTAGAAAACCATTTAAATTGATCATTGGCGTCGCAATAACATGAATCGAAAAACAAGAATGAGGTAGTTACTTAAAATCTGAGTTGCCGAAGTTCCTAATTGGAATGTGTTGTGAGCTTCCACCTTTCAAGAAGAATCAGATAATTATCAGTACTATATAAAACACTGAAAAAGGTAAGACGAATATGAGTAAGTTTTTAATTAAACAAAAGGAAATGAACTTTAATTGAGCTCAAGTTAAGCTATGTTGATTGTACATTACAAGTTAGGACATGGGAAAATATAGAAGCAACAAACTGGAATCTTGAGAACACTTAAACTACAGAGTACGAAATTATTAATTCAAGCACTGCTGAAATCACACAAGAAGGATATAGACACAAAGTGCAAATTCATTCAAAAAATCAGCAGCAATAAGATATTACAACTTGCAAAAAGAGAAGATGGAAAAAATGGAAAAGTTATACATATCTATCAAAAGTAGCAGGGGCAATATAAACCCACCAAAGATGCTTCCCATTGTTTCTCTTTCCACAGCTCAATCTCATCTCCAAATTATAGAGACTGCATCCATCATGAAAAAATAATTATAAACGAAAATAGAATAACCAAGAAAAACTGATTTTAATACAAAAACCAATAATTTGAGTCCAGGATTTGTCAGCTAGACCCAACCCTATATATTATGCAATTAGATACATATCCGCCCCTAAAATGAGTGAAATACCCACATATCATACTTTGAAAATAAAAAGTCTTAGGGCTCAAGATTGTTCTTGTTATTGCTAAGAGTATATGACAAGATGAGCCCTTAAACACATCATCAGAGCTTCATCTCCGATCCCTCGTGCATATAGATTCCCACAGAGAATTTAAAAGCACTACAGACTTCAAGATCTTACAAGTTATAGCAAAATGTAAAGTTGATTCAGGTAGTAAGAGAAACCTGATTCATAGATGGTCTACATAGGCTGAATTGAAGATAATCTTTGTCAATTAGAGATGAAACCTAGGGTTTCATTCATAGAAATAAAGGAGAGACATATTGACCTTACCTGTTACTTGGTGGCGGGTAAGAGGCATTGGCGTTGACAGATATCGGAGAGAGAAAGAGCAGCGACGGAGTTTCCAGAGAGAAGGCAGAGCAGCCGTATGAAGAACAAAGAGTGCGAAATGAAGGTTCCTCAGAGAATAAAAATGATTTATGTTTTGCTTTTTCTATGATAAATTTCATCCAATTTTGATAACTTTAGGTGGGAAAATGTTCCGCCACTTTTTCTTTTCGCAATTAGTGACGGTAAATGGAAAAAATTGTAATGGGTTTAAGATTTCCTCACCAATACTCAAGTTTTTAATGAGAGTAATATATTACTCTCACTAAAACTATGTTTGTCTCACATTTAGTGAGAGTATTTTCTTACTCTCACTATTTTTTTGTCACTAAAACTAGTTTTTCTTGTAGTGGAGTATGAGGGAGGAGGATTGGAAGGTAGTTGAGAAGACTTGAGAAGTTATTTGAGTAAAAGATGGGAAGTTTTGAAGTAAACGGGGGAATGCAAATGATAGGTGAAAAAAAAAAAAAAAAGGTGAGACTAACGAACCTCTTCTAGTTGTTATGTTTATGAAACCAATTCATCCCATTTTTTTTCCCCGCAACCGTTGGTCTTCAACCAAGTTTGGGGGAGGGGGTGTGAAGTGTGAAGTATTGGTTATTAAAAAAAAAAGAAAAGAAAAAAAAAAAGAGAAAAGAGAAGAAAAAGTCGTTGAAAATAAAGTTAGAAGAGGTTAGTCTAGGAAAAAAAATTGCTTTATTGTTTGAGTTGATGCGAAAATGGGTAGTCCCAAATTGTGGTACCCGGAAATGAAGCACGAAGGAGTGTTTTGGGTTATTGTAAAGATTTTTGTTAGGTGAAGGAACTTTCTTGTGGGAAGTTTGCTGGAATTGAAAGAGTGAGGATTGAGTGATTGTTTTGAGGGGTGGTTGAGTATGAAAGACTCGATTAGTCCAAAGTTTAGTCACTTTTATCCAAATATTTCCTACCAACCTTAAGCTTACATTACAACCTAAAATAAAGACCTTTTTGATCCTATGTTGCACATGTCCAGTACGATGTCTGATTTAGATAACGGGCAAGCATATGGTAGGCGGTGCGTGTAATCCAATGCGAGTGAATTGACTTTACCCTATACACTTGAGAGAAAAGTGATACACTTAACCAGTAAGGATCACTTGTTGAAAGTATCGAGTCTCGAAAGTAGTCTAAGTTTCTATGTTGAATAAGCTCGGATTATCGTATTGTCTTTCTATATAAAAATGTGTTCTAAAACTTTGTTTGCCACTTAAGTCGCCCTTAACACGTGTATTTTATGTTCTTCTTTTCTTTGTTTTGTTCGAGAAGAACAAAGGTTAAGTTTGGGGAATTTTGGTACACGTCAATATACGTGCATAATAGGTCGAATAAAGTGTCTTGTTAATAACATTTGCATGCATAATTAGCCGTGTATTGCTCGTACCGGCATTATTGGACAAATTGATGTTGTTTGACTTGTTTTAAAGTATTAAGGTGAAATTAGACCAAAAAGTCGAACTCAACTTAAACTGGATGGGAAAACAAGTTCCGCAAGTCAAAAACCAAGAGAAAATCGATCCAAGGCTGCTGGGAATCAATCTCGGCCGAGCCAGAGGAGCTTGGCCTAGCTTGAAGGTCAGCGAAAGAGGTGAAATCGGCTGTTGAAGATTCTCGACCGAGCCATAAATTCTCGGACGAGCTACTTTTATAGGCAGCTCGGCCGAGCCAGAAATTCTCGCCCGAGACAGGTAGCGGCCCAGCCCAAGTCATTCGCGGATTAGTCCTTTTTTAGTCCAAAATGAGTCCAATTGATCCCCAGCTATTAATAGAAGATCCAAAAGTCCGAAAATTACACTTTGACATTAATTCGAGAGCTCGGACTTGGAAATTCTGAAGAACACGGAGATTCAAGATTCGATAATTCGGGTTTTATAGATTTATGATTTCTTTTATTAGTTTGTTCTTAGCGATCGCTATGATCGGCTAAGCTTTTACTTTCCCATCTTTGACGATGTAGAACCCTAGATTGTTATTTATGTAATTGGTAGCGTCGTTTCCTACTACGAAATTAAATGTGTATGAAGAATACACTTAAACCTTACTAACTATCCTACTGAGTAGAATGGTAAATAAGGGTCGATCCCACAGGGAACGGCCGAACAGTTTTGATTACGATGTCAAGCAGTTTATGATTAAGTATGCAAGAAATAAATACTTAAGAAAGCAATAATTGGGGGGGGGAGGGGGGGGGGGTTGATGAGAAACTAACAATCTATTAGTGACAATTAAAAGGAAATAGACACAATTAAAAGAAACAAGTACTCAAAAATAATAGAAGAGATCTTTTTCGGTTTTAGTTTTCAAATAGTAAAACAAGTCACCCTTGATCATGCTTCCCCTTGGTCTTGAACAATTGATGCAACTATTGTTAATGCTCGATTAAATTGTGATTTAAGCCCTTATCTCAAGACTATTAACAAGCTCTAATAGCCTTGTTGTCCCTTAATCTTAGTTAGTCAAAATAAGCTCTTCGACTATCCCTATTCAGTTTAACCGAATCCTCGAAGAAGCTCTCTTAGAATCAATCACCAAAAGCATTAAACACTAGGACAACGAGATAAATTCAACATAAAACTCGAAAGCTCGGTTTTAGTGGTTGAACTTTGTGTTATCCCCAATAAATAACTATTGTTTGCTACACGGGAATCGGAATTCCTACAATTACGGATAGTAATCTCCTATTCTAGCAACACATTCACAAATCCCGTAAAGGGTGATCAAAACAATAATCAATTCATAAATGTGAGTCAATAAGAGCAAATAACACAAAATACTTAAATACACAATAATCTCGGTAACATTAACCGTAATAATCACATCAATGTCTTGACTCAAGGTTCCACAATGATCAAGGATGAACTAAGGGTGCTAGCCACCCATATTAACTAATACAATCAGGAAATAAATGGAAAAATAAAGAAACATGATACTGATTAGGATGAATCCAAAGATGTCAATTGGAGAAGATGATCCTTCAATCCCTTGTCCAATCTCCTTCCTTGGTGGCTGAAATGTGCTCTCCAAGTATCAAAAAGGTATCCAAAAGTTGTCTAAAGTTAGGTTAAATTCGAATGGGATGATATATATATAAATGGAGAAAGTGCTAGACAAAAATAGGGAAAAACGTATTCAGGATTTTAAAACGGGGTAGTGAATCTCGGCCGAGACGGGAGTGTGTCTCGGCCAAGACGTGAAAAAGGGTTTTCAAGAATTTTGGGTCGAAGGTCGATCTCGGCCGAGATTGGGTTGCATCTCGGCCGAGACGTGAAAAGGAGAAACTAGGGCTTTTTTAGGTTTTGACTCATCTCGGCCGAGATTGGATTGCATCTCGGCCGAGACTTTCATCTTTGAGATTCTTCAGAAATTCCCAGGAGCCTCATCTCGGCCGAGATGAGATTGAATCTCGGCTGAGATCTTCAGTCTTGCAAAACTTCAGAAAACCCCTGGAGGCTCATCTCGGCCGAGATTAGCATCCTGTCTCGGCCGAGATCTTCAGTTGGCTCTTCCTTTATTGCCTCGATCGATCCCTCGACTCCGCGGTCATTTAATGTTCGATTTCGACCCTTTTTACACCTGTCTTAATACAAAAATAGCTCAAATGCATTATTTTGCCCATTAGAATATAAAAGCACTAAATACACATAATTATGCACGTTATTGACACTAAAATGACACTAAAAGTGCCCTAAAGTGCGTGCACGGAACATGTGTACCAAATCTCCCCAAAGTTAAAACTTGTTCATCCCGAACAATAAAGAGAAAGACAAAAGAACACGTGTTTAGGGCAATGTTTAGTGGCATTTGATTTCAGAATTTTCATGAAAAAGAGTAAGAGATCATGATAAAGTGAGCATGTGTGATAGACTAGATCCACTACTCTCGAGACAAAACACTCTAAACTTAAGATCCTCACATGGTGAGTGTAACTCTCGACTCTCAAGTGTATCAAAAGGGAAGTGTATACGCTCACATTGAAATGCATAAAATGCCTACCATAAGCTTGCCAATCATCTAAACTTCGATGTATACCGACATGTGTGACAAAGAATCAAAAAGGTCTTTAATAGGTTGTAATGTTGGCTTGGGGTAAGGTCGGAAAATTTCTGGTATAAGTGACTATAAAATGGACTAAATGAGTTAGGTAATCTCATCCACCCCTCAAACAATAATCACTTTACCTCACTCTTTACTTTCTTATTAAACCAATCCCAAAATTGGTTTCTTCCCCTTACCACAAAGTCCACAACCTAATTGCTTTCTCAATTCTCCGTTGGAGTGTATTTTCTTTGAATTTCTACCACTTTGAGAACATCTATCGAAAGGTATTTATACTACTAGCCTCTCCAAATCAAAAGCAACAATTGAGTATATACAACTAACTTTTTCTTTTGTTTTTTCTGATTTTTCGACTTTTTTCGATTTTCGAATTCCCCCTTTTTTTTTATATATATATATAAACAAATATTGGAGAGGACTAGTGTTCTCGTTTCTTTTCCTAGTGTTTCATCTCTTTTCACCTTTCAATATTCCCCATAGATTACCCCTTTCAATCCCAAAATAACCGACTACCTTCCAACCACCTCCCTCATACTCAAATAGTCCAATTAGGTTCAAAGGCTAATTGAAAGAGTTTCGGCTTGTAGAATTGGGCTGTCAAACAAGAGGCTAAAAGCTCAAGGGGCTCAACTAGAGACAATATCAAATTAGGTAAAAAGGACGTGTTTTCAAGCTTGAAAGTAGGCTCAAGTCAAGGATTGCCTAAGATCATTTTCAATGTCACACAATGCACCGACTCATGCAAAATAGAGAATCAAGGCAAGTTCTAGAGACAACTAAATGCACTCAATGAATTTCACACCGAAAGAAAGTTTACATTACTCCAAAGATGGGAGTATCTTCTAAAGCTCAAAAACTCACTCGGTTGCAATTTTGATCAAAAGTTTTGAGTGTATGTTCAATTTTGTTTCAAAAAGTCTACCATGCTCTACCATGTGCTTCTTTCAAAGATATTTGTCAAAAAAATTCATCATTAAGCCACAATTTTTTTTTTTATCCTAAACTTCATCCAATTGCTTTCTCGAGCTGTCAATTTGTACGAATCCCACCCCCTCCCCAAACTTAGTTGCAAACTTAGTTTGTGGAAAAAGAGGAGTACAATTTGGTGGCTCGCCGAACTTAACCATTTTATTTCACCTTTATTCACAAACATCAACTAAATGAACTACTTTATTAAGAATCCTACTCCTATAACAATAAAGGGAAAATGTGTGTACTTATCAACACAAACAACAATTTGACTTTAAGGCACCCAATGATTATTCAAAAATCCGAAACATCCAAATGCATATGTAATAATATTACCAACCAAGGCTAAATAAAAAAATGACAATGGCTCACAGGCCGGCAATATTATCAACAATAAAAATGGACATATATAATAAAGGCATTCAATATACAATCAGATTGGCACACAGGCCATCACATGAAATCCAACAAACAAGTCATGCCAAGTGGCTCACAGGCCAACAGTAAAGATAATGAAAGAAGAAAAACGAGGAGTAGGGGGTTTCGAGCGGCCGAAATGGTCTTATCTCTTTGTTTTCCCCCAAACTTAGTTTTTCAACTAAGTTTGGGACAAAAAGGTAAGACTTCTCGGTCGCTCTACTCACAGCGAGCGGGAAGGTCGGGGGTTCGAGCCGGTGAAGCATCCTTTGATTGATTTGAAAAGGTCGAGAATCTTGGTCTGATTTTCTTGGATAGTCTCCTTGATCCCTCTCAGCTCAGCTCCAATAGATGCTCGCATCTCCACCAATTCGGCTCTGACGCCTTTGATTTCGTCCCCCATGGCCGCCATCAAGCCCTCTTGCCGTTCCTGGATCTCAGATTGAGTTAGAATGGCAGTAGATGATCTATTCCTTGACGGTTGCTCTGGCTGGCTACTGCCTTCCCCTTCAACCCCCATGCTCCGAACCCGTGCCACCGGACGTGGCTTTTTAGTTCCCTTGAACTTGGTCAATTCTTCCCGGTTTGGCTCCAAGGAGGCATTAAGGTATGCCTCGGAGCTCAGTTCCAAATTCAGCTTGCTTTCCAAGTTGGTGATGTAAGTCAGTCCGGGGTTGGGTAGGCGGAGGTAAGGTCCCTCGTTTTGGAGAACATAAGGGACAGGCGGACCCGATATGCCCTCTTTGTACCCGAGCATGGCAATGCGCATGTTCTCCATCTCCTCCCAATCCAAATAATAATCAGTAGTGATAGGTGTGTACTCTGGAAGGGGAACATGGTAGTGCTCGAGTATAGGGGTTATCAATGCCCCACAATAGATCGGGTCGGGCATTTTCGTTTCTCTTTTCCTCTCCGTCCTCAATTCTTTCACTATCTTCTGAAAACATGATACTAAGTCCTGCTTGAAGTCCCTCTTTCTCCGATCCACGATGGCCCAAAGAATTTCCATCTCGTATAACCGGGGAGAGCTGATCTCTTTCCGTCCACATATGGTGGAGCTCAACAGCTTCTGTAAATACTTCACGACGGGGTTTCGAATGGCGGTGAGCCTGGAGCCCCTTGGATCAAATGCTTGAGGTGCAACTATTCCAGGGGCGGCAGTGATTTGCTCCCAGAATCGTTGCACATTGAACTCTTTCAACGCATGGTTATCACCGTAGGCTCTAGGCTTGAAGCCATATATGTTTTCCCAGCTGTCGTGGTGTAGTGTCTTCTTTTCGTTTAGAAGCTGGAATTTGAAATGATAAGTTGTATAGCTGGAAATGACCTCCTCCTCGATCTCGAGTGTGCTGAAAAACTCGAGCACAAATTTGAGGAAAGTTGGGCGGGGTGCGAGGCACTGAACTAGACCTGCTGTGTCTAACAGCTCCAGAACATTTTGCCGGATTCCCATGGCGTCCAAGATCTTGGGATCGCCAAAGCGGGTAGCTGACACCCCCCTCTTCATCAATTTGTCAAACCGTTTTCTTTGATCCTCCGGTTCCAGCACGATATCAAAATCTATGGGTTTCGTGGACTTGTCAGTGGAAGTCGGTGGAACTTCCGGTGGAGGAACCTCCGGAGTAGGCTCAACAGCCTTCTCCTTGCCCTTGGCTTGGCTTCTTCGGATTTTTTACGTGACTCTTCGGCTAGAGGTGCCTTCTTGAGTGTTGCCTTTTGTGATTTTCGGAGGTGCCATGGGTATCTAAAATCAACAATTCAATCATAAAAAACTTGTGGCAAAATAACTAGTTCAAGTGCAAGTAAGAGATGCCTAGGTTCACTTGAATCCGACTATATCTCTAACAAAAACAAGGCAAAATGTATCAACCATGAAATGACAACCAAATCATATTCAAATAAGGTCACACATTACGATAATATCAATATTTAGTCTTAAAAACCAGAGAATATAGTCGAATTTAGCTAACTTAGACACAACAATTTAATTCTTAGCACATGTTTGATAATATGCCACAACGAATTTAGCCTTTTCAAAAACTCACAAGACTATACTCAACAATCCACCCACTCAATCATCAAGCATCTATACGAACTATCATGTCAATTCATTCATTTAAATGCATAACACTTATCAATTGGCAAAAAATCAATACAAGTATTTGTATGTATAACCAAGTTCAATGATCATGCATATAAAAGTAAAATTAACTCTCAATCTCAACAATGTATACACTAATATGCAATAATAAATCGAAAGGAGGAGATAGCCGTACTTACCAGTTGAGTTTAATCAAAAAGTTTTTGAATTTGGGTTGCTCGCGCCCTTTTTGACTCGACCTCAAATGTGCTCCAAATCCAAATATTTTCGAAGGAGAGTGGGTGTGGTGATGTGAGTGAGGTGTGGTGTGAATTTGAGAGGTGGAAATAGAGTGCAAGGGTGATTATTGGAGTAGTGTGTGCATGAGTGTGTGAAAATCGCAAGTTTTGGGGAAGAACTGACCTAATTTTCGCGCAGGGGGTATTTATACCTGTTTTTCGTCTCGACCGAGATTCGAATTTGGGCTCTGTGTCTCGACCGAGATCCTTTCTACGCTTTCAGGACAACTTGATCCGGCAAGGGATCTCGGCCGAGATTCTATAGTGTCTCGGCCGAGATGAAGTCTCAGCATTTTTACCCCCGTTCTGGACAACCCCGTCTCGGCCTAGATTCGGTCCTGTCTCGGCCGAGATGCTCTTCCAGAGAAATTGGCTCACTTTCCATTCAAACCCATCTCGGCCGAGATGCTGTAGTGTCTCGGCCGAGATGTGCTTCCAGAGAAATTTCTTCATTTTGGGCCCTTCTGAATCTCGGCCGAGATAATGTAGTGTCTCGGCCGAGATTATCTTCCAGCAAATTTTTCAGTTTTTGGCATCTTTGGATCTCGGCCGAGATGAGGCATGTGTCTCGGCCGAGAAAGGCTTCCAGGGAAGATTTGCCCTTTTCACTCACATGGAGTCTCGGCCGAGATTTCTTCTGTGTCTCGGTCGAGAGTGTCCTCCCCTGTATTTTTCCACCTTTTTGGTGTTCTTCACCCCCATTCTACACCATGTCTTGGCTTTGGTTTGCTTGTTTCGTACCTACACACATTTTAACCAACACACTTTAAAATATGTAAATAATAGTAAAACTACTAAACTATGAATTTAAAATACGAGAAAACGAGTAACCGCCGGGTTGCCTCCCGACAAGCGCCTTTGTTTAACGTCGTTGGCTCGACGGAAGCTCTTTCAGTTTGGTGGTGAGTCTTCCACTCGTTCTTCTTCACCGGGGCTTTCTTGAATATGCTCTAGATAAGGCTTGAGAAGATGTCCATTGACCTTGAAGATTTTTCCAGTTTTACCACTTTCAATTTCGATGGCTCCATGATCGAACACCTTAGTGACAACAAAGGATCCTACCCACCTCGAACGGAGCTTGCCCGGAATAACTTCAATCGAGAGTGATATAGTAGCACTTTCTCCCCAACCACAAACGTTTTCGGGGTAATTCTCGAGTCATGAAAAGCCTTCGTTTTCTCCTTGTAGATCATGGCGTTTTCAAAGGCTTCATTTCGAATTTCTCCGAGCTCTTGCAATTGGAGCTTTTGGTGTACACCGGCTTCATCAAGGTTCATGTTGCATCTATGTTCAAGTTCCACCAAGAGATGGAATTGCTTTCCATAAATGAGTCGAAAGGGAGACATACCAATTGGAGTTTTATAGGCAGTCCTATACGCCCATAATGCATCATTGAGCCTCAAACTCCAGTCCTTGCGATTTGGTTGCACGGTCTTCTCCAATATCGATTTGATTTCCCGATTCGAAGTTTCGGCTTGCCCATTGGTTTGTGGATGATAAGGCGTCAAAACTTTGTGCAATACAGCGTATTTCTTCAGCAATGCGTCGATTGTTCGGTTGCAAAAGTGTGTGCCTCTATCACTTATGATGGCTTTTGGTATCCCAAACCGAGCAAAAATATTGGATTGGTCGAACTCGGCTACAACTTTAGAGTCATTGGTTCGGGTTGCTTTCGCTTCCACCCACTTAGACACATAGTCAACAACCAACAATATGTACAAATTCCCATAAGACAAGGGAAACGGTCCCATGAAGTCCATACCCCAAACATAAAAAATTTCACAGACTACAATCGGGTTTTGGGGCATTTGATTTCTTTGAGAGACATTTCCCGTCTTTTGACAGTTGTCACAGGACTTGCAAAAAGCAAGGGCATCTCTAAATATGGTGGGCCAAAATAGTCCACTCTCAAGCACTTTGTAGGCTGTCCTCTTTGGCCTGAAATGGCCTCCACAAGCATGTGAGTGGCAAAAATTCAACACCGACTGCACTTCGTCTTCGGGAATGCATCTCCTGATTACTTGATCTGAACCATATTTCCACAGGTATGGATCATCCCAAACAAAATGCTTCGACTCACTCTTCAACCTATCCTTCTGTGGTTTACTCATCCCAATAGGAAATCTCTTAGACACCAAATAATTCACCATGTTGGCATACCAAGGAACCTTCGTGCCTGTCATTGCTAGTAATTGCTCGTCTGGAAAGCTTTCCCGGAGAGGCAAGTCCGTTTCCTGTTGGGTTATTCGGCTGAGATGATCTGCAACACAATTTTCCGACCCTTTCTTATCCTTGATCTCTAGGTCCAATTCCTGGAGAAGTAATATCCAGCGAATAAGCCTAGGGCCTCCTTCTTAGCCATGAGGTGCCTCAATGCTACGTGGTCGGTATATACGATGATCCTTGTCCCAACAAGGTAAGACCGAAACTTTTCTAATGCAAACACAATAGCTAGCAGCTCCTTCTCTGTGGTAGTATAATTCATCTGAGCTGGGTTCAAAGTTCGTGAAGCATAGTAGATGACATAGGTCACCTTTCCTCTTTTCTGTCCCAAAACTGCCCCCAAGGCTTGTTCACTAGCATCGCACATTAGCTCAAAAGGCAATTCCCAATCTGGCGGTTGGATAATTGGAGGGGTAACCAATCTCTTCTTCAACTCATCAAATGCCAACTTGCATTCCTTGCTCACATCAAACTCCACATCTTTTTGTAGCAACCGGCACAAAGGAGCAGCTATCTTCGAAAAATCTTTGATAAACCTCCTGTAAAATCCTGCATGGCCCAAAAAAGAACGCACTTCCCGCACATTTGCGGGGGTAAGGGAGAGAAGAAATAATATCAATTTTCGCTTTGTCTACTTCTATTCCCTTACTAGAAACGACATGGCCTAACACAATTCCTTGTTCCACCATGAAGTGGCATTTTTCCCAATTCAACACAAGATTTGTTTCTATGCACCTTTTCAGAATTTGAGCAAGATTATCAAGGCATTTTTCGAAAGACTCACCATACACACTAAAATCATCCATGAAAACTTCAATAATATGCCCTACATACTCGGAAAAAAATGCTTACCATACACATTTGAAAGGTGGCCGGGGCATTGCATAGCTCAAATGGCATTCTCCTCCATGCAAAAGTGCCGAAGGGACATGTAAAAGTAGTCTTCTCTTGATCTTCAGGAGAGATGGGTATTTGAAAATATCCGGAGTATCCATCCAAAAAGCAATAGAAGGAATGCCCGGCCAATCTCTCAAGCATTTGGTCAATGAATGGCAAAGGAAAATGATCCTTGCGGGTCATGGCATTTAGCTTGCGGTAATCGATGCACACTCTCCATCCGGTTTGCAAGCGGGTGGGAACCATTTCCCCGTCTTTGTTCTCCACCACCGTCACTCCCGACTTTTTGGGCACGACTTGTGTTGGGCTCACATATTCGCTATCCGATATTGGGTAGATAATCCCAACATCGAGTAACTTGATGATCTCTGTCTTCACCACCTCCATCATAGGTGGGTTAAGTCGTCTTTGGGGTTCCCGACTTGGTTTGGCATTATCCTCCAACAATATCCGGTGCATGCATAGGGATGGACTAATGCCTTTGATATCAGCAATAGCCCATCCTATAGCTTTTTTGTTCACCTTGAGGACCCCGATCAATGCTTGTTCTTGAGTGGATGTGAGCTTTGATGAGATTATCACCGGTAGGGTTTCGTCCTCCCCAAGATATGAGTATTTGAGATGGGGGGGGGGGGAGGGAGGGGGGAGGGCTTTGAGCTCAAGGGTTGGTGCCTTGATGGTAGAAGGTAGCAGCTTTTCTTGAGAATCAGGCAAGGGTAAGAATTTGGGCAAGGACTTGGTTCGGAAAGGCTTGGATAATTTCGATTGTTCCACTATCCCCACCAACTCTTTCTTGGTGTCCATTGGCTCTATCTTCTCTAGATCAACTGCCAATTCAATTGCTTCTTTATCCCTATAATAACACTCAAACACTCCCTCCACAAGGGGATCAATAACATCAATGACATTAATAGAACAAACACTATGCAATTCCTCAGGATATTTCATTGAATCAAAGATGTTGAATTGCACCACTTGGCCAGCAAATTCCATGCTAAGAGTTCCCTCTCGCACGTCAATCTTTGTTTGGGAGGTATTCAAGAACGGCCTCCCAAGCAAGATTGGAGTGGAATCGGACGAATTTCCATTCATGTCAAGTACATAGAAATCTGCTGGAAAGATGAGGTTATCCACCTCAACTATCACGTCCTCAATCACCCCGTCCGGAAACGAGGTGCTTCAGTCCGCCAGTTGGATGACTACCCTTGTGTCTTTCAGTGGACCCAAGTTCAAGCTATTGAAAATAGAACGGGGCATCACATTGATTGATGCCCCCAAATCAAGCATAGCTTTCTCAATCAGAAAATTACCAATCTTACACGAGATGGTGAACATTCTCGGGTCCTTGCATTTCTGTGGCATCTTCTTCTGAAAAACCTCCGAGATATTTTCTCCCATGAAGACTTTCTCATTCCCATGTAGACGCCTTTTGTTGGTGCATAAATCTTTCAAAAACTTTGCGTACCGCGGAATCTGTTTTACGGCGTCCATCAAGGGAATACTGATTTCCACCTTCCTGAATACCTCCATTATCTCCTTGTCTCTATTTTTGTCGGGAATCTTCTTCATTTGACTCGGAAACGGAAGTGGGGGCATTTCAGGATTTTTGTTGGACTTCAGAGAATCTCGGCCGAGATCTTTATGTGTCTCGGCCAAGACCGGTGGGCAGAGAATTTTGTCTTTTGGATGAGGTGGGACATCTCGGTCGAGATCCTGATATGTCTCGGCTGAGATTTCATGTTTTGCACACTCCCTTTCACTTCCAACTCTACTTGCTCCTTCACTTGACTTCCCCTTTTCAAGGACCTTCCCGCTTCTCAAAATCCCTACACTGACATTCTCAATTTGACTTTGTGGAGAGTATTTCATGGTAGGAAAAGGCAATAGGTGGTCGGAGAAGCATGCAGCTAATGCCTCCTTTTGCTTACGCAACTCCTTGGCAATCTTCCACTTAGGTGTCCGAACTTTAATTTCAACCACATGGGGAGTCTCTTCTTTCCTCGGACCATCATCCACGTCCTCAGTCTTTCCTTGTGAAGTATACCCGGGCTTTTCAGGCTCTCCAAGTAACTCCTCATTCATAACAACAATGGCACTCACATTTTTCGGGTTGACTTCCGGTTGAGCCGGTAATCTTCCTCCTTGTGCATTTTCTAAACGAGATACCGCCAATGCTATCTGACTGACTTGATTTTCGATACTCTGAAACCTAGAACTTGATTCCTTCTGTAATTGGAGCGTACTAGTGGCTAGGCTTTTCACTATATCAGAAAGAGATGGATCACAGGGTACCTGCTCGGGTTGCTGTCTTTGCTGGAACATTCCCCTAGGAAAAGGGGGTCGGTTTTGCCTACTGTGATCACCTTGTTGATTATTGCTCGGATTTTGATTGCCGTATTTTAAATTCGGATGGTCCCTCCAACCCGGGTTGTATGATTGTGAATACGGATCATACTTCCTCCCGGATGAGTTGGGATTAAAGTTGTGAACCGCATTGGCATGGGCCTCCATCTCTTCTCCGAGAACCGGGCAAGTGTCAGTGGAGTGCTCAGTGACTTAGCAAATTTTGCATGGCTTGGAAGTAGGTGTGCCACCCGAGATTACCTTCTTTACCAAGTCGATGAGTTGGTCTAACCTCTCTTCAACAATTGAGTCTATCACATCCTTGACCCGTCTCACCGGCTCTCTGCATCCAAACTGTTGAGTGTTAGCAGCGATTTTGGATATCAGTGCTCGAGCCTCAGTAGGTGTCTTATCAGATAGAACCCCTCCACTCGCTGAATCAATCATATTTCGATCTGCCAGGCAAAGTCCTTCGTACCAGTACTGAATTAGCAGTTGTGGAGTGATTTGATGTGGAGGGCAACTTCCGACAAGTCTCTTGAAACGTTTCCAATACTCATATAATGTTTCACCTTGCATCTGCCTCACTCCACTGATCTCCTTTCGAATGGTGGTGGCTCGAGAAGCTGGGAAGAATTTTTCAAGGAATTGGGTTTCCATCTGCTCCCAGGTGGTGATTGATCCAGATGGAAGGTAGTATAGCCAATCCCGAGCAAGATCCTTCAGGGAAAACGGGAATGCTCGAAGTTTGATCTGTTCTTCCGTCACCCTCGATGGCTTCATACTTGAACAAACCACATGGAACTCCTTGAGGTGCTTATGAGGGTCCTCTCCGGACAGTCCATGAAAGGAAGGTAGTAGGTGGATGAGTCCGTATTTCAACTCGAAAGTAGTATCGTTTCCTATGGCTGGGAAGGTGATGCACAAGGGCTCTTGAGCAACCCTTGTGTTAGCCAACTCCTTCATTGTTCTTTCTTGACCTTGATCCTCAGCCATTTCTTCCAAGTTAATAATCTCTTCACCCCCTAAATTCAGCACTTTGATTCTTTCTCGGAGTTGCTCCAAATCTCGAGCTCTCCTTCTCAATTCACGTTCACGTTCCTTAATATTCGGTTCAAATAGCAATCCTTTTTCTCCTTGCGAACGCAAGAACATTCACTACAAGAAAAAAAAATAAGGAAACAAAGTGAGATTATGAAATTACTAATCTAAACAAGAAGATAACTATATATGTAATTAATCATAATGCTTGATCAACAAATCAACTCTATTCTAATCATCGTTCCCCGGCAACGGCGCCAAAATTTGGTAGCGTCGTTTCCTACTACCAAATCAAATGTGTATGAAGAATACACTTAAACCTTACTAACTATCCTACTGAGTAGAATGGTAAATAAGGGTCGATCCCACAAGGAACGGCCGAACAGTTTTGATTACGATGTCAAACAGTTTATGATTAAGTATGCAAGAAATAAATACTTAAGAAAGCAATAATGGGAGGGGGGGGGGTTGATGGGAAACTAACAATCTATTAGTGACAATTAAAAGCAAATAGACACAGTTAAAAGAAACAAGTACTAAAAAACAATAGAAGAGATCTTTTTCGGTTTTAGTTTTCAAATAGTAAAACAAGTCACCCTTGATCATGCTTCCCCTTGGTCTTGAACAATTGATGCAACTATTGTTAATGCCCGATTAAATTGTGATTTAAGCCCTTATCTCAAGACTATTAACAAGCTCTAATAGCCTTGTTGTCCCTTAATCTTAGTTAATCAAAATAAGCTCTTCGACTATCCCTATTCAGTTTAACCGAATCCTCGAACAAGCTCTCTTAGATTCAATCACCAAAAGCATTAAACACTAGGACAACGAGATAAATTCAACATAAAACTCGAAAGCTCGGTTTTAGTGGTTGAACTTTGTGTTATCCCCAATAAATAACTATTGTTTGCTACACGGGAATCGGAAATCCTACAATTACGGATAGTAATCCCCTATCCTAGCAACACATTCACAAATCCCTTAAAGGGTGATCAAACCAATAATCAATTCATAAATGTGAGTCAATAAGAGCAAATAACACAAAACACTTAAGTACACAATAATCTCGGTAACATTAACCATAATAATCACATCAATCTCTCGACTCAAGGTTCCACAATGATCAAGGATGAACTAAGGGTGCTGGCCACCCATATTAACTAATACAATCAGGAAATAAATGGAAAAATAAAGAAACATGATACTGATTAGGATGAATCCAAAGATATCAATTGGAGAAGATGATCCTTCAATCCCTTGTCCAATCTCCTTCCTTGGTGGCTGAAATGTGCTCTCCAAGTATCAAAAAGGTATCCAAAAGTTGTCTAAAGTTAGGTTAAATTCGAATGGGATGATATATATATAAAGGGAGAAAGTGCTAGACAAAAATAGGCAAAAACGTATTCAGGATTTTAAAACAGGGTAGTGAATCTCGGCCGAGACGGGAGTGTGTCTCGGCCGAGACGTGAAAAAGGGTTTTCAAGAATTTTGGGTCGAAGGTCGATCTCGGCCGAGATTGGGTTGCATCTCGGCCGAGACGTGAAAAGGGGAAACTAGGGCTTTTTTAGGTTTTGACTCATCTCGGCCGAGATTGGGTTACATCTCGGCCGAGACTTTCATCTTTGAGATTCTTCAGAAATTCCCTGGAGCCTCATCTCGGCCGAGATGAAATTGAATCTCGGCCGAGATCTTCAGTCTTGCAAAACTTCAGAAAACCCCTGGAGGCTCATCTCGGCCGAGATTAGCATCCTGTCTCGGCCGAGATCTTCAGTTGGCTCTTCCTTTATTGCCTCGATCGATCCCTCGACTCCGCGGTCGTTTAATGTTCGATTTCGACCCTTTTTACACCTGTCTTAATACAAAAATAGCTCAAACGCATTATTTTGCCCATTAGAATATAAAAGCACTAAATACACATAATTATGCACGTTATTGACACTAAAAGTGCCCTAAAGTGCGTGCACGGAACACGTGTACCAGTAATTAATTCAGTAATTGCTTGACTTAATTATATTCTGAGATTACTTGTGTTATTGGATTACTCTATCTTTTATAGGTTTGTTATGTGGACTGATCACCCTACTAATAGGCATATAGTTGTCGCTAGGTCATGAATTCATAATCCGTAATTGTTATGCGTTTGTGCCCGAAAGTAGCAAAAAGTGGTTACTCGCTAGGATAACATAAAGTCGCGGTCACTTGTACCGAGTTTGTGAGTACAACACCGTACCTACTCTGTTACCTTAGTTCCCTATGCATTTGATTAATATTGTTCTAGCGAGCGTATCCTAGGACTATTTAATTGGATAGGATTAATTACTAAGCGTTCTTATAATTAATTATACTTAAGGGGTAACAAGGGTTAGCTAAGCGTACCTGTTAATTCTTGGAGTAGGGGTCTCAGAACTAATTAGTCAAGTAGTTGCGTAAGTTACATGGATATTCAGGCTAGGGGGATACTGGGTTAAAGGTGGGAATACCTTTTATTCATATTTAACTTCATCTTAATTTGCTAGTTTAATTATTAAGGGTTTAGTCAATTTGCATCAAAACAATTCCCCCCTCATTAGAGGTATATTATTATAAGTACTTATATAAAATTGGTTAATATGATTATTCGATTAATTCCTGTTCTTTGTGGGATCGACCCTGACTTGCCCTATCTACTAGTTAGGAAAGGAATAGTTAGGTAAATAAATATCTTATTTGACTGCACCCAACAGAGCGGTCAAGTGGAAAAATGTGCAAAGTCAACAAAGAGTAGTAAATAGTGAATTTACAAATTAAACACATCAAAAAGGTTATCATCTTCAGATTTATGCCAATGAAAGAATCTTGTTCTATATTTCATTTCCATCCCAAAACCATTTATTAAAAGCACAAAACTTTATCCTACTCAATTAAAGCAATAAAAAGGTAAGAGAGAGGACTAACCCATATGAGGAGGATCCTCAACCCCTACATACTCTAAGGATGCAATAAAAGGTGCTTGGGATGCCTCCCAAGTGCATGTCTTAAGGTCATTAGCTTCACCATATCATCACCTTGCTTGTCAAGGGGGCTCGAAGTAGGAATTCTCGTGCCTGCATTCGTGCACTCCTCCTCGCGAATCTCCAATGAGTCGCTTTTCTTGATCCTTTGGATTTCCATCCCATCATTTCCCATATGTCCTCCATCGTCAATCGTTCCTTTGGCTTCCTTCCCTCCTTACAAAAAGGTTTCTCAACAAGAACAAAGTGTTTGAGCATAGATAATAGAAATATGACAAATCTGACCAAAATGCTTAAATTCTCTTGACACCTTTTTGCAATAATTCTTCCAAATTCACCACAAGATTTTCCTTCCAATTTGGAAGAATTTTTAAAACTATGACATTTTCAAAGAAAGTCAAGTTAGTTGGTGAGGAAAATGTCTAAAAAAATCTTCCAGGGAATCTTGTGGTAAATATGAAGAAATGGGCATGTAATTCAAATTCCTAGAAGACATGTCGTCAAGTCTAGGGGTTCCACCTTTTCTTGGAAAAAAATTAACATTCTCAAACGGGGGTGGTCCCCCACAAACTTGAAGATCAACATGGGCGGAGAGTGTTTCATCCGAAACTTTTTGAAAATGAGGAATGCTCACGATTTGAAATTTTTCGCAGAAGATGACGTCATCATTTTCCCACGTTGAGTAGGGGAAGAGTGGCGAAGAAGGATTACCCCCACCTTCGAACAACTATAAATATTGTTTCTATTTATTACTACATTTTTTTATTTTACTGGTATACTACTTATCCACTGCATAGATTTGGAAGAAAGCGCATATTAGCGCTACACGTACAACTCCCTTTAGCATTGCCAACTGTAAGCTACTTAAGCACAATCTGCTTTCTGCCTACTGCCTAAACCCTAAACCCTAAACTGAACCCTAAACCCCAAAGTATTTGAAAAAGAGAAAAACGAGTTAGAAGTTTATTCACCCCCTTATAATCTTCTATCACTTGGCACCAACACGGACGATACACGAATCCATCAGCGGCACCACTCATTTCGTTGATCACAATCATTGGTTGTGGAGGTCCTCGAAACTGGCTAGATTAATTAGAGCAACACTTGTTGTTACAAACAACAACACCATATTGATCGACCTCTCCTTAATTTGGAGAGTTGGGTGCCAGTTGGGTGCCCTAGTTTTCCCAAATTTCTACTTTTTCTTGTTGAGTATTATTCTAGTATAAAACTTTCTATTTTTCTTGTGGCCAGTTAGAAGGGCTTCCCATGATATCAACTGAATTTTTTTAGGGGTTTAGTGTCATCAAATTCTTTTTTTTTTATTAGAAATTTGAACTAGCTTTGAATTATTAAGAATACAATTCTTTGGCCCTATTGATGATTTCTTTAGTTAGTTGATGATGTGAAACCTTTCTAATTTGAATTTTTTAATAAATTATTAAAATTTTAATGGTTATTTGTTATTTTATTGGCTAAAAAATCTCTCTCGGTTGATTATGTAGAAAAAAATGAAAGAACACCAGTCCAAATTACCAGCTAGTTCACAAGATAAAGTTAGGCCCAATAACTCATTCACCATGGTTAGAGGTAAAGATCCAGATGGTAGTACGCATGCTCGGGTTAGGTGTGAACCTGTTAGATACGTGCGGTGAAATTCCAAGCCGCGATGCATGCTATCGAATGGTTTTGGAAAACTAAGAAGCATTAACAAGAGTGGAAGAGAAGATGGACCATGTTATTGCAAATTTTCAATAAAAAAAATGAAAGCACAAGAAACCATGAATAATATTTTTGAGCTACTTCGATCGACATTACCAGTTCAATCTAGTAGCTCAGCTAACTTAGGAAGTAAACATCAGGTGTACAAACTATTTTAATTTTATTATATTCTTTCTTCAAATGTTTGAAAATTAATCTAACAAATATTAATTTATTAAAAACTTAGGTTGGAGAATCGGTACTCTTAAAAAGTATATTTGATCCAAGTAAGATTGTGGCCGAAGGTTATGTTGGTTCTGCAGATCCAAATCAAGAAGTTGGAGGAAAACGACTTGACTCAAAATAGTATGAAGATCAAATTTATTGCCCCTTGGCATGGGAAGAAGATCTTATTAGGCCACATTCAGATTTTTGAGCAATTGGAGATGCATTTGGTAGTTGCATTGGTAAGCCATCAAACTTCTTAATTCTATTGGTAATTTCCTTATTTTAGTAGTGTGTTCAATTTATTAGAATGCATTTGGTGTTATGCAGACGATGAGTTCGACATGATAGAGAGTTGATTGTATATAGTGTATTTTACATGAAAAATAAGGACCTGAATTGTGTTTTGTGTTGACTAGTAGTAGAAGCTAATGTAGTTGATTTTTCTCTTTTTTGTTATTGTATTTTATTTTCCTTTTGGTTCCCCGATTGTTAGATTGTGTAGTCTAGTTAACGACCTAAATATGAGTTCATTATCATTGTTTTGGATATAGGTGAACCATGCCGGTGAATAGAGGTGGCAATTCGGGCGGTCCGGTCGGGCCGAGCCTAGTCGGACCAATGGAAAGTTCGGACAGGGTCGGGTCGGGCCCGATTTATTTCGGGCCTAGAAGTATTAGGCCCGGCCCGGAGGACCTCGGGCCATCGGGCCAAAAAAGCCCACCAATGAGTTTTTTTCTTTTTTTTTTTTTTTGTTACTTTAACCATGAAGTAGAATTATATATTGAGGCGAACTTCAGTTTAATTCTCTTAAGGAAAAAATTGATTGGAAGATAATATATTACTATTCGTTGCAATATGGAATGATATCTATTAATCTATAAGCATGTCTCAAACCCCAGATATAACAACAACAACAACAACAATAATAATAATAATAATAATAACAACAACAACAACAACAACAACAACAACAACAACAACAACAACAACAACAACAACAACAACAACAACAACAACAACAACAACAATAATAATAATAATAATAATAATATAGAAGGAATGGATGATGATGTATAGTTATATACTACACGTCACAAGTTATTTAATTTTTGTGTATGTACTATACTACATGTTAATAAATTTTTCATTTTTCGACACATTATAATTAATGAGCATGCTTAGATCCAATTTATTTTCCATCTTCGGCTAATAAAACTGAAGAAATAGATTATTAAATTTGTCAAATGTTTTAATTTCTCGGTAAATAGATACATTTATGCTCTGCTAGAAAAAGAAAAAAGAAAAACATGTTTCAAATAGTACACAAGATATTACCTAATTCCTATTTTTTTCTTATTCGATTAGTGAGGGGAAAAAATTTAATTCCATCGAGCCTGTCCGCGGGCCTTCGGGTCGGGCCGGGCTTGGCCCGCCAAAAGAAAAGTCTGTTCGGGCCGGGCCAAAAAAGCCCGAATTTTTTTGGGCCTCTAATATTCCAGCTCAACCCGCTCTATATTTCGGGCTAAATGGGTCGGCCCATCGAGCCGAGCCAATTTTGCCATCTCTATCGGTAAAGAATGATTTCATTTGGTGGACGGTACCGGAACTCATGCAGTTAGAATAAAGTTGGAATTTGTAGAGTGGTGTGCGTTATGTTATTAGAATTAACATTTAGCATGAAATCGTTAGTCTATTACTCGTACTTTTTATGTAGAGCTAGATATGAATATATTTTCAATTAGGGTTGATATCTCTTAAACACAAATTTGTAATGTGTAATCGAATGTATGTGGCATATTTACAATTGGAACACTTTTCAACTCAATTTACTACAGCACTGATTTATTTATATTAGATGTGCATTATTTTATTAAAGTAATGAACATATATTAGGACACTTGGAAGCGTCCTACTGAGTCCAACGTACAATATAATAGAATGCTTACAAGCCTCACAAAATAAAGTGTCCTATTAACTCTTATGGTGTCACTTGGATAGAGGACATTGCACTGAAGTGTCCGATTTGAACCCACTATATAATAGACTGCTTACCAGTGAACCATAAAGTGAAGCATCCTATTAACACTACAAGAAAAAAAAATATTTGCCGCTAGTCTTTTACAATTATAAGAGTGGTTACTAAAAGTAATCCCTTTTGTAACTATTAGTAGTTACATAAAATATTTCATATAATTTTAACCAAATTTACTATAATATACCAAGCTCTTTTACAACTACTTGTGTTACAAGTACATTAGTAACTACAAATTAGTTGCAAAAAATAGTTACAATTACATTAGTAACTATAAATTAGTTAAAAAAAAAAAAAAAATTGCATCTTATTATAAGTGACTACCCTATAGTAACTATTTTTAAATTTACATTTTATAGTGGCAAAAAATCTTATGTCTAGTAGTGTAACTCTACTGTGTTGCTTGTACAATTCTGTGAAGTGCCCTAGTAGGACGCTTCCAAGTGCCCTGTTAGGCTTTTATCGTGACGAATGGCGATAGCATTTTATTGGCTATGATGAGTGATTGATAATATGTACTCCTCCGTCCCCAATGAACTTGTACTGGCCCCTCGACACAAATATTAAGAAAATTTATTTTTTAATAAATGTTGACTTAGTCAAATCTATTTTTACCTTTATGTGATGACAAATTTGTAATTATGTGATTAATATGGGGTAGAGATGTAAAATTTTATTTCCTGAAATAGAGAGTGTACAAAAGGGGTGGAACACCCCGATTAGAAAAGTATGCAAGTTCATTCGGGACGGAGGTAATATTTATCTATTATAAGTGAAAAGAAAAAAAGTAAAATATATATATAAATATATAAAAAAAGGAGACATGCACGATATATAGAAGCGGATATTTCATAATAACATCATATGAACGAGTACACAAGCTCAACAGTGAACAAAGGACTCATTATTTGACTATAATACATGTAGACCTGCATTACCTTCAACTCTAGAGTTTTGTATTCGATCAAATTCATTGCACCCTGCAAAATGAAAGTAAATTCACCAATTAGCGACAATTATATGCCATTATTTAAAGAATACAAATATTTAGCAAAATGAAATACGAATACATGTACGTACTTTGAGCAGTCAGTGGAAGGGCTGATCTTGTAAGGAATGCTGACACCGCACTGCCCCGGAAGACCGGAGGCCTTGCCGTAGTTGATGCCGGAGTACTGACTGGCAAGAGATTTCAGGCAGCCGCAGGCGGTCTTCCTATCGGCGGGGGTCTTGGTAGCAGCATAGAGGCCCTTAACACCACCACAACAACTGCCTAGAGGACCTTTGTTAGTCACGTAGGGGATGCATGGGCTCAGGTACGAAACCACCGTGCCACAGCCTACTGCCGCCTCGCCCCGTGGAATCACCGCTATGACCATCATAGCGACGATGAGGACCACACCCATTGGCTTGATTATTCCGGCCATTGCTATCGGAGCTAATTAACAGAGAAAAATGCTAGCTAAAAGTGCTTAGTGTTTTTTAGTGTGTGCGGAGAAAAGCCTATTTGGTGTTACCTTATATAGAGAAGATTTTGTTAAGGAGAGTTTATGTAATGAGTCGTAGTATTAAATGTTTTAGTTTACAGTTGGGGAGGGATATTTATTATGAAATCAGAATTAAAATTTTGATAAGGATTGGTTAAGGGATTCGGAACACTCAATTGCCATTTTGTTTTGGTTAGTCTACACGTGTATGTAAACATTAAAAATGTTTCAAATCATTTGTCTCAAACAAATTCGGTGAGTAACTAATTGTCTTTAAATATAATCTTAAAATAATTCTAAATAATATGCAGAGTGTTTGATAACAAGCCATCACATAAATTTATTGGGTAAAATTCGTTTTTTGTTCGCTAATTTAGGGCGAGTTTAAAACTGATCCACTAACTATAATATATCATTTTAATTCAGTAATTTAGGGCCGAGTCTAATTTGAGGACAAATTTCACCGGCATTGACTAAGTTGATCGAAATTACTCACGTGCAAGACACGTGGTCGTTCAATTTGGGGCTTCCGGCGAAATTTGTCAGCATATTGGACTCGACCCTAAGTTACTGGACTAAAATTGATAATATTGTAGTTAGTGGACCAGTTTCGGACTCGTCCTAAGTTAGCGGACCAAAATGAAATTTTCAATCGAACTACACCTCTTCTTGGTCTTGCATGGTTTGATCTTCTTCCAAATCAGCCTCATCGAAATTGTTCATCGGACACTTCCTCAATTTGGCATTATGCCCCACACCACCACAATTTGGGTCCATCTCAACACGTGAATCGGAAAGTCCCAAACTGAACGACCACATGCCTTGCACGTGAGTAAGTGTAGAAAATATGGTGGTGTGGGTCACAACGCAAAATCGAGGAAGTGTCCAATGAACGATTATGATGAGGCTGATTTGGAAGAAGATCAAGCCACACGAAACCAAGAAGAAGAAGTGTGGTTCGACTAAATCTCCAACTTTATATTAAAAAATCGAACAGTGGATCCTCACTATTTTATGTTGAAGTAACAAAAAAGATTGTCATTGTTGGGTTTTGATATAAGTATCTTAAAAAATCTCCAACGATTTGAATCAAGACAAGAACCATATAAATCTAGGTAAAAAGAAAAATGATAAAGAACCAATGTATTCTGTTAAATTTAGATTATGGGACCTAACAATGGAAATTTTCATTTTTGGTCCGCTAACTTAGGGCGAGTCCAAAATTGATCCACTAACTACAATATTATCATTTTTAGTCTAGTAACTTAGGTCCAAGTCCAATTTAAAGACAAATATTACCGGAAAGTTCCAAATTGAACGACCGTGTGCCTTGCACGTAAGTAATTTCAGCCAACTTGTCAATTCAGGCAAAATTTGTACTTAAATTGGACTCGGTCTTAAGTTACTGGACTAAAATTAATAATATTGTAGTTAGTGAATCAATTTTGAACTTGCCCTAAATTAGCGGACCAAAAAAGAATTTATAAGAGATAGATAGTCATCGTATAAAAAATAGTTTAGTCTTTTTTTTTTTTTTTTAAAGTAGTAGTATAAAATAGGTACAATATAGAAGCACATTAATAAGGTAGTAAAATATTTGAATTTATTCATTAATGTGTACATATAAAATTAAAGATCACTTTTATTTTATAACTTATAAAGTACTACGTATATAAGGTTTTTTTGTCCGGGGTGGGGTGGGGGCTGGGGTGGGGCAAGGGACAGGGAATGAGATATTAAAAAAAAAAAAAAAAAAAAAAAGGATGATGTTAGGGGGGGGGGGGGGCACTAGGGCCTTAAGGTGGGGGTGGTGTATATGGGTAAGGTAGGGTGGTAATAATAAAATATATATATATATATGTATATATTAATAAATTATAATAGATGTAATAAGATAATTATTTAGAGGATAAATTGGTAAAATTCTATTGTTAGTTATCCTAGAAAAGGATAAGGGAGGCTAAAATTATACCTAATTGTCCTACTTGTCTTATTTGTTTGTCCCAATCTAATTGTCCTACTCTATAAATGGCAAATTCTTCCACAATCTCCACCATCAAAATCTCCACATTCAATCTCCACCTTTGAAAAAGTCAAAGATTCCACAAAATCTGTTTTTTGTTAGTCTCCGTGCCAGGTCAAGGTAGGACAATTAGCTTGGGACGGAGGGAGTAATAATTTAAAAGGTGGTTAGAATTATACTAAAAGTTATGATAATGATTATTTCCGCTACTTTTCACATGTAGAAAATGTTACAATAGACATTAGGTAACACTCTGTTCATCTTACATTTCCCAAGGTCTAAAATTTAAAGCAACACTTTAGATAATATTTAGTAACACTTTTTCATAAGTATTACATTAAATTGTTAATTGTGCACTTCATGGTAACATTAAGAGAAGGTTACATATAAACCTTTTTCTAGGGAAAGAAAAAAATCTTGATTGTTTGTCATTGTTAGGTTTCAAACTCGGATTGCAAGCCTATAAAATTTCAAAGTGTAACGGGCAAACCGCTAGGCTATACTAATTATTTTGCTATACCTTATAAGGAAAACTATATATACATGATTTTTTGTTGTACCACCAATGATCTATTTTCAAGATTAATTTTTTTATCAAACTAGAATTGAACTTTATTTTATTCAGCCTATTCTAAATCAGACTAAGTTGTAACATCTAAGTGTTGTATATAAAATTTAAGACATTATATATAATTAATTTTAATTACAATAATTTTATATATCTACTTGTTATACAGAATTTTAAGATACACCTTAAAGTCTCCTTTAAAATTAAGTAATTAATTACTTTTGTTGTGTTTTATAGAATATAGAATTTAATTAAAAAAAATAAAATTACGAACATGAATGACATGAGAAAATGTTTCAAGTCCATATTTTTACACTTAAATATTATATTCAAACTGTGAAGATACAAAACTCATTTGTCGTTGTTTAGTATAATATAATGGGGAAAAATTCATTTTTAGTCCAGTATATTAGGCTTTGTCCAGTAAACGTCCTGTATGTTAGAAAATTTCAATTTTAGTCCTGTATGTTCCAAAAGTTGTCCAATTTAAGGACACTAACTATCAACAACGACCAATTTAGCCGGAATTAGACTAGTAAATTTAGGGCGTTTGAGTGCTAATGCTTATGTATCAAGTATTTGTCCAGATAACATGTCAAATCATTAAATTACTTTAGTAGCTCGGCCAAAAAAGAAAAGAAAAAAAATAACCCCTAATTTTCATATGAGGTGTATTTCATTATATTTTTTATTTTATTTTTCTTTCTTTCTTCATCTTTCTCAAATTTATTAGTGACGTGCGTCGCACGTGATTAATTGTGGCCAAATTGGCCATTTCTGATGGTCAGTGTCCTTAAATTGGACAACTTTGGGAATATACAGGACTAAAATTAAAATTTTCTAACATACATGACTTTTACTGAACAAGGCCTAATATACTGGACTAAAAATGAATTTTTCCCTAATATAATGTGTACACAGACACAAATAACTAATAAAATTTATTTTAGATGACTAATAAGTAATTCCTTAGGGACTCTATGAATCTTCAAAAAGCCATTTTGTAAAATATAAAAGATTGAAAGATTTGAATTCTTCAAAAGTCACATGAGAAAAATAGATTCAAAGATATTTTATTAATGTTGAAAAAAGAAATAAAGAATTTTATTATTTTAAGTGTTACTTAAAATGTGTTATTTATAAGTGTTACATGAAAATGCTACTTATTCAACAACGTTATGTAAAAATGTTACATCTAAAGTGTTATATATTTTTAAAGTATTACATAAATGTGTTACATATTCAGAAATGTTACAAAAGTGTTACGTAAAAGTATTCAAAAAAGTTAAAATTTTAAGGTGTTACAAACGGTGTGTTACATAAAGTCATTTATGTCGTAGATATAGTAAATTTTTTTTTTTTTTTTTTTTTTTTTTTTTTTGTGTCTTTAAGTAATCTTTTTAGGTGTTACAACGGGTCACTTTTGGTGTAGTGATTTGAAAATAGAGGGCATTGGCCCCATGTCCCCCTTATTCCATACCTAGCTGCTCCATGTAACTTGAGCGAGTGTAACTTCAAAGTTACAAGTGAAATAAACTTTGTATACTAGAGGCGAATTCATGTAAAATCATTTGCACCATTACGGAAGGAACTTGTCAGTTCGGATAATCTATCCCATTATTATTGTGTCTCAATTGTATCTTACTCTAAAATAAATTCCTTACAGCATGAATCTTAAACCATAAATGCATGAATCAAGAACCCTAAACTATAAAACACTTAATTAATTATTAACATTGAACTATTAAATCATAAATCATGAACCTCGAATTGTACGTAAAATCATAAATCTTGGATAGTAAACATACTCTAGTCCCAAAAAATACAACCCTAAACCCTAAATATTGGACCTTAACGTAAATTATTTATCTTGAATCTAAATCATAAACTTTAAACTCATAAAACCAAAAAAATATAATTATAACTCAATAAATTTCAAAGTGGAACACCGATGAGACAAAGGATCTGAAGAACTTATACCTTTACAAAATAACATCTGAAGTGATATATTTAGTCTATGTACGGTTAGTGTTCGAGATTCCAATATAAAACACTTTTCTCCTCACTTTCTATTAATGTACAGAAACACATTATCGTTTAGTTTCATATTATATTTGAACGAACGATTGTATAAGAGAGGGACTACTTGCTTGTATAACACCCGCCCTAATTGTTGTACATATTGGACCTATATATTCTCATCATTCTTTTAGAATCATATATTTAATAGGATATTTGCATAATTAATTATTCATGTGTAAAATAAAAGTAACACAGAAATTAACACATGAATAAGGTAGAGAATTTGAATTGATTCATTAGTGTCTTTAAATATAATACAAGTTGTTAAGATTTAATGAAAAATCAAATTTAATTTCATAACTTAGAAAGAATATGGCTTCAAATAAATAAACTAGCTTAGAGAGAATATAGGACTTTGCTATCCAGGTAGATTCTGCCCGGGCAGAAAAAAAATAAAAAATGTGTTTTTTTAATTTTTTTTCTATCTTCTTCTAATTAAAATTTACAAATATAATTGATAACTATCACAAGATCAAATTTTAATGTTAACTATCATTTTTTAAGTGATCTAAAAATTGATCGATTTTTCATTCATTTTTTGGGATTCTTAATGTTAAAATTTGAATTACCGTCCTGACAAATAAATGTTCATAAATACTTATCCAATGCATTTAAAAAAAAAAAAAAAAAATTGAATTTTGAGGAAAAGAAAAATTCCTGCCCGGGCAGATTTTACCGAAAAATTAAAGCCACACATTAGTGCCACATTCGAGAAAATGTTTCATGTACGGCTGCTGGCGGACTCCTGCAGGAATTAAACTGGTCTTTAATCATTATTAATGTGCAAACAGATGTCAACAACTAGTTTGTTAGGGAGTTGATTGATCTGTCAACCAAATTATCCCACAGTCCAGCATTAACACCATCAACTAACCAATTTGAAAATGATTCTATTAACATTATTCAAACCAGTGTTTGTGGGATCGGATCGGTGATCGAACCGGATAAGCCACCGGTTCAAGGTTCGACCGGTCCGACCGGTTCAATAACCGGTTCAACCGGTCAAAGGCAACTTGTTGACTTTTGAATTTCAATAGTTTTTATGTGTAATACAATCTAATTTGATACTAGAGTTTAACTTGTAAAAAATAATTCAACATATTTCAATATCAATTAATCCAAAGAGACTTTTAACTCTAATTTTTGTAATAACATCCTAGTGCCAAATTTAAAATAAGATGGGAATAATAAGGTAATCCTTTTTTTTTTTAACTTAAAATAGGCCAAAAACAACTTTATTTAAAAAAAAAAAAGAAAAAAAAAATATAATCCGGTTTTTTAACTCAACCGGACCGGTTCCGGGTCCGGTTCCCGGTTGAACCGGTCGAACCGGCCGGTCCGGTCCGGTTCCACAAACATGGATTCAAACATTAGTTATTTATTTTTTATTATATAAATTGTACATTATATGTAAATTCTAAAGGGAAAAATTGATACTAGTCTTGTATGTTAGGCATTGTCCGAAATTGATCCTTTATGTTTTTAAATTTCAATTTTAGTCATCTATCTTTTTAGATTTCTTCAGTTTAAGGAGAAATTCAATTCCGTTCAATTTAGTTACCGAAAAGGGGCACGTGATGATCACATGGTGCTCAAATTTGGGAGTTTTACGTGTTACCACACCTGCTGAGTTGTGATTCTATGTCATAAAACATGAAATAAATTAAAAAACCTAACCCGATTTCCACCTCATTGAAGTTACGACTTCAATGAAGTGGAAATTGAGTTAGGTTATTGAAGTCACAACTTCAATGATGTGGAAGTTGGAGTAGCTTTTTATTTTTATTTGTTTTATTTTCATGTTTTATGACATGCCATCACAGATAAGCAGGTGCTTTAACATGTTGTGGAACACCCCAAATTTGAGCATCATGTGACCATCACGTGCCACTTTCTAGCAATTAACTTGAACGAAAATTGTATTTGTCCTTAAATTGGACAAATTCAAAAGGATAAAGGACTGAAATTGAAATTTAAAAACATAGAGGAACAGTTTCAAACAAGGCCCGACATATATGACTAGTTTCGAAGGTTTCCCAAATTTTAAATATATATCTTCGTTCTATAAAAAGAGTCATGTTTCGATGTACTAGTTTTTGTCCCAAGATAAGAGTCATTTTTTTAAAAATCAACTAGTTGTCCACCCGCGCGATGCACGGGGTAAAATTTATTTATTAAATTATTATTAAAATATAAAGGTAAATATGTATAATAATGAAAACGAAATAAGCAATGAATAATGTATATTATAAATGATTTGTATGAAATGTTGTACTGTAATAGAAAAAAATTCGATATAAAATATATATAGCATAATACTGGTCTATAAGATAATTGTATATTTGTAACATTTGAGTAATATACTAATACTGTTACAAATTCGTATAAGGTGAAATAATATCAAACGTGACATATTATATTTAGGATTTAGTAATATTAGCATGAAATCTCGAAATAGTATTAGTTCATTAACCAAAGGGTGTTAAGGTATATTATTGTGACGTATTTAAATGTAAAAATAATCAACTGATTATTCTGTTAGTTAACATAATTTTTCTATTTAATTTAAAAAAAACACTAATTCAATAAACAAATCATTTTAACTATTAAATCTTAATTTTCTATTGTAAATTGTACCTCTAACAAATCGACTCATTTTTTATATCATATTTCTTTAAAAACAATGATTCAGTCAATCCAAAATTACTATAAAAAGGCGAAACTAAAATAAAAGAAATTAATTTTTTTAATAAAAAGTAAAAGAAATTAATCTTCTAAAAAGAGTAGACCATTTTTTCAAACAAAAAGAAATTATCATTATCATAATACATGACACTTTTTATTTTATATACAAAAAATTTAAAATCAAAATATATCATAATAATCATAAAAAAGTAAACTACACCTAAAAATTAATATTTAATACATGCATAATGGGTGTCAAATCGAAGATCGTGAAAAGAAGATTAATTTAATATATTTTTCATAAAAAACGGAGTTGAGACGTAAAAGTTATACGACTTTCAAATATTTAGAAGAAAAGAAAAGAAAAAGAAAAAAAGAAAAAAATGATTGGTCCACTCTCCTTAATTGTAGGAGGGAGTTACAATTCTATTTTTTTTTTTTTTCCGCTGAAAATTAAACAAATATTAACACATTTTAATTTAAAAATAATTCAAAATTACCATAAAAAGACACATCACTCCAAATTTTTTTCCACAATTTTACTTTTAAGAGTAAGGGAGATGTTATGATTTACTAGTTCTAATAGGATTTTAATTTCATAAATTAGATATATATGATTAAATAACTTAAATAAAGAAAAAAGTCGTGTGAGTGGATATTGATGGTTTTTGGATAATTTTAACATCATAAAATTGAACAAATAAAAAAAGTTGTATATTTTCAAATAAAACTATAATTATGAAGTGAAGGGAGTACTATGCATCAGTATCTTAGCACGAATTTAGCCTATAATGTGTAGCCACCCTGTTCTATTGAGAGGATGACCGGGTCAACCAGTTGGGTCTTAAAATACTCTCCACGTGAGTGAATCCCAATCCCCCTATTGTTTGAATTTGTGTCATCTCTATTAACATGGAATTTCGTTGTAGCTATTAATATGTATAGTTACGAGTTTAATTACTTTGGCAACGTCATCCAAGTACTCCTACTCGGCTATAATTGTCTCCCGCACAGGATCCCACGACACGCCGACTTGAACCGGTAATCCCTCATCATTCGCCAGCACCTCTTGTAATTCTTTAACTTATTTTCAATTGCAGTAACCGTGTAAGTTAACCCGTCAAATCGGCCATTGAGCCGGTTACAGATGCGTTCCAAAACAGTCTGGGAGAACCGGCCCGTCATCAGGCCTCCAGCAGCCCATTCGACATGACAAAGGGTTATGAACTCTTTCTCAGTTCCCCTAGTCCAGATGGCCCGATCTTGGGTCGGGGGAGCCCTAACCCTAGGACCTTCACTTCTACCCCCTGCCTCGAGGCATCTATCTTCAATATGTTGTAAACGTAACTATCGTATTATATGGATTAACGATAAGTGAAAGCAGGTTATTCATGTAAAAGGACTATAAAAACTGGCAATAACTTTTTATATAATTTCGTAAAGTTTCAAGCCTAAACTAGTGGATATTTAATTATGTTAGTATTTAATATCTTCATCAAAATAGTTAACGCAAATAAAATAGTCTTAAAGTTGCTCTTTTCAAAAATAATCCAAAACCAAATTAATACCGTGTATTTTTTTATTTTCTATTTTTTTGGCCTTTAAAAATTATTTCCTTCCTCTAAATTTAAACTGGCATTCGTCTTTTAATAAAAAAATCCTAATTATTAACAATATATTCGTAATGAAGAGTATTCTGTTTAGACCTTTTTTTTACACTCAAGTTTTTTTTTGGTTCAAATGTTTGAAAAGGTATAAATGAAATCCAAAAAACCTAAAAACATCAATAATTTAGTACGACTCTATAATGTACATAAGTAATTGGGGTGTACATTTGAAACCTTATTCATGATTAACCCCTCTAATTCCTTCAAAAGTAATTCCAAATTATTAGCATCAATAAATACTGGTGATCTTCAATTACGTTAGTTTTTTGGTTCCATTGTAAAAAATTAAACGAAGAAAAATATTAGTGATTATATTTTCCATTTTTTATACTATTTCAAAACAAAGTTCGTGTATTTCCCAAGTTAATACACTTTCCAGCTTTTGAATTAAACTTACGTTATTTAAACGAAATGTTGTGTTATCCTAACAAAATATTGTGAAATCCAAAATTTATACGAATCATGAGGTATGCAAAGTGTTGTAATGTTTGACTGATGGGTGAAGATCAAATTAAAAAATCTTACTTACATTAATAATTTGACACTTTGCAAGATTGGGCTCTATTTAATTATGGGTCGAGTTTGAAAAATTGCAATGGTATAACTGAAATTAATTCAAAATTAATTACAACTTCTCATGTACAAAAGATACCTGTGTATTGAGTTGTTTTTTAGGCTTTAAAAATTAGCGTGTCTAAAATAATATTCGAAATAAATTTATGAAAAAAACGGACTTAATTATTAACATCCTATTTGTAAAATATTTGCCCATCCAACGACTGAAGAGTATTTTAATTACACTTTTTTAATAGCTTGAGTCCCACAAATTGTTTGTTGTGTTATTCTGGTCCAGTATTGTATCATTCGAGGGAGTTAAAAAAATTTACAAAAATACATTTGCTCTTATTTATTGTCATAAACAATTGGCGCCATTATTCCATTACAAAAAATTAAATTATCAATTATATAAGTCTTTTTTTTACAGGAAGAATCATTAAAAGCAATGGACAAAATTAAAAAAAAAACTAATTCATTATTGAATTTAATTTACGAAAATCTCAATTACAATTGCCGAATGGAAACTAAAAAGAAAAATTCTACACAGCTAAAATAAGCATACAATTTCTGCTCTCGCCAATACAGCTTCGATCACAAGACACGAAATTAGATCGTTTCAAAAGATATAGTCACGTTCGTGGACTACATAGCAATTAGTAATGCTAGATAGTTGTTAATCGAACGTAACGTTAATCTTAGAAAACACACTAACCAACCCTTGTACAAACCCTAGACCTATACTAAACAGAAACAATCACAAGAGCTCAATGAGGAGGTTAAGTCACAGGGAAAAACAAAGCAATGTAACTAGCAACCATCACAGAACCGTTCTCAACATATACCAGCAATACAGATAGAAAAATTAAGGACACACAACAAGGGTTGGATACTCATGTGTTTTCAGCTAAACGTGCCCCTCATCTCGGATTACAAAATAAACCCAAAAATTCGGCATAAACTGAAATGTAAGCATCAGGGGGGATTGACTTACGCCTCCACTCGAAAGGTGGAGGCACCCCGTCAAGATGCGGTTCTTAAAATATGCAAGTCTGGTGCCGTACAGTAAAACACATTCCAAGCAAACAGACCGCCTCAACAAAATTCATGCAATACAGAACACCCAAAAGACAGTTCATACCAAACAAGCATTAATGTATTAAGAAAATTTATCCATTTTTTATCTATACAGTTCATTCCATCCAAGCTAAAAAGTTTGCAAATTTTGCAGAACAAACAACAGAGGATAAAATTGCACGAACTCCATCAAACAGGGCATAAACACATAAACATAAATTCATCAAAACATAAGAAAGATTCACCTTTTTTTGCGAAAAAGTTGAAGATAGACTACTGTCGACAAACTCAGTTCTCGAACACAAATTGCAGCAGGAAATTTGTTCCTCCCTTCTAGAACGCAAAAAATAGGTAGCCCTCTTACGATTTGTGCATTGTGTGTGATATGTCCTCTTACGATTTGTGCACTGTGTGTGCTGTGTGGTAACAAAAGAAATTGCCTTCTTCGCAGATCGAAGAGAGGCCTTTTTAGATGTGCGCGTGTGCGAAGTGTGAGAGAGGAGGGACTCCATGAAAGCAAATATAAATAGACATGCAGTAACCCAAATCAAACAAGAAGCAAATAAGTAAGCCAACTGCAAAATTTAAAGCAAACAGTGTTCAGATCACGGGTCCAGATCTTGAACAAGACAAGAAAATCTTAAAACCGTAACCCAGACTCGCTTTGCAGACTTTAAAAACAGAGAATCTCTGTCTAAAGTTGAAATCCCGTACAAAAAGGCCTTGACCGCCATTAAAGAGAAAGCTCGGTGGTGGGTGGTGATTGACAAGGGCAGTTACACCCCCTGCCAGCCTAAAGCTCGAAGAGCTTCCCACATCCAAGAACAATGAGCATTAAACAAGCATAAATTCATCCTATATCTAAACCAAATAAAATACGAAATAAGCATAGCTGTAGAAATTGGAAGAGTTGCAGAAGAGAGAGAGAGAAGTGGAGAGACAGTAGAGAGAGAGAACGAAGGGACGTTTCGGAATGAATGGGAGGTGAGAGGAGAGAGAGGGTTGTTTTAACTCATATGCGCCGCTCCCTTAAATCCCCCATCCCCCTCCCCCCCCCCCCCCAAACCCTAATTGATAGCAACTTATTCACAAGAACACACAAGTAAAAATAGGTAGATTGGCCCAATCCTCAATGGATTGGGCCAAGCCCTAAGTAAACATGGCCATTATGATTTGCATATCTTGTATTTATTTGTGTATATCTGTTACCATACAATTTTTGTATTTCTTGTAACATTATATATTTTATTTAATACACACAACACTAATTAAGGTGATTTTCATGAAACCATTATATGGTATTAGATACCGATCCTTTGACCTCTCCCTTCTGATTCATCGTCTCTTCTGCATCAATGGCTGCCTCTTCTTCTAGCGGTGGCGATATCACTCTTCCCTTCTCCATTTTGCTTTACATGATAATTCTTAAGTTATACTCCTCTAGTTTCCTCCTTTGGAAGAACTAGATCCTTCCCCTCCTCAAATATCAAACTCTCCCTGGCCATGTTGGTGGTTCCCTTCCTCCACTAGCTGTGAAAATTGTTGACGGCAAAGGCACTCTCACTGAGAATCCCGCTTATGCGCCATGATGACCAGAAGGTCTTGATCCTTCTTCGTCCTTCCCTATCCGAAGAAGTCATGGCCGAAGCTTTGGAACTCACAACTCCGTGTTGGCTAGCTTGCTCGAGACTACTTATAGCGACGATTCGGTCACTCGTATGAAAACCCTACGAGATTCTCTTTGCTTCATGAAGAAAGGGACATCTCCTGTCCCAAAATATGGTCGTCGTTTCAAATCCATTTGTGACCAATTTCTACCGTTGGTCGACCGGTTGATGAGGAGATGAGTCGCATTGGAAAACCAGTATGCAAATGGAAAAAAGGTACATATTTGTGATGATCATGAATGTCAACTTGTCATGTTTCTATTATCCAGATCATTTACTTCATTTATTGCAACATATATCTTCTTCTGTAATGATACTAATATATGATAAGTGTTCGATTTTACTTAAGATAAATTACCTATTATAAAATTGGACAGGTACAGAGTGAATCTAAAAGTTATTCAAGGATATTACAATGCGTTGATTACAATGTTTCGCGACACAACAACTACGTATGTCGGATGCTTAGTGCAAAAATATACCGCATCATTAGCAATGATAAGAATAAAAATACATCATATGTCAATCACAAATTTTGAATGCAATTACCGAGGAAATAGAATAATGGTACCAAATAAAAAGAAGGTACATCATCAAGAGCAGACAACCACCACAACCACAAAAAAGGAACTAATGAAGAAGAAGAGTTAAGAAAAGAAGTGAAAGAATTTGTGCCCCTTATTTTGATGATGTTACATAGAGTGTTGCAACACTTTTGGATGATCACTCTTAGAATAAAAAAGTTGATGCAAAAGGTAATACAAAAATTATAAATATATCAGAGAGAAAATTTAATCAAAATTTAATCAAAACTCAGACATTGTAAAATCCGAGCCATCTTCCTTTCTTGCAAGCGATATATAAAGTTTTATACATTAATCTCTCAATAATGAATTCATTGACACACAAAATCTATCAATTCAACTTTCTCTCAACTAATCCAACACACAACTAAAAGATAATATCAAGGGTGGGAATTCTCCAGAATCTCACAAGGAATAAGTGAGATTGTACGAAAGAAAACTTTCAACTTTGCATCCTAATCTCTCAACGATCCACTTGTTGTTCTTGTTCTTTCTTTTCTGTTTTTCTCACCGAGTCTTCACATGCTTTCCTTCTCCTTTTATACTCAACGGTTGACAGTTACCTAAGAGAAAGAAAGAGAGAACAACAAATCTTCCTTTGTTTAGTAATTCCGTTTTGAGATAGGGATGGTTAATTTGGATAATTATGGCATGATTGGTATGAGTGAGTGAAATAATGCCTGAATGGAATCAATTTAGGAATGGAATGAAGATGAGAAAGGAATTATATAATTATAATCATTCCAATGATTGGTATGCTCAAGGAATGATAAGGAATGAAATATCAATTATCTTAACAAAATACCAAAACAGTATTATTATTATTATTATTATTATTATTATTATTATTATTATTATTATTATTATTATTATTATTATTATTATTATTATTATTATTATTATTATTATTATTATTATTATTATTATTATTATTATTATTATTATTATTATTATTATTATTAATTATAGCAAATTTAATAATTTAATTAATTATCAATTATTGATAATGATGATAATAGTCATAATAATCGTAATAATTTAAATAGTAATAATGGTAGTAATAATAATAATTACTATTATTATTAACTAAATAGTTAATTGATAACTATTAATTAAAAGTAACTATAAATTATGAAAATATATTATTAGTAAATAAATTAGAAACAATAGTGAATATAGTAATCAATTAATTAATAATATCAACAACAACAACAACCACAAGAACAAGAATATCATTATTGTCGATCAATAAATTAATTAATAATGATTAATTGAGAATATTAAAAATTATTAAAAATATTGATAATAATAATAGAAACTAATTAATCAACTAATAAAATAATAATAATAATAATAATAATAATAATAATAATAATAATAATAATAATAATAATAATAATAATAATAATAATAATAATAATAATAATAATAATAATAATAATAATAATAATAATAATAATAATAATAATAATAATAATAATAATAATAATAATAATTTCATTCCTTGTTGTTAGGAATAGCTAATACCATGTGGGGTGGGAGGAATGGCTAATCCCATGGACATGGGAATAGCTATTTCTTTGGGAATCATTATTCCCATCACAAATTCATACCAATTAAAGGAATGAGAATAAGCAAGTGAACGAGCATTCATTTCCCACATCATTCCTTCATACCAATCATGCCCTTAAGGTTTTGTAAAAAAAAAAATCCTTATCTAATATTAACCACCATCTTATAAAATTGAATAAATAACTAAATACAAATATTATATATATAAATATATAAAACTATAAATTCAGTAAGGTGAAAATAATTAAGTATAAACCATTTTATAAAGCACAAGGTGTTGTAATACCTTGTGAAATCCTAATTTTAACAATAAGATAGAAGAAGAGATATCATATAAGCAAGAAGAGGAACAAAACAACAAAGATTGAAATATAAGAAAAGACTTAAACCAACAAAACAATACAAAAGATTCCGGATAAATAAAAGGAAAGAAAAAAAAAAGTCAAAGATAATTCACCAACGGAAAAAAAACAATGAGAGATGGGGAACAAAACAACACGGATAAAAGACATTAAAAAAAATTGAACAACAAAGTACCACAAAAGAAACTAGATAAACGAAAGGATAGAAAAAGAAAAGTCAAAGACATTCCACCACCGGAAAAAAAAGCAGTAAGAAAGCAAGGAAGATGCAAACGACAAATTAAAAAGAAGATTTATGAACACTGTATTTAAGATGAAAGTGATGAAGAAGTGACAATCACCTAATATATTACCAAATAAAGACGAATAGTAAGACGCTTTCCAAAAAGATCAAGAAAGAAAAGGTTTAAGTTCTCCACCAAAGCCCGACATTTTTAATACCTCTATATATCCTGACTTTTTTTTAGTTTATTATTTTGATTTATTTTAATTTAATTTTGCTTTTATACCCTTCTGTCATGACTTTAAGTTTTTTTATTTATATTATTTTAGTTTTTTTTTGCTAATGCTTCGGATGAAACACAATTATAAAAGCATTACTTAATTATATTCCTTTCTTTTGATTTTATTACTTTTTAAATTACATAAAAATCTATAATTTAAAAAAAAATTGACAGTTAAAAACACAATTTATCATAGTAAATAACAACTTTAAAATATATCACTATAAATAACCGATCTACATACACTTTATTAGAATCATATATTTTTTTTTTAAAACAAAAATATTCATGCAAAAAAAAAAAAAAATTATAAAACAATGAATCAACAATTTTTAAAATAATACAAACAAGTACTCCCAACTATCAAATTTATTTTTGTATTTGTTATTTATTTCACCACTTAATCTTATCATGTTTTACATTTTTTTCCTTTTCTTGCCTCGTTTTGAAAAATTCAAACTTACGTAGTCATCAAATTTCTCCACATATTCTCTTACGACATTCAACAAATGACAGGCCTAATTTCTAACCCTAAAATACCGCAAGTGTACGGGTGTAGATGTATATAGCAGAAGTCAAGGTCGATCCACAGGAATGGGTTAACGAAGTTCGATACCCTAATTATCTAGGATTATCCTAGCTAGACACTAGAATTGGTAGGAAGATTGATTAAGTAATAAACTAATATCACATATAAACTATTAAACTGAATTAATTAATAACGGGAAGTTCCAATCAACGAGAATGTATCCTAGGATTTCGATTTCAGAAGTTACACTAATGATGATTAATTATTAATTTATAAACTTTTAAACCAGTTTTATTATCTATTAGGCGGCACTTAATTAACCTAACTCTTCTCTCGTCGAAGTGACTAAGTCGTAGATTGATTAAGATAATTACTCTCTCGAGTCAATTAATCTTAACAACTCCTAACAGCCCCTTAACCTTTTGCCTACACGATCATAGACAATCGCTATGTGTTATCGTTTATTAACAATTCCCTTATCTCGAAGCGGAATCGTTAAACAAGTAAATTAAACCTAATTGGCCAGATTAAATTCAATTATACGATTAAATCAAACACATAGATAGATAAAAACAACTGGAGTCTATAAATTAAATAATTAAATCAACATTGTTGTAAACCGAGTAGTTTAGCTACTCATGTCTACTAACAAATCGAAACAAGAATTCAAGGAAAACATTGTTAAGAAATTGAAATAAACAAGGAATAATTAAACCCGATAGTCGGCTCGTCGATCTTCGTCTCCTCGCTCTCACGACTACTACTTCGATGTAAAAGTATGAGAAAGTATGTTGTTCTCCAATGTGTCTTCTATGATGTGTATTCTCTCTGATGTTCTATGATTATGGCCTCTATTTATAAGCTGGGGATGAATTCCTTAAGTGATTAGGATAAGAATTCCTTTGGAAACCCGGATTTGCTATAGAACCCTCATTTTATAAGTTGGGGACGAATCTTGGGAGATATCGGGCTAAAATCTTCTTTAGATTAGGATTTGTACATTAAAAACGATAAGGAAACGCGGCCACGCGCATGTATGACGCGACCGAGTTGTGTTTTGACGCAACCGTGTCGCAGGCTGGCCAGATGTGTTTTCAGGTCTGACTTCCAAGCCATTTTCGAGGATCTTCCGGTCATTTTTTGGATTTGGCTCTTTCAAGAAATGTTGTAGCCCTTTGAATCATCTTTCTAACGCCATCAATTGCATCTCAATCGGAGTTGTATATCTCAAGATACGTCCAAAACACTAGAGGTGTATCAATCTGATAGAAAACTCCACTTTTGGGGAACATTTCTGACGCGGCCGGGTCAATTATTGATGCGACCGCGTCACATGCTTGTGTATTTTCCATGTTTCTAGGCCACTTTTGACGCAGCCGTGACCATAGACGCGGCCGTGGTCGACCTTTTTGCTCTTTTAACTCCTTTTTCGTCCGTTTTTTTACCATATTTGACTTGTTTCTTCTCCGAACTTCGTTCAAATAGAATAAATTCTCCTAATAAACTCCAAAATAAGTCAAAACACGTGAAATGACCAATATAACATATATAAATGAATTTCGGCCAAATATGCATACAAATGTTACGAAATAATCACTTAAATCAACCTAAATGCATGCATACACAACGTGTATCAACAAACAAATGAAATTTCATACTTTAGTTTTAACTCTAATTATCTTTGAGCCAAAATAATAAAAACAAATGAATAAAAAAAAAAATATGGATGTTTTTATATATAAAGTTGATGCTTATGTTTAAAAAATAGGAGACTAAAAGAGAAAGAGAAAAAGAGATGTGGAAAGTGATATTTTATGTTTAAATTAATTTTAATGATAGACAATATTAGAAACAATAAAAAAAGACTGTTGCACGTAACAATAAAAATATTAAAAGAGAGACAAGCATGTTATAGAAGCTGATATTTGATAATAACATCTACATGAACGAGTACACAAGCTCAACAGTGAACAAGGACGCGTTATTATTTAACTAAAATACATGTAGATCTTCATCAACTTCAACTCTAAACTTTTATATCCGGTCAAACTCATTGCACCCTGCAACAAACACAAAATAAATTCACCAATTGGCAACAATAATATAAGAGTACAAATTAATGTAGACGCATGTACGTACTTGGAGCAATCAGTTGAAGGGCTGATCTTGTAGGGAATGCTGACACCGCACTGCCCTGGAAGACCGGAGGCCTTGCCGTAGTTGATGCCGGAGTACTGACCGGCAAGAGATTTCAGGCAGCCGCAGGCGGTCTTCCTGTCGGCGGGGGTCTTGGTAGCAGCATAGAGGCCCTTAACACCACCACAACAACTGCCTAGAGGACCTTTGTTAGTCACGTAGGGGATGCATGGGCTCAGGTACGAAACCACCGTGCCACAGCCTACCGCCGCCTCGCCCCGTGGCATCACCGCTATGACGATCATAGCGACGATGAGGACCACACCCATTGGCTTGATAATTCCGGCCATTGCTATCGGAATGCTAGCTAAAATTGCTTAGTGTTTTTAGTGTGTTAATGAAAAAAGCCTAATTGGTGCTAGCTTTATATAGAGAAGATTTCCTTAATTTAATCAGTAGTAGTATTTAATGCTATAGTTTACAGTTGGGGAGGGATATTTATTATGAAATCAGAATTAAAATTTTGATAAGGATTGGTTAAGGGATTTGGAACACTCAATTATTATTTTAGTCTACACGTGTGTGCATGCATTAAAACCGTTTCAAATCCTAGGAGTGAAATACATTTTTCTTGTCGTTGCAGGAACATAATATAGAAGCACGCCTATTAGGTAGTAAGGTATTTGAATTGTATTATTTGATTTAAGATTCAATTTAATTTCATAACTTAAAGAAGACAAAATCATATGAAAAATAAACAAAATTTCAAGAGCGACATTAAAGGTAATCAGTTGTTTTTTTCTTTTTCCTTTTTTGTTTTAAGCCTAGTAACTAATGTTGAGAACTTCTTTTTTTTTTTTATCAAGAACCTTGTAGTAGTTCACTAACATCAATCTTAACTTGTAATTAAAAGGTCACGGTTCTAACCTGAAGATTTTGGAATAGCTTTTTCTGCTTATGAATCTTGGGCCCAACAACCTAAGATAAATAACTTTTCTAATATCATCATTAGTGGAAAATCACGGCCCATATGTCCTAATTGGGCCCAAATTTTGAATATCGCATGGTGGCCCAATTTCGGGTTTCTTGTGCCCTGATTAATTTGGACCAACTTTCAGGTGGGCCGATCACCTAGGCTGCCTACTATGATAAAAAGATATTAAGATATGCAAATATCTATGTAAATTAGAAAAATGTTCAAATTTTACACTTTATAATATAAGAAAAACATTTGCTCGTGAATTTTTTTATGCGAATTTCTATTTTCTTTTTTATATCAGAGTAACAAGACACTTAAAATTGAATTTGTTGTTAAAGTATTTCCTACCAAACAAGCTTTTAGGATCAAGAGTGCTGTGGAAATAATTTTTGAACTATAAATTAACAAGGAAAAATGATCTCATGGAAATTGACACTCATGCAAGTAAAATATTTAATTGTGTAACTTTTCATGAATACGTAGGTAACGGAATAATTTGTAGAAAACCATATAAATTAATTAAATATATAAATTTCAATGTTAAGATTGTAGGAGTGACACCATTGATGTTGTTCTAAGATCGTGAGTGATGGCTCTCGTGCTGATAATGTTCGTGTATCACTATTCCAAGATAAAACTGGAGCAGCCTCTATAATGTCTTCTATCATGATAACGATTACGAGAAGACTATGTAAACATGACCTTGTCAATTAAGTTGTCTATAAGTTTCCTCTAAGAAAATAACCGTGAGAATATGCATGTAAAAATGTAAAGGTTATGCATGTTTATATTTTCCTCTCTAAGCGCTTAAGAGATAGATTGGATCCTCTATTTTAATTTGTGTTACATTTGATATTTCATTATATTTAACACACGTCATATGTTAATTAGTGATGTCATCATATACACATATGGTGTGTAGTGATTGTTTTGAAATATAAGATAGAATACAGATTATGATTATAATTGAGGATCTCATGATCTGCTTAAGAGGCCTGTACAGAGAAGTAACAAGATGCATGTAACTCTCAGAATATTTAAACACAGATAATGATCTTTAGTAGGGTGTTATATAATTAAGTAATTTGAGGATGTTATAAAATTTATGTTTTAAAATCTTTTGAAGTTTAAAAACTTCTATTTACAACAAAAAGTGCCATAACACAATTACTTTGATAGATTTTAGAATACTTCCTCAATGTTATGTCTAGATACAATACCCATATTATGTAGAGAGATTTTCCAAACACTGAGTTTTATTAAACATACACCAAAGTATTTCGGTCGTATGTAATCTCATAATAATTGAATATCGGACTCATGAATACACCCATGCTTCAATTCCGTCGTTGTCTTTCGTGTTCATCAAAATGAAAATATCTTGCAGAGGCACATCCGCCAAGCTTACCCACACGGGCTTCCCAAATCCAAAATCAAATAGTCTCCGAATTTCGACCAATCTGTCACCCATACAACCTTGTAACCTGGGTACGTGGCCTTGGCAGGTTCTGGAGAAGCCGACCCGAGGTCAAGACCTTATGCGAATGAGAGCAGCTGAGAATATCAAGTCTACTATATCTAAAACTGAAAGTACTGAGGAATTGATGAAAACTGTGAACGAACGTTCCGAAACTGTTGATAAGTCTCTCACTACGATATTAATGGCTACTTTTAACCACCATGGAGTTTGATGATTCTCGTAGCATGCATGACATGTCATTGGGTTCACGAATATTACAGCAAGACTTAAGTCATTGGGGGATGAAAGTGGATGATAATTTAATTGTGCATTTTATTATAAAGTCACTGCCCCTAAGTGTGGACCATTCCAAATGAACTACAATGCCATGAAAGATATATGGAATGTGAGTGACTTCACATAATGTGTATTCACGAAGAAACAAGACTTAAGAATAAGGGGTCTCATTTTGCTCATATCATAATAAATTAGTGAGCTGGAAAGAAAGCCGAAAGGAAGGAAAAGGGCAAGCTAGGACTCTATAAAGTGAAATGAGTTCTTTGTCCAAATCTAGAAAAGGGAATATGATAGTCTTAAGTGTAGGTTTTATGAGAAGCTTGGACATTTCAAAAGGGATTGTCAGAAACATAAAGAATTGTCGAAATGAAAAGTACACTGAATGTTCAGTTTGTTTCAAGTCACATTAAGTTGATGTTCCTTATAATACTTGATAGCTTGATCCTGCATCATAATCCTGGAACCAAACATGGTTTCGTCTATAAAAGTTCTTCTTAGTTGTGGCATAAATGTCTGGAGTACATCTCCAAAGAAAATTATGCAGGATGATAAATAATGAAATCCTTCATGATTTAAATTTTATGGATCTTGTTATTGGTGTGGATTGTATTAAAGAAAACAAACACACAAAGAAGGAAGTCACGAGAAGAGCACATCTTCTTGAATTACACGATATTTATGGGAATTTTGATGTTAATCTTTCGAAAAAGAAAGATATTTTATCACCTTTATTATGATTATTCACATTATGATTATATTTATCAATTCGAAGAAAAGTCTCATTCAATATATTCATTAAAAGTATTTATTAATGAGGTTGAAAGGACAATGAGATAGAGGTGAAAATCATCAGGTATAACGGAGGTGGTGCATATTATGAAAACTAATGTTGCATCAGGGCAATGTCTAAGCCCACTTGCTAAATTCCTTGAAAAGCACCGTATCTGTACTCAATATACTATGGTGGTACAACACAACGAAATTGTGTAGCATAAAGGCGAAATCATACTCTTATTAATATGGTTAGGAGTATTTTAAGTAATTCATTTTTACCAACCTCATTGTGGATGTATGCAATAAAAATTGCCATGTATTTATTAAACAGGGTTCCTAGCAAAGCAGTTCCTAAAATACCTTTTGAACTGTGGACGAGTGGGGAACTTAGTTTAAGGCACCTGCATGTTTGGTGGTTGTCCGGCAGAGATTAGAGTTTATAATTCACATGAAAAGAATCTAAAGTTAAGAACAATTAGTGGGTTCTTCATAAATTATCTCGAAAAGTTGTAAGGAATAGGTTTTACTGTCTTAATCAAAGTACGAGAATTGTTGAAACTGATATTGTTAGTTTAATTAAAAATGATGAAATCAGTGGATGTGTTGAGCCACGAATAGTGGACAATGAAGAAGTGAGGGTGGAGAGATTCCTCTACTTAAAAATTCATCTTAAGTTATTGTTTCTGCAGTTGTTGAATCGCCGAACAACTTACAAGAACAACATATAAATGTTATGTTCCCAATGATGAATTTGTTATTTATAAACCTGCAATAGATGAACCACAATAGAAAATAGTAAGAAAGTCCATAAGCCAAGACATTTTTTTGTTTTTTTTATGATTATGTGGTGTATCTACATGAGCCATAATTTGGTATCAGAATTGTTGATGATCTAGTTTCTTTTTCATAAGCCATTAAAACTAATAATTCTACTAAGTTGGATGCTATGAATGAAGAGTTGAAATCAATAGCTCATAATGAAGTCTAGGATCTTGTAAAATTGTCAGAAGAATATAAAAGAATTGTATGTATATGGGTCTTCAAGACCAACCGCAACTCAAATGGCAATATTGTAAGATATAAAGCTAGACTAGTTTCCAAATGTTATACTTAGAAAAATTGCATTGACTACATGGAAACATGTTCGCCAGTGTCCAATAAAATCTGCTTTAGAATTATCATGGTTTTGGTGGCTCATTACGATTTTGAGTTACACCAAATGAATGTTAAAATTACTTTTCTAGATTGGGATTTAGTGAAAGAAGTCTATATGAATCAACTTGAGGGCTTCTGTATTAAAGGAAATAAAAATATGGTGTATAAACTCAAGAAAGTAATATACGGACTTAACCAGGCTTCTTGTCAATAGTATCTTAAGTTCAATGATACAATTACTTCTTTAGAATGTAAGGAAAACACTGTTGACTGGTGTATATATCTGAAAGCCAGTTCGAGTAAGCTTATGACTCTTATCCTATATTGTTGATGACGTCTTGCTTGCAGCGAATGTTCTTGGTTTATTATTTAAAACTAAGAAGTTTCTCGTTGAGAATTTTGAATTGAAAGATATGGGTGAGACAACTTATATGATTGGAATAGAAATATTTCAAGATAAATCACAAAGAATATTAGGGTTGTCTCAGAAAACATATATCAATAAAGTTTTAGAGAGATTAAGGATGGGAAAGTGTTCATCAAGCATTGTTCCAAACCATAAGGGAGATTCAACGTTATGCAATATCCAAATAACGAATTGGAACGTGAGCAAATGAAAGATATTCCTTATGCATTAATTGTTGGTAGGTTGTTGTAAGCACAAACTTATACGAGGCTAGAAGGTTTGGCTGTTACTAAAGCAATCCAAAAATGGACAACTGGAAAGCTGTAAAAAAAGTAGTAAGGTACTTACAATGAACGAAAGATAACATTCTTACCCATTGAAAATCTAATAATTTAGAAGTGATTGGATATTGAGATTCAGATTCTGCCAGATATGTTGATTCTTGAAAATCAACATTTGACTACTTATTTCTATTAGCTAGAGGATCAATCTCATGAAATAGTGTGCAACAGTGTGTAATTGATGCATCCACTATGAAAGTTGAATTCCTAGCATGATGTACGGATACAATTCAAGATAATTGGTTGCGGAAATGTATTTCAGGAATTGGATGATGTCGACAATATTGCTAAGCCGCTGAAAGTTTTGTGTGATAATTCTGCAGCAACATTCTTCTCAAAAGAATGGCAAGTATTCTAAAGGTGTCAAACATTTGGAATTAAAGTATCTTGCCGTTAAAGAAGAAATTTAGAAACAAAAGTGTTGATTGAGCACATTACACACATCCTAGTTGGCTAAATGATTGCCTCCAAAGACATTTATTGGACATGTCGAATGAATGGGCATTATTGAAAAGTCTTAATGAACTTATGGCATGCAATCGACACTTTGAGCTCTCTTATGTGTTGTTTTTGAAAATGAATGATATCATATATCGTCATTGTTGTATACATGAACATTGACATAAAGTTTGATAGAATTTAGTCAATAATTGAGACATTAATGTGGACCGTTACTGAAATTATGAGTCAGTAAGTAGAAAACTAATATTGTGCTACATGGAATGACCTATTTGTGAGTGAATGACATAGAACCACCATGACTCATGTTAGTCTATATTTGATATCGACATTATGATCTGACCAATGATCCCGAAACTTATCTTTATGTTGCACAAATTATGTCGTTATTTAAACCACGGAAGTTTAGTTCTGTCACTTAGACCAAGTAGGAGAATATAAGATTATTGTGGCCCACGTGACATATAATTAAGTTATGAAGATATTTTAAATATCTTTATGGTTTAAATAAAATAATGTTTTGGATAAGTTTTGGTCAGTGTATATCCGATAAGATATGGTTTTCATGTTGATAGACTGTGAATGGATAGCAATCCTAATTGCATTCTGATTCTAATCTTAATTCTATCAGGAATTAGTCCTCTCTACACCTATAAAAGATTACATAATTACATTATTTCTATCACCTGGTTATGATATATATGGTTGCAACATAAGCTTCAGTTGCACAATCTTAAGAAAAGTGGGATTACCATGATAGAGTTTTTAAGCAAAATGAAGGGCTGCTTTGACATCTTAGCCTCTGAACCAGATCAGATACTTTATATCCTTGGAGGTTTAGGCACTGAATATGACTCAGTGATGGTAACAATTGCATCAAGAGCTGATCATCTATCCCAGAGTTGCAAGCTCTGCTGCTGAGCTTTGAATCAAGGTTAGGAAATAACCAACCCTCTCTCACAAATTTTCAGAAGGATCCCAAATGAGTGTGAATATAGTCACTCAGACTAACAAAAGGCAACAAAAACATTCAACAAGGAGGTAGAGGAAACAACTAGGGAGGAAGAAATGGTAGAGGTGGTTTCAGAGGAGGTAGAGGTGGAAGAAAACACTCAAACTAGAGTGACATGTCAGATCTATTTTAAACAAGGTCATACTGTTGATAAATGTTGGTATAAGGCTGATGCATCCTATGTCTCTCAAAGCAACAACCAACAGAATCAGAATCTTCCTAATCCCAGGAACCCTTCACTTAACATGGCTTAGATTCCTAACTACAACACTGAAATGGGAATGGATAACAACCGGTATCCTAACACAGAGGCTTCTAATCACGTTGCAAATGATCTCAGCAGCCTCCACCTCAATAATCAGTGAATACCATGGCAGCTCAAAGGTTCAGATGGGAAATGGCGCTGGTGAGTCTATCTCCCATATTGGTAACACTCTCCTCACTTCCCCTAAAAATTCTAGAGCCGCTTCTTCTTAGAAATCTTTTACATGTTCCTAACATTACAAAAATCTACTGAGTGTTTCTCAATTTGCACTTCATAATTCCGTCTTTTTTTAATTCCACCCTCATGTTTGTTTTGTCAAGGACCAAGTAACACAAGGTGTCTTACTCCAAGGGAATCTTAGAGGTGGCCTATATCATTTCAATTTATAGAGGATGGATCATAACAGCTATGATATTGTAAAAAAGGCCTTACACAGTTGTAATCTCTCTTTTTCAATCAAAGAATCTTCTGATTCCATTTGTCAATCTTGTATTCTTGCTAAAAACCATAGAACACCTTTCCCTGACTTAACTACCATTTATTCTACACCTTTCCAACTAGTTCATACTGATTTGTGGGGACCAGCTCCCACTAAGTCTAGCAATGGCCTTTCATAGTACATCATCTTTGTTGATCATTTCAGCAGATTCACTTGGATATATTTGCTCAAATTAAAAAGTAATGTTGTCACTGCCTTTGATAATTTTCGAAGGATGATTGAAAATCAGTTTTGCACCAACCAAATTAAAGTGCCTTCATAGTGATGGTGGGGGAGAGTTTATTGGTCTAAAAGGTCTCTTGCAGAAATACGGGATAGAACATTGAATGTTTTTTCTCTACACCCCCCAGCAGAAAGGCATTGTTGAAAGGAAGCATAAACATATTTTAGAAATGGGATTGTCTCTAATTTCTTAGTCTCATCTTCCAATACCTTTATGGGATGATGCTTTCACTTCTACTATCTACATCATCAATAGAACCTCTATGAAATCCCTTGAGTATAAAATTCCCTTGGAAACTCTCCACGACATTAAACCTGATTAACAAAGATTGAGAGTCTTTGGTTGCCTCTGCTATCCCATGTCAGACCCTTAACCAAACACAAATTGTAGTGTAGATCTCTTCCATCCACTTTCATTGGCTAAAACACCCAACACAAGGGATATAAGGTCCTTCTTCCTGATAAAAAAGTCCTAGTTACTAGGGATGTCATATTTTATGAAGAAAAAATTCCTATGCTAACACAACTCTTAATCCTTTGCCAAAACCTGTTCATCACTAAGGGATTCTGCCTAATCCACCTATTATCACTTCACATCCCTATTGCACTGATACATATGCCAAAAATGATGATTCCTATCCTACTGATAACACCAACAACTTAGAAAGCTCAAACATTGTCTTACCTGGTCACTCATCCCACAACTCCCATGATTCACATACTGATGAATTTGCTCAAGCCTCTCATCCCTCTCATAATCCTATTCCTATTCCTCAACCCACATGTCACCACATGCTCACTAGATCCAAAGATGAAATCTACAAACCTAAGACTTATGCTCTCAAACTTGTAGAAACTAAGGAGCCTAAAAGCAATAAAAAAGCTGTGAATGATGAAAGATGGAAAGAGGCAATGGAGACTAAGTACAAAGCTCTTATGAGGAACAAAACTTGGACTCTCGCCAAGATGCCACCTGGAAAGAATCTTGTGGGAAATAAATGGTTATTCAAAATCAAGAGGAACTTTTATGGTAGCATTTCAAGATACAAAGCCGGGTTAGTGGCTCAGAGCTTTTCTCAAGCTGCTGGACTTGATTTTTATGAGACATTCAATCCAGTAGTGAAGCCAACAACCATCAGAGTGATTTTTTCTAGCAGTTTCCAATGGATGGGTTGTTAAGCATTTGGATAGGGACAATGCCTTTCTTAATGGTGATTTAAGGGAAGAAATATACATGAGACAACCTCCTACTTTTGAACTTCAAGATCTAAGCACAGCATGATTAGTATGTAACTCTCTAAAGCTCTATATGGGCTTAAACCACAGACTCCAAAGCTGACAACTCCCTCTTTTGCAAAATTAGTGGATTTGTACCATTTACATACTAATATATGTTGATGATATTCTTATCATAGGGAATAATGACAATGAGATCTCCATGGCGATCCAACAATTAAAAGGGCAGCTTTCTCTTTAAGACATTGGAGATGTCCAACATTTCTTGGGAATAGAAATCACTAAAACTAGTCAAGGTCTTCATCTATGTCGAGAAAAATACATCAAAGAGTTGCTGCAAAGGGTGGACATTGCTGATGCCAAGGGCATAGCTACACCATGATCACATCACCAACCTTGTCCAAAACTGATGCTGCTCCATTTTCTAATGGCTTTCTTCTTAGAAGCCAGGTCAGAGCCTTAAAGTATGCCACAATCACCCGTCTTGAGCTCTCTTTTTGTTGTCAATAAAGTGAGCCAATGCATGGTTTCTCCTCTCAACACTCACTAGAGAGCTGTGAAGAGAATCCTAAGATACTTAGCAAGTACTCCCAATCATGGCCTACACTTTCACAAATCTAATACCCAAAATTTGATTAGGTTTAGTGACTCGAATTGGGCCAGTATTGTGGATGACAGAAAATCCATTACTGGAATTTGTGTGTTCTTGGGCACTAATCTGGTACCATGGAAGTCTACGAAGCAGCAAAGTATGTCAAGATCCAGCACTAAAGCTGAATACCAGAGTCTAGCACACCTTACTACAAAAATTATATGGATTCGATCCCTTCTTTATGAGCTGCAATTCCCTACATCTCGTACTTCAGTATCTTGGGTTGATAACTTAAGCACAATTGCTCTAGCTTTGAATCCTGTCTTCCATGCTAGGACAAAACATGTTCAACTTGATTTGCACTTTATCAGAGATGAATTAAGCGTCACACGGCTGACTCCATGTCCAACATGTTCCAACTCAGGATCAGATAGCCGATATCCTCATGAAACCTATTAGTCAGCAATTCTTCACTCGGCTAAGAAACAAACTTTGTGTTGTTCCATTATCCCGGCTCGAACTGAGGGGCGATGTTAGCAGAACTGAAACCTCTTGCATAAAACTTGCTTGCATGAAATATGTTCCCATGCATGAATCCAAGTCATCCTATCACCTTGCCCTTGCCTAATCAGTAGCTAGGAGAGCTTGTTGCCCAAGTATTGAAGCTCAACAGGTCAAACCTCTGGCTGATAACATTTATGATTCAAGAGTACAAGTGCAAGGACCAACATATAAAGAGAAGAAGAAGAAGACAAAGCTACTGCAGCTTTACACAACGGATTGAAGACCAATCCTATGGTCGAGATCGTTTCATTGTATATGCTGGATGGATTATTGTAACCCTAGTTGATAGTCTAGCTAGTTTTATAAATAGGATATATGTTATAAACATGATACACCTTGAATCAATACAACACATCTTACATTTGAGCTCAAATTGTCTTGTATATTCATTATGCCTTTTCTAGCTAGACTTGTAGTTTTTCTGATAAATCTAAGAACAACGAAAAAACTCTCCCCTTCCTTCCAAATGACGCGAACCCAGGATCAAATTTTTAGGTAGTGGATGATCTCGCCACTTGGAATGCCACTACTATTCATTCGACTTCTCTCTCGCTCAAAATTTTAATTTTTTTTCTATTCACTGAGAGAACAGGTCCGCCTTCGACCCATAAGCCCAAATCTAATTGATCCATCATATGATCTGTGATGTGATTATTTTGAATAATCTAGAAGGAAAACATGGATATTTTTGTGTGATATGCTTGATATATGCAAGTATACAATTAGTTTTTTCTAAATTGTATATGCGACACAATATGTCTTTTGATTAATGAGAACTAACACAATATCCTAATCTTTTCCTAATTCTCTATACTAACTCTAGTTGCTTTCGTATTAAGTTGACTCTATCTAGTCAAAAATTGTCACCTTTAATTTTAGCTCATCGATAGTATATGGCATAAGCTTGACAACAACAGAGACCCACATATTAAGATGGATGCCATGTGTGTCACCACAAGAAATAGGGTTGTAGACATTTAAATTTTATGTCTAATCAAATAATGTAACGTGGAAATAAAATATTATATATCAATTAAATATTATATCGATATTTTGGGAGTTTACCAAATTAATTCATAAAGTTAAAGAGATAAAGTAATTGATATTTTAAATATTAATATTTTCCACCAAGTCAATATTGCCAAGTGTCCAAATTATATTTTTGGCAATCAAGACACAATCTAGCATACAATTAAGGATATTACCAAGTTTTTGGTAATAAAATCAAATCATATCAAATCTCCCTACCAAGGCAAGGAGATCAACAAATCAAATCAAATCTCCTATCAAAGGAAAGAAGGATTACCAAGTCAAAGATGGCCAATCAAATCGCACCATTTAATCAAGTGTATATGGGAAGAATTCCAAACCTATAATTAGGTGTTTCTTCATAATTCAAAAACACAAGTCAAGAAGTGAAGACACAAGTACAAGAAGCAGTTGAAGAATTCCAGAGCAATCCAAGGCATTCTTCAAGGCATTCGAGATGTTCTTCAAGATATTCATCCAAAAAAGACGTTAGATCCGAGATTAAGGCGTCAAGCCCCTCAGATTGGCGTTATCCAAGTCTCATATTCAAAGGCGTTCTTCGTTATTCAATGCGATTCAAGGCGTTCATCACAAGATCTCCAAATAGTGACGTTTGATTCGAAATCGAGGCGTTGAGCCCTCGAATTAACGTTATTGAAGTTAAAGACAAATTCGGAAAAGATCTAATTGAAGTTCTACTCCAAATTTTCAGAAGAAGTTGTCAAAGAGAGAATTAGAGGAATTCTAGGGATGGTATTAAAGAATTGTATTTAATTTAATATTCTCAATTTGTAAGAATATTTTTTGTTTAATTATGTATTCAAAAACATTGTTGTTACAACTTTTTGGCACGCCTAGTGGGACAGTCTCTACCTCTCATCTCTCTCTTTGACGAAGATCCTCGAAGTTTAGCAATGGTGACTCAGAAGGCTCTGATGGTCAAGATAAGTTCCTCAAAGTCTTCAAGTGCTCCAAGTGCCAATGTTGGGGTCGTCACGAGAAGCATCTCCAAAGCAATGCAATCACAATCGTCATCATTCAAACCTGGCGAGAAGGATCCGAAGCAGTTCACTGCTAACGTTACAAATGAGGAGGACCACTCTGCATGCTCTACTCCTCGTTATTCATCAAGTTCAGAAGTAGCTCAAGTCATGACTATGAACACTTCAACTCTTGAAGAACAACTAGCAAGTTTAACTAAGGCCATTGAAGGATTTACAAGACATACCCAAGAACAAGATTCGAGAATAGAAAAACTGATGAGCAAATTGACAACGGTGATACAAGTCGTGCTCCTGGGAAAGAACCAGCTGAAGGTCAAGATGAAGTTGAAACATTTGAACGGCTGGATACCATTGACAAAGAGAGGTCTCTAAAAAAGTTATAAGTATCCGCTGAGCGTGTGGTTCCGTTTGACCAGTTGAAGGAGATCATCATGGGAACGATCAAGGAGAAGTTCGATGGAAGCTCGAACTCATCTTTCACCTATACAAAGCCGTATACTCAACGAATTGACAGTTTGAAGATGTCGGCAGGTTACCAACCACCTAAGTTCCAACAGTTTGATGGCAAGGGCAATTCGAAACAACACGTGACCTGCTTTATTGAGACATGCAACGATGTTGAGACTTATGGTGACCACTTAGTGAAGCAGTTTGTTGGATCACTCAAAGGTAACACGTTTAATTGGTATACTGATCTGGATGCAAACTCAATCGATAGTTGGGATCAACTAGAACAAGAGTTCCTTAATCGCTTCTATAGCACTCAGAGGACCGTCAGCATGATTGAACTGACTACACGTACCAATGGAAATAGGAGACCATGTTTGACTACATTAACCGATGGAGGAATCTAATCCTCAATTGTAAAGAGAAAAAAGCTCTTGGACTAAAAAAGATTCACACATGAGAGCTTTCGAATTTCTTTTTTATTTTTTTATTTATTTTTTTTTTTTTATAAAGGCTAAACTCATCAGTCAGCTCGGCCTCTTATGTCAAGGGTTGGTAAGGTCTTGCGTGTTGTATCGAATTAAACCACTTTATTGGCTTCGATACTGGCAAGGCAAGCTTTACGCGGGTTGTTGCAACCATATGGTCTGCAATTCCAAAGGGCTAATACCCCAACAAAGTCTTTACCAGTACAACGCGGAATCTGGTTGATAAGATTGGATCACACAGGAGATGTGCAATTAAGAGGTACATACAAGGGATGCAGTGAGGTCTTCGTTATATTCTCCAAGGAATCCGGCCGCATATATTCGAAGAGTTAGCTACTCAAGCCCACGATATGGAGCTAAGCATGGCTGCAAGTGGAATAGAAGGGCCGCCAATTCAAGAGCCACAGAAATTCAACAATAAACAAGAAGAGAAGAAGGGGGGGGGCAAACCCTTTACCAAAGCCGCAAACAAAGAGTCCATGGCGGTAGTCGCAATGCCCATCAAGCTTAGCCGAAAAGAAGATTCCAAGGCTGATAAAGGTAAAAATAGTCCTCAAGAGCGGGGCCAAAGAAGGTCAACTTTAAAAGAGATGCAAGAGAGGACTTATCCATTCTTTGACTCTGATGTCTCTGGAATATTCGATGATTTGATCAAGGCAAATCTCATAGAACTGCCTGAAATGAAGTGGCCCAAAGAAGCTAGGTAGACTGACGACACAAAGTATTGCAAGTATCATCGATTAGTGGGGCATATAATAGAAGATTCCTTTGTATTCAAAGAGAAAGTCATGCAGCTAGCTTATCAAGGGAAAATAGTACTAGATGAAGGGGATGCAACTATAAACCTTATCGGTACCCTAGAAGGTGATGAACTGGATGATGTCTCGTGCTATATGAAAGATAACCAAGAAGATGAAGAAGGTGATTCCAAGGTTGAGGTTCATGCTGATTGTGCAACTGCAATGACCTTCATAGATGAAGATTTATTGCTTGGATCACAATCTCACAACCAACCATTGTTCGTTAACCGAATTTTGATTGATGGAGGTTCTACTGTGAATGTCCTTCCATACGAGTGATGAAAAATTTAGAGATCTCAATGGAAGATCTTTCGAGCAGTCGATTGATGATTCAAGGATTCAACCAAGAAGGACAAAGGGCCTTCAGCATCACAAACTTGGACCTGTTGATAGATGACATGACCTCAACTGTGTTGTTCTATGTAATAGATGCCAAGACATCGTATAACATGCTTCAGGGTCGACCATGGCTACATGAGAATGGAGTGGTTCCTTCGACTATACACCAATGTTTCAAATATTGTCATCAAAGCATTGTCAAAAGAGCGTTAGGGGACGACAAGCCTTTCATTGAAGCAGAAGCTCACTTTGCTGATGCAAAATACTTCTTCCAAGATAAGAAGGTAGTTAAGATCAAGGAAAATAAAGTAGGCAAGGAACCCATGGGAGATTAAGGAGACAAGAAGGATAAGTCATCGGTTGAATCCTATGAAGGCACTAGAGTTGAGCCAGTGAAAGATCTGACACTCCCTCTGACTCAAATTGATTAAAGAAAACCTTGTCCTTTACCATTTGAGGGATTTGTCCGTCTAGTCAATGGACCCAGAGTTGAACGCGGAGGATTCCCAACAACCGAAGTTGCTAAGTGTTACGACCCAAAAGCATTCAAGTTTCTTGTCAAGAACGGATTCGATCCGCAAGAGGACTCTATATCAAGGGGTTCTACCATACCTGCAGACCATCAAGAACATAGGCTCACTGCTATGCAAAAGATGCTTAGGAAGAGTGGCTATGTTATCAGAACCACCAAAACGGGCGTTGGGTTCATACCGACAAGTTCCATCCGTATTGCAATTAAAAGAGCCGAAAGTAACCACGTTGTTGAAGAAGAAGTCTTGACCCTCTATGAAAGAGTAAAAGAAGTAAAGTGCTTCATCTTCGCATACACAAAGACTTCAGAGCTCGTTTCTATCTCGTACGAAGCATCAGGCCACCTTGATTGTATCATGTGGAGAAGTTCTAAGGCTAAATTGCAAATTATAATTCTCACTCGAGTCGGGGGCAACGAAGAGGATGATAGAGAAAGTATGGCGTCCTCAAATTACGTCACTACTAGCGTTTGCCGTACAACTTCTCGAGATATTGAAGGTGATATGTAAAGAAAAAAATTTATTAAATTCTTCTAAAGTAGAAAATGCGAAATGTTCTTTTTCTTGACTATAAATAAAATATTTGTCCTACAAATTTGCGTTAGCTAAAAAAGGCTTATGAGGCGGAACAAAATGAGTATTTTTCTTTTATTTGTAATACTAGATGTCCCACCCATGCGATGCACAAATGAGTACTTTTCAATAATAATAATATATAATAAAATTATCAGCTTATATATTATTTGAGGAATCAGGAGTTGATATTTTGTTTTCCAATTATCTTTCTTCCTCCTTAGATGTAGTTTTTTAAATTTAATATCTTTCATTATCAAAAATTAAAACTACTAGTTAGATTTTCATAAATTTTGAATATTCATTTTTATATATTTACGATTAATACCTTTCACTGTCATAAATAGAAACTACCAATTATATTTTCATAAATTTTGTAATTCAATTATTTGAATGCATGATTTGAGGTTGCTGAATATTTTAAGTACCACCTACAAAGCTTCTTCAATATGGGAAACATCAAACCCTTTGCAATCCTTCATATCGGTGACCACGGAGGAAACTTCATCTCGCATAGCTGAAATGCAGTCTAAAGGCCTCTTTGATATCGCCTCGCGCAAACCATCCCAAAGTAATTGAAGATATCTCCTTTTGCAGCTAAGAATGATGTTCATCCGAAAAAAATAGACGTTGCAACAGCAATTTTAGGCGTCGGAATGGCGGTAACATCATTTTGAACTTTTTGGGGCGAAGAAGAAACATCGGTGAGTGAATCCTGCACTGCAGCTGATCCCACACTTCCTCCCGACTCTTCTTCCTCATCGTCGGCAAATAATTCCCTCTCCAACTAAAAGAAGAGCATAGAAAGTAAGAAAAACTCTTACAACATATAATACAAAATAAAGAAGGCGAAGAAATGATGAAAAGAACATCTCGTCCTAAGTTTTGTGATGGTTGCGGGTCACCTTTCCCATCATCCTCAACGGGCTTCGATGACTTGGGAGCTTTGCGTCTTTTCCAATGTCTTTCCTCTCCACTACTACTCTTCTCGGTTGTGAGTTTTGGAGGTTTCTTCCTTTTGAAGTTCTTCGATGGCTGCTTACTAGGCTAAGGTTTCACCAACTTTGTAATGTTCTTCTCAAAGTAATCTCCATGAACCCGACTCCATCACTCTTTATAATCGGAAGAATAGAACTTCTTAGCATTTGGAGGAGCATGTGGTAAATATGCTTTTGACATAGACTTATGCGACATGCTTAAAAACCAATGTGTGAGTCCCTCATTCAAAGAAGCTTCACGTATGTCTCTGATAAGTGATCAGGGATCTGACTGATAGAAACCAAATTGGCGAATGAATCTATGAGGACTGTTCAACAATGAAACGGTTGCCTTGGTGGCAAGTAAGATAACTCGAGCGAATAGCCGTAAAAAAGTTCCAACCGCGTCCTTGTACGCAATCGTCATCAGTAAACCAGCAGCCGGTGAACTTATCAAGAATGTTATAGGTCCAAGCTATTAAATCCTCTTTGTGTATTCGCACATGTGCTTCTTCTAGCTCAAAATGCTTTGCTCCTCATTCACCGGAATAAACTGCCATAGTGGGCAAGTGCATCCCTTGTTTGAACCGAAAACTGGGCCTTGAAGTAGCAAGCTAGCCAACCATAAACGAAATGAGCTGGAAAAGTTGATCGAACTCAAGACGGCCGGGGAAAACTTGCGTTCTTGTTTAAACATCTGTAAATGTTTGCTAGAACAGGAGCGGCAAGACCAACTAGCTTTCCCACAACCATCATACTAGCTATCTTGAAGGTAGCGGAACGTATACAGTCAATTTCGCCGTTGGGTAGAACAAATGTGCGTAGCCAACAAACTAGGTGTGCTGCTAAATATATCTCTTCTCGTCTCCTCCGAATTCCAAGCCTTTCTAATACATTTTGTTCCATCGCTGTCCATTCTTCAAATTTGGTCAAATTTCCGGTAGGATTTTGAGTTTCTTTGGGACGACTCTTTGTTCCTCTAGTTGCCACTTGTTTGTCACGACGGGGAGGTGGATCGTATTTATGCACTTTCTTTGACCAAAACTTAACCCAAGTTTCGATCGACATGGAAGAGATGCGAGATCTATCAGTGTGTCCCCGAAGTAAGTGATAAGCTTGGAACAAGTACTTGCAGCTTGGGGGCAGGTATAGGTTCACGGATCTGTCAAGAGTGGCGGTAAGTTCTCCCGAATTTGGAATCATTTCATCATAAAGATATCCGCTCATTGGGAGGCCTGCCAAGGAATGAATGTCTCACAATGATATTGACATCTCTTTGTGGGAATTCAACAGTGTGTTGGTGGAGGGGCACCACGCCTTGTAAAACGCCTTGAGGACTTCAATGTTGCAGTCGTATGTGAAGAGTGATTCGTAAACAGCGTCGTATATCTCCGCGGCGTTCAACTTGCGGCTACAGCGAGAAATGATGTCCTCGGTCTACTCCCATTAACCTTGGATGTAGCGGAATTCACCGAGAAACTCGGTAGAGTTGCCCCATGTGGCTTTGCCTTCAATGATGCATCGCCCAAAAGTTTGAAGTGGGTTTGAGTCTGCCGATGGTTGATGGTGAGTAGAATTCAAAGTCCATGTCTTTGATGTCTTACTCAAAGTAACTCTTAGGACCATTGAGGCATATGAAAGGGAGTCGTCAAATTCGGCAATTTTCTCGCGTAATCACCGATAAGGGATTCTTGAACCGACAAGAGGGTGCCTTTATCTTCAGGTTGATTTTTGTCATCGAGAATCACCAAGTGTTGCATTCCGGAAGAGGATGTGATTGTTTTGAGACAAACCATCGTGATCACTACCACGAAAAGAGAAAAAGAGATGATTCGTGAGAAATTGAAACACGTCACAAGATGCAAATAAATAAAGAAAAAGGGAAAAAGTGATCTTGTTTGTATGCTAGCAGGGCAAGTTTCATCAATGCTGGGTTTGATAATAACATTTAATCCAATCAAATGTCTTAAAATTTTCAAGCACCGGAACAAATAAAGTGAAATGTACATCACAGCATGTTGAAAAGAAATAATTTGCAAACACAGTGATACCAAGAAAAAGAAAGGAAAAGGACGAAAGGGAGGGAAGATGTGACAAGCTAGTCGGCATGCATGAGCATATGGTTAAAAGTGAGTTTTATTTAGTTTGTTTTGTAATAAGGAAATTCCTCTTATGTACTGGCCATGAAGATGAAGATAATGGTTGATTTAATTTGGCCATTATGAGCATATAGAAAAATAAAAGATGAACGATGAACAAAATCAAGTAATAAGGTGATTTACTACTATGCTATGAAAGCATAAAAGAGAACAAGATGATACCGTGAAGCTGCGAAATTCTGCTGCTTGAGCAGGGCCAGTAAAAGTCCGAATTTGAGAAGCGGTTGAGCGAAATTGGAGGGCTGGAAGCAAGACCTCGAGCTATAGAGTCGAGATTAGTATTCTGTCGTTGACCTTCGGGCATGTAATTCAGGTTTGACTAATGGAAGAATGGTGACATGATGTGTAATATTTTGTGAATACAAACGGAAGCCACAAATAGGGAGCGTATGTGCACATGTATTTCGGTCAGACTCATATGTGAAAGTTGAAGAGTGTGCAGTGGTAGAAGTATTCAGGCTATGCTGAACGTTATTCATGCATGCAAGGAGGCATAATATATGTAACAATTCTTAAAAAAAAAAAAAAAAAAGCAACACAAGACAAATATGGTTGCAAGAGTTTATACATAAGTCTCGGTTCTATATTGCTGGTTTTGAGCACCTTGGTCCATAAAATTGTAGATTTTATAAATGAAGAAGAAGAGGGTTATACCTGACGTTGTAGAATATATGAACCTTAAAGCTGTTGAATCCAAAACGAAATAGAAAACTGGAATAGAGTCTTGCCAGAAGAAGCAGAACCGCTGCCTGCAAAAAGAGATGAAAGTAATTCATCTAACATCTTGCGAGCAAGATTCGGGGAGCATATTGTGTATATTAAAGGCTGCGAGAGATGACATCAAACACTAAGAATGCTACACTCACGGAAGCATAAAGGAGCAAGAGAAGTTTCAGGATGGTGAGGGAATGGTCATCAATGCACCCCTTTAAATAGTTACACACTAATCGCAGCTGATAAAAAGTTTTCGTTCAAAAGGAAATACATTCATTATTTTTTTTTTTTTTTTTTTTTAGTTTCTTGGAGAGGAGGTAAAATTCGAAAATCATGTCCTTGTGTGTAATCTCGTGTGTACGCATGAGGAGGCTGAAGATAAAAAGGATTCATTTTCCTAAATTCTGAATAGGCTGTGAATTGCTGCTTGAGCAGGGCCAGTAAAAGTCCGAATTTGAGAAGCGATTGAGCGAAATTGGAGGGATGGAAGCAAGACCTCTCGCTATAGAGTCGAGATTAGTATTCTGTCGTTGACCTTCGGGCATATAATTCAGGTGGGATTAATGGAGGAATGGTGACATGATGTGTGTAATATTTTGTGAATACAGACGAAAGCCACAAATAGGGAGCGTATGTGCATATTGTGTATTTCGGTCAGACTCATATGTAAAAGTTGAAGAGTGTGCAGTGGTAGAAGTATCCAGGTTATGCTGAATGTTATTCATGCATGCAAGGAGGCATAATATATGTAACAAAAAAAAAAAAAAAAAAAACCAACACAAGACAAATATGGTTGCAAGAGTTTATACATAAGTCTCGGTTCTATATTGCTGGTTTTGAGCACCTTGGTCCATAAAATTGCAGATTTTATAAATGAAGAAGAAGAGGGTTATACCTGACGCTGTAGAATATATGAACCTTAAAGCTGCTGAATCCAAAACGAAATAGAAAACTGGAATAGAGTCTTCCCAGAAGAAGCAGAACCGCTGCCTGCAAAAAGAGATGAAAGTAATTCATCTAACATCTTGCAAGCAAGATTCGGGAAGCGTATTGTGTATATTAAAGGCTGTGAGAGCTGACCTCAAACACCAAGAATGCTACACTCACAGAAGCATGAAGGAGCAAGAGAAGTTTCAGGATGGTGAGGGAATGGTCATCAATGCACCCCTTTAAATAGTTACACACTAATCGCAGCTGATTAAAAGTTTTCGTTCAAAAGGAAATACATTCATTATGTTTTTTTTTTTTTTTTCGTTTTTTGGAGAGGAGGTAAAATTAGAAAATCATGTCCTTGTGTGTAATCTCGTATGTGCGCATGAGGAGGCTGAAGATAAAAAGGATTCATTTTCCTAAATTTTGAATAGGCTGCGAAATTCTGCTGCTTGAGCAGGGCCAGTAAAAGTCCGAATTTGAGAAGCGGTTGAGCGAAATTGGATGGATGGAAGCAAGACCTCGAGCTACAGAGTCGAGATTAGTATTCTGTCGTTGACCTTCGGGCATATAATTCAGGTGGGATTAATGGAGGAATGGTGACATGATGTGTGTAATATTTTGTGAATACAGACGGAAGCCACAAATAGGAAGCGTATGTGCATATTGTGTATTTCAGTCAGACTCATATGTAAAAGTTGAAGAGTGTGCAGTGGTAGAAGTATTCAGGTTATGCTGAACGTTATTCATGCATGCAAGGAGGCATAATATATGTAACAATTCTTAAAAAAAAAAAAAAAAAAAAAAAAAAAAAAAAGCAACACAAGTCAAATATGAACCTTAAAGCTGCTGAATCCAAAACGAAATAGAAAACTGGAATAGAGTCTTGCCAGAAGAAGCAGAACCGCTGCCTGCAAAAAGAGATGAAAGTAATTCATCTTACATATTGCGAGCAAGATTCGGGGAGCGTATTGTGTATATTAAAGGCTGCGAGAGCTGACCTCAAACACCAAGAATGCTACACTCACAGAAGCATAAAGGAGCAAGACAAGTTTCAGGATGGTGAAGGAATGGTAATCAATGCACCCTTTTAAATAGTTACACACTAATCGCAGTTGATAAAAAGTTTTCGTTCAAAAGGAATTACATTCATTATTTATTTTTTTTTTTTTTTTTTTTTTTTGGTTTCATGGAAAGGAGGTAAAATTCGAAAATCATGTCACTGTGTGTAATCTCGTGTGTGCGCATGAGGAGACTAAAGATAGAAAGGATTCATTTTCCTAAATTCTGAATAGGCTGCCTTAAGAACTGATGAGCAGTTAATTGCTGAGCCCTGTTCTGTTGAAAAATTTCAGAATCTCTTCTCTTGTTTAAGCAAAAATCTTTTTCTATCTCTCTTTAATTAGGTGGTGCGTCAGATGTGTGTTCTAAATATTGGGATTGATTTGAGGTATGTGCTTGTATGTAAATTAGACAAAGTGCAAGAAATATTTCGTCAGTTGAAGAATATTTAGCTGATACTGGATGTAATTTGCTAAATATAGCAAATAAATTTTGAGAAGGTGAAATAAGGAAAGCTGCAAGGCTTAATGATGCGGGCACAAGTGAATAGTTGAAGATGTTGGAAGATTTCACTTTGGGAAATTATCTCATGGAAATGTCTCCTACGACAAATAAGTTTGGATTTGGGCCTCCGAATTCGAGGCCCAAGTGGCTCTTCTTTGTGGTTAGCTACAAGTGTTTCTACCGTTATTATAATTTTTCGGGCTCATTGTAATTAATTGAGATGCTATTTCGGGTCATCAAATAAAAGTCTCCGATAACTTATAAAATCATGTATAATTTTTTCGAAGTCCAAATAAAGAATAAGTGGGTTCGCGATTCTTTCACTTTAAATACTCGGTGTTCAAGGGGGCATTTGTAGACATTTAAATTTTATGTCCAATCAAATAATACCACGTAGAAATAAAAGATTAAATATCAATTAGATGTTATATCTATATTTTGGGAGTTTACCAAATTAATTCCTAAAGTAAAATAGATAAAGTAATTGATAATTTAAATATTAATATTTTCCACGAAGTCAAATATTGCCAAGTGTCCAAATTATATTTTTGGCAATCAATACACAATCTTGCCTACAAGGAAGGATATTACCAAGGTTTTGGTAATAAATCAAATCATATCAAATCTCCTTACCAAGGCAGATCAACAAATCAAATCCAATCTCCTAACAAAGGCAAGAAGGATGATTCAAGGCGTTCATCACAAGATCTCCAAATAGTGACGTTTGATCCGAAATTAAGGCGTTGAGTCCTTGAATTAACGTTATAGAAGTTAAAGCCAAATTCGGAAAAGATCTAATTGAAGTTCTACTCCAAATTTTCAAAATAAGTTGTCAAAAAGAGAATCAGATAAATTTTAGGGATTGTGCCAAAAAATTTGTATTTAATTTAATATTCTCAATTTGTACGAATATTTTGTGTTTAATTATTTATTCACAAAATTTGTTGTTACAAGGGTCTTTTGACACCACAAGAAGTGGTCTCAAATAATGAGTATTTGTCATAACCTAAGTGAAGTGATCTCAAATAATGAGTATTTGTCACAACTTATGAGTGTTTGTCACAACTTTATTGTCGTCTCAATAACTCAGACGTAAATAATATATTTGTCACCACAAAAGTGGTCTGAAATGTGTCTCAAATATTTTTTGCAACAACTAGTTGTCTTTAAAAGTAGTATTAAAATTGTCTCAAATAATTTGTAGAGAGATTTTTTATAACAAGTGGTCACATATAACTTATTATTAGTGATCACAATTGTGGTGTCAAAAAGTGATACAAAAAAAAAAAAACCTCTTTTATTGTAGTGTGTATATATAGAATTATTAATGTCCATAAACGATAAGCAGTGCATGAAAAAAATCAAATTGGAGTCGGAAATTAGTAACAAATAGTATCGGTTACTAAATAAAAATAAAATAGAAATAAAATAGTGACGGAAAGTGACCACAAATTATTAGTATACGAGTAATGACAAAATAACAACCGAATATTAGAGACGGATTACTCTATTATGTATGTAATTTGGTCTCTAATTTCATAATAGAGATGAAAATTCTGTCACTAAATTTAGAAAGAAAATAAAATAGTCTCTAAATTTTAAGACAAGCATTATAGAGACAAAATATTTCACCTTTAATTCGTCATTATTTTAATTTAAAGACAGATATCATATAATTAAAAATAAATATTTTGGTTTCTAATTTGATCTTTTAGGCAACATGGTTTGGTCATGTGGTAGTTATCAAATGTGGGCCGATATCAAAAACCTCTTATTTGGTACAATAGTACATTATTAATTATAATTTATTTATATTACAATACGTCACTCCTCGGCACGTACTTGCTTGCAAATCATATTTACCTGTGACTAATCTCACTTCACCCTGTTAGAACAAAAGAAGACGGAATAATTAAGTGCAAAATTTTTCAGTTTTCCTACCTACAAGAAGGTAAGAACTGGTGTTGAACTCAAATTGTAATTAAATACGTACTTTGAGCAATCAGTGGAAGGGCTGATCTTGTAGGGAATGTTGAGACCACATTGACTAGGGAGTCCGGCAGCCTTGTCGACATTGACGGTGCCGGAGTATGATCCGGCGAGAGATTTGAGGCAGCTGCAGACGCTCTGGCGGTCCGCGGTGGTCTTGGCGGCGGCGTAGAGGCTCTTAACGCCGCTGCAGCAGCTGCCCAGAGGACCTTGGTCGGTCACGTAGGGAAGGCATGAGTAGAGGTAAGAAACCACCGTGCCGCATCCCATCGTTGCCTCACCCTGCGGCGCCACCGCCATGATCAGCATGGCGGCGATGACAACAATCGACATTTGCTTGCTTGTTGGGGCCATTGCAATTCAGAAGTTTCAAAAGGTGGTGGATGGAGGAAGTGTGTGGTGTGATGTTTATATAGACAAGACTTAAGAGTTTGTTGGTGGAATCAGCAGTTTCAACTTTATTCATTTCTAGTAAATTTTACCAGGCTTTGTGGAAAAATAAAATAAACAACTCTCAATGTTTAATACTGATTTAGTTTATACTTAATAAAATGTCATTTGACCTACTAACTTTAAAATTAGATCCAATCATGGTAAAATAATTAAAAATATTGTTAAAATTATCGATGTATAAACCCATTGAGTATAAACCCTGAAACAAAAAATAATCCTGAACCATAAAATTTGAGTGGTGAATAGAATATATTTATTAGTCCGAGAGTCCTAAACATAAAACTGAAGATCAATTATAAACGTTAAACTTGGTTAATAAATCCTAAATTTACTTGCTACAACAATTATAGTTAATCAACTTTTGGAATGAAACACGATAAAAAAAAAAAAAAGTAGGACAGGAAATTGCATGTGCATGAGAAGACATGTAGGACTTATATTTCTGAATTTGCGAGCAAAGAAAATGTATACTTTCTTCGTTAAAAATAGTAATTTAGATTTTAGAACAATATAAAAAACGATATATCCTCCCTTAAAAAAGTAGTGACGGCGATTCTTTTTCATAATTGAGTTTTGTTTGCCCTATTTAGGTTAATCAATTTTATAGACTTAAATCCATGCCATCGGGGAATATGTGTTTTCTACTTAACATGGATGGATTTTGAATGTTAAAATACTTAATTATTGTTTATTTTGAGGTTTAAATTAAAATTTTTAAATTCAATACAATTGTATCCTATAAAATATATCTATAATATTACATTACTACTTACAATATAATATTACAGCCACTAACCTTTTTCAGTATTGATTTGACATATACAGCGCAATCATACTCTATACAATATTAAAACAAACATACATTTATTATTAACCTTTATTTCTAAATTTTATGATTTCCTCTGACCCACTTGAACTTAAATCAAACACCCTCTTAAGGTATGAGTGTTACTCAGTTTTGTTTTATTAAAAAAAAAACAAAGTTAAACGAATATATTAAAGATGCATCTGCTGCAGTAGTGATGTTTGATATTGTAATTCAATCTTGAAAGACCATGTCCCCACCAATACTTAAAGCGGCCCATAATAATTATAAAAATCCACTAAAGTTTGAGTTGCCCCACTTATGATTCCATTCCTAGTGTTGATATTATATTGGAAGAGGTGTTTGTTGATATATAGTTGGTAGTTGGGACTTGGGCTGTTAATTATTTGCTTCACACGTGTCCATACAATCAGGAAGAACCGCAGATTTATCAACTCCACTATCAGGTCACCCACTTTATTTACTTAAATATCCTTTAGTGTTTTGTTTTGTTTGTTTCTTTTCTTTTTAAACCATATCAACAAATATATTACCTTCTTATCAAATAAATACTCACTCCATTTTATATAATTAACATTTTAGGATGAAAGACAAGAATTAAGCAATACATTTTTTTAACAGATATACCCTCGTATAATTAGTTGTTTCTTTCCTATGAATTCTAAAATATCACATCTTTAAATAATTATCTTCCGTATTCTTTGTCAAGATTTTACACTAAAGACTATTTAAGAAATCAGTAGTTGCAAGTTATTGATTTTGTATGTACGTATTTGTAATAATGTGGTTTAGAAATGCATGTTGTGAATAAATATTAAATAGAAAATCCTGGCATAACAACAAATTAAATAATTATACTAATTAATGAGTAGACCAACTCAAATATATATTTTGGATGTCGATTGCAAAGAGCAACTGATGAGTAGAGTTTGTTGTAAGAGAGGGAGGGGTTTGTGGAGGAGCAAATGGGCTGCCACAGGCGGCAGTGGACGACGAGGTCAACAACTTGCTCTACTTTGGATTCTATGTTTTCTAATTTTATTTAATTATCGTTTTTTTCTAACTTAACAGGACACGTCCTCATTGTATTTAGATTTATGACAGATGGCTTACACAAAGCCGAAAAATTGCAGCCACATTTGGTAAAACACGCCTCCTAAGTTAATCACCCATTGTATTACAGTATAAGGGATAAATCGTAAAAGATTTTGCAAGTTCAAATATATTATATTATACAAATAGGTTACGTTACAGGATCAATAATTAGTTCAATTTTCTCCAAACAACACTATCATCCGGAAGTCTAAAAGATAAGAACAAACAATATGAAGAGATGATAAATATCATTGCCTACATTACAAAAACCAATATTATTTGCTAATTGTTGTCTAAAAGAAAATACACCTTTCTCTAGATACATGTTCCTCATATTTCCAACTAGTTAGTGTCTTGGTGATTGTATCCTCATCATCCGACTCTTCATCGCTCAATTAAACCCATTTTCTTGAAGTATTGCACACTCATTTCGATCGTGGCCTAATCCTTTACACTACTGATACTCAACTATATATTTAACCCCTCGGCAAATTGATTTCACCTTTCTTAGCACCCATTTTCCTCACTAATTTCTTATTTATGCCCTATTCTATTAACCTCATCTAATAGGCCAAAAGAAAACCAATCAAATCTTTCAGTTTTAGTGTATTCAAAAATCTCTAACCTCTCGAACAGCCACTGTGAATATGTGATTGTTAAGTGTTTTTTGGATCCGATTTATTTGTATAAATCGAGATCATGCGGGTGCATTTTATCCACACCAAAAATTTGTTCTTGATGGGCGATTGACGGTGGAAGAATGTAAAAGGCGATCGATCCCGTGTGAAATTTGGTGATTATTTGGGTAAATATAGATCCTGCAATCGAATGAGTAAATGTATCAGTTGTTCAATAGCTTTTTCCTCTCTTGTATTATTGCTTGGACACACGAGATTACAATAGGGTTTTACAAGGAATAAATGGGAGGTATTTATAAAGGTAATTGTATTCTTGCATGATTGACACGTTTCGGCCAGGTGGCAAGCCTGAGCGACACCTGTCTGTCAGCTGGCTCAGATTTCTACCAGTGTGGATCCTACGTATTTTCCATGTGGTAGACACGTGGGGGTCATCATTAGAGGAGGAGTGCGATCTTGCAGAAGTGGTCACATTAGGGTAAGCATGTGGCGAAGGAACGGTCTTCTTCTTCAGTGCTACAGGCTACTGGCGATCTGCATGTGATCAGACTTGGGGGCAATCTTGATTGTTTCATGTGGGTGGTATTGGTTACAGTCAATGATAGGCGACCTCAAGTCACATTGCCTTTGTAATGGGGTCGGCGATCAGTTGCTTATTGTGATTTGCGGCTTAAACCTTAGCGATTATGCAATATATATCCACAACTGCCCCCTGAGTTGGGGGATCGGTGCAGCGAGAATGATCTTTGAACTCACTCTCTTAGATCAACGCGAATCTAAAATTTAAAATTTTAAGTTTTGGTGGGAGGGGGAGGGGAGGAATCCTTATGTGGCGGACACGTGTCAGCACTTTTCATCCATGTGTTATTGACGTGGCATGGCATGTGTCCTCTCCTCATGGTATAACAGTTGAGTACTTCGCATGCTCGCCAGGCAAGGACATGTGTCATGATTTCATTTGTCCGTCGTGCGGCTACATCTCAGCCATTACGGGCATTAATTGTGTCCGTTCGTTTTCTTTAGTTATGGGCCCTGGCCCTATAAATAGCCTTTTTCCATTTCATTTTCTTTTTTTACTGTGAGTGAATCTCAGAGATTTCTGGTGCTGCTTTGACTTGTAGACCGCCTTAGTAAACAAACACAGCTAACATTTTTTGTAGTATTTTTATTTTGTTTTCTCCTTCTACATCTATGTCCTCTCATTCGTCCGAGAGTCCTTCTAAGGTTCGTAAGGGGGGGGGGGAGAGAGAGAGAGAGAGAGAGAGAGAGATAGAAATAACCGAACAAACTCTCCATGAAGTAGGATATACTGATGGGGAAATTGCTACTTCTTTTGTAGGTGGCAATGTCGACGTTATTCAAAAGGCAACCAAGTACTAGAGGATCCTTCAACAATTATGTTGGATGAGACAGCCTTCGGCACCCCCCCCCCCCCCCTCCTTGCGGTTAAGGTAATGACATTGGGCATGGCCAGCTCCCATAGTGTGACGGACGGTGTGTACAAGGTCCGGTTTACGAATCTATACTAACTCTCAACGAATTCCTAGAATTTTAGGTGGAGGAATTTGTTTCACAACTAGAGGAAGAGTGGGAGGGAGAAAAATCTCAAGCTTTCCTAGGGGTGTTCTGGAACAATATAGAGGCCATGACATTGACAAAGGTGTCGATTTAAGTGAAGTCGTGGCAGGACACTCATTTTGGAGGTATCTTGCGCATCTGGCGGTCAAGGAAGAGAACTATACTTCTTTGCAAAATTTTAAGGTTGATTCAAGAAGACGACTGCTGATATGGGTCCAAGAGACAGTCTTCGTTGCAAATGCCTATGCAAGCATAGTGACCTCAATTGATCTGTACGCCTCGGGTGTAGAATTCAATGTTCCAGGGAATGTGCGTTTCCATGTTCCATATAAGGATGAGAGGGTGGACAGTCCTCCCATGAGCTATGTGGCGGCCATGTACTGGATCTTGAGGCAAGAATCTGATTCCCCTTACAAACTATTATGAGCCCTTATCTGCGTTATTGGGGGATCGTACCATCTTAGCTTGCAGTCAACAGTTGGCACATAATTATAGCGACCGTCATCCTATTGAGGAAAAATGATTTTCTTCCTCCCACACCGGAGGAGATGTCTTTTATGTATACCTCACCATTCGTGATAGAAACAACAACGATTGGTACCATGTTTCGGCTCATAAGAGTGATGAACGTGAAAAATACCGTTTTTCTTCGAATATTTCATATTTTGATGTGAATTGCAAGTATTTAACATATCTAACTACAATTTCGTGTTTAATTGTATTTTCTGGCTGATTTTCCTTTTAAATATGATTTGATACGATTTTGGGTATTTTTTAGTCATGGTTTGAAGGTTAGGAAAATCTAAGAAATCAAAAAGATCGATTGCACCAATTTTCTCACTCTGGCCTACATCCCGAGGCCCAAAATTGAATCAAATTAGGCTGGGGTTAGGCCCAAATTAATTTTTTCTAAGTCACGAACAAAAGTCGCACGTATTTCTCCTTTCAGCATGCAAATCGAGGCCTAAACAGGACCAAATTAGACTCTATAAAAGAATGACTCGAAGATCTTCGAGTCATGGACAAGAGTCGTGAAGGGGTCAGATCGAGAAGACGAGATGAAGACACCCAAAATGGCGGCAAGACGCACGAAGAAAGGGACAAAAGCAAGCTAAACCAAACTGGTACCGGAGGCTGCCGTCGGCTGCCGGTCTAGTTGCCGGTCCTACAATCCCTCAAAATCTTCTGGATTCGCCCAAAAACCCGGTATCAGGTGCTACTGCCGGCTGCCGGTCCGGAGGTCTGCGCGGTTTGCTCGGTTGCCTCGTTTTTAGCATGTTGTCTCTGTATTTCGATCGTAACGTTGTCATACGAACTCGGAATCAAGGGATTCAAGATGCTACACGACCGCAAGACAAAGCCCTTCAACATTTGTGTTTGGGCCAAGAGCTAATTAGACTGAGTCAAGCACGAATGTGGGGCATGACTCCCAACTTATGATCCCTTGCTCTCTAATTTATATTTTACTATTGTTCCCTTACTACAAGTCTTATTTTCATCAGATTTTGGTCTTTTAGGATACTATGGTTAGGTGCTTATAAATACTCCCTTCTCTCTTTTCATTTTCAAGAATCAATATTGCCTCCTTTTGTAATCTTCCCCTACTCCTCCCTTCTCCATTTTTGCATATTTTAGTAGCGTAAGGTAGAGTTTTCTTCCTCCTGTTCAAGGAGGAAGCCCTCTTTTGAGAAGAACTTGGGGATTGTTCGCGGGCTTGTGATACCTATCTATTTATCAAAGGATACGAGGATTCTTCAATACATTAAGAATTTTCTATCCCTTCTCTTTATTTTCTGTTTTTCTTGTTTTTATTGCTTGATGGTGCTTGGTATTGCTTTGATGATTTGTGAGTGATTTTGTGTTTCCCAAAGTTCAAGAGTAGCCCAAGCTTCGGGTTGATGATTGGTTGATTGATAATTGAATGTATTGTGAGTTGTGGTACTTAGGATTGGGATTTGTTTAATGTGTAATTGTGGTTAGTTGAAATTGAGCCTTCGACCACAAGCTTGCTTCAGGTCGCTCTGGCTTTCAGTGACTTAGGATCACTTCACTTAATCGTGCAATCGAAAGATGATAATTGACCCCCTAGGCTAGGGATAGTTACCCTTTCGAGGCATACGTCGACTAGATTTTAATTGAGCTTAGAGGTTAATCGCTACGCCTTAGTATGTTCAGGTGGGAAATTAATCTTGGATAATTAAATTAACCATAACCTAATCAGTAGAAGGGAGGCCTATGAAGGAGAAGCTCTATCGAGCAGGGGAGTAGAGTCTAGAGGTCGTTGGCTAAGATAGACAAAATTAGGTTTAGTCGCGTGTGTATAAACTACACCCCTACGTCGGTCTTTGGCGTATGAGAAGTCGGGCTAACATTTTCTAGGCTTACGTAGCCGATAATCCGTGGCTCAGGCTTGAGTTTTTTTTATCTCATGCGTGTAGGTAGTCTACACAGAACCCCGATTACTCACCGATTCTACGGTCTTAGGAGCACCTCAGCCTTTGTCCTAGAATTCATCGATCTCAAAGAATGTCCTAGGGCCTCGCTCCCTAGGAAATATTCTCTTGGGGTGGAATTTTAGGATTAGCTTAAATCACATAGAACTCACAACAATTATAATCTCTTCTAATTGTCAATTCCATCTTGCTTTGTATGAAACTGAGCCTCGGTAATTTCTTCCCATCGATTGATTCCCTCCCTACCTTTATTTATTTGCTTTATGTTGTTTAGATTAGTCTACTCTCTCAATTTGCCTTTGACCTAATTAATTTGAAAGTGCTAAAGCCAATTCTCACGGAAAATCTTTCCTGTGGATTCGATATCTTTTATACTACCTCTGTCACAAATCGTATGTTTGCGATTTGAGAAGGTCGTTCTAATCCTAGCGATGTGGAGCAACTTTCGTGGCAAGTTCATAGAGTGCCAAGACAAAATTGGTGGGCAGATTGAAGAACTTGGTCACTGATTAGAAGAAGAAGTGGTTCTTTGTTAGGGGAGATTAGATGTCACCAGCCCCCGGTGACTGGGGCAATCTTCTTGATCGTGTTTTTATTCCTACAAATTATGTTGTTTTACGTGGTAAGATCTTTTATTTTACATAGAGCATGTGTTTTCCTGATCTTAATCACCCTTATGTTTACAGATCATGGGGAGTTTGAGGTTTTTCCGAACTTCAGTGGACAGGATCGCCAAAATCCGCTTTGCAAACAGGAACTATCATCAGAAAAATATACTTACTCCAGATGCCATCAGGGACTTTGGTCTTTTGATCGCCCCGTACAACACCTTGCCTCCCAATCTAGGTAAGATAGTCATTCTCTTAATTTACTTTCTTATTCCGATCTTTTTCTCCTATATTGATATTTTTTTAGACTTTGTTCCTCCCACAAAATTTCCTAAGAGCAGTCTACTCTTGGAACATGGAGGTCTTCCTCTTTGAACGTGACTCCTCGGACGATCGTGGCTCTAGGCGGTCAACCTTCCAAGGGACAACAATCAAGGGGGCAGGCGGAGCAGACCGTCTACGTGAAACCTATCTCCACAAATCCTAACAAAATTTTCTATAATACTTTATTGAAAAATTGGTAAAAGTGCCTTATAGCTTTTCAGTAATTAAGAAAATTGTTTTTTATGTTTGCGATTTTGAAAATGTCCAGTAACTTAAAAAAATAGTTAAAAATATCCTATGATAGGCTATCACAAGTCAATCAACCGGTCAAAAGGTGATGTGGAGGTGATAAACTGAAGTGGCGGTTTTTTTCTAATGTGCTATTATAATATGATTTGAAATTATAATTTGAATTATATAATACATAAAATATCCAAAATAAATTATGAAATAATTTGAAAATTATAATAATTAATTATTTAATTTATAAAAATAAATATATTTGCTGGGAGATATATAATTATCTTTGAAAATATGTAAGTTTTGAAAATTAATTATCTTAGAAGCGAAGGTGAGAGGCGGCCAGGGGAAGAAGAAGAAGAGTGGGTGTTTAGGGGCGTGAGTTTGGGGGGTGTTGGATTGGGGTAGGAGGACCTTTTAATTTATTTTTTTAGATTTTTATAAAAAAAAATTGTCACATCAGCCTATCTCCTGTAGATCACCGATACATCGACCTATTGGTAGTGATGTTAGAATGCTACATATAAAATACATTTATCATCGAATTGATTACTAAAACCCACTTTTCTTGGCTTTTGTACTTGATATCAAATTTAGCGGGGTCAACAGATCCTTCTTGACATTCTTAGTTTGATATTGTAGCTTTTGTCCATGTGTATATTTAATCATTCAACATTCTTATTATCAAATAGTATATAGGGCACACATTTTTTTATATATGTTTTAATATGCTTGAATATTACATATGACATTATAAATTCAATATTTTTATGAATGATAGTTAAAAAAGACACAATTATCCATATTTTCCCAAACAATATATATGTTTTTACTATTTATGTTATTAGTAAAATTTAGTATCATACAATTAGTTTTTGATGTACTTATAGTATGACCTTTTGTGTGTGACTCTCCACACATCTAACTTGGCATTTGCTTCTTTTTTTCTAAATAAGTGGAGCAATACTTTATACTTTTTCAAAACGAATTATACTACTTTGAAAATTATTAACCCCAAAATATTTAAAAAAAGTAGGTCTCTAAATTCCGTGAAAGGGAGTATGGGAAAAGTTTAGATATTTGCTTTGTTTTTCGTAGTTCTCTCTCTCTCTCTCTCTCTCTCTCTCTCTCTCTCTCTCTCTTAAATGTTTTAAAATTCAAATCATAGATCGCATGGCGTGGAATTTGAGTCTATATGAGAAGACAATTTTTAAAGACATAGACTATTTGTAGGCCATTAAATTTTTTAATGCAGCCTATTCCCATTTGTTGGTTGCATCCATATCTGATGGATCCCAATATGGTTGGGATATATATCTGACGAGATATTTAATATCTTATTAGATATATTCCCGATAGGGATGGAGATCTTATCCATAATAGGAGATAGATCTCTCCCATACTAATAAATATACGAATATACTGGTATTCGTAGACGACGGAAAAATAACACCAGAGAATACATATTTCTCCTTTTCTCTCTAATTCTCTGTCTTGGAGAATCACCGGAGTCCTCCAAGAGTCTAGGGTGTGAAGTAGACGGCGAATGCTCTAGTAGTATTCGTCCAGACGGGCTTGTAGACGAATCAGTGCACGATCCTTCAGATTGGGAATCAACCGAATACATTCCGCTGCAAATCAACTGAGGTATACCGATTTCCATATACGTGAATATGTGTTTTATGTGCATTATTTCTAACAGTGGTATCAGAGCGGATATTGATTCGTTCTCGCCTGTGTAATTATTAATTCCCTGATTCATATTTTTTTTTAATTGGGAAATTTTTTTAATTTCCTTGCATGGATTAATAAAAGGAGACGAATTTTCTTTTGGAGTTACATAAACAGAAAAAAAGGGGGCTTGGACCATGTTATGATTGTTTTTCAAAACTCAGTTTGTTTCATATTTTCAAATTGATAAAAACGGGGATTTATTGGTTACTGGTTCAATTTGAAAGAAAGAAGAAAAACTATTCCTGGAAAAAATTCTCTTGTCCCCGAATCTGGAAGAAAAAAAAAATTCGTTGTTACGGCGTCGCAAGTGGTGCGTCTCACCACCCGCCTCCGTCGCGCGGTCGCTGCGCTGCGCTTTGCCGCGCGACGCTGCTTCGCTCCGCTCCACCCGGCGCTGCCCTGACGCCCCTCCGCCTATCCCCGCCTCTGCTGCGCGCAGCCCTGCGCGATTCCGGTCGCGGCGGCTCAGGCTGCGCGCGGCGCTGCTGCCCGGCTACTGCTCTTCCGCTGCTACTGCTGCTGTCGCGCTGCTGCTGCGCCGCTGCTCCGGCGGCGGCGGCGGCGGCGGCGGCTGTGAGGCGGTAGTGGGCTAGGGTTTCGGATTGGGTTGGGCCCTATGATTGGGCCTGTTTTTTTAAAAGGACCATGTTTTTGGGTCTGTTTTTCTTTCAAATTAATTTGGGCTAGGTCAATTTTTTTTTAATTTTGTTAATGGACCAATTTTTAATTAAACTAAAATCTGATTTTTTAGTGTATTGGGCCTTACCATTTTTTTTTGGCATAGATTAAAATTGGGCTTAATAATTCAGAATTATTTGGCCAATTTATTTGGTGGGCCTTATATTAATTAAAATGTTTTTTGTGATTAGGCCACTTTAAATTAATTAAATCAATTATGTGATTTAATTTCATTATTTGCGTATTTTTATTACGCGATGTGATTGATGTATGTGTGAGATGGTTGATGACAATGGTGGTTATACGATTTTACGATGTAAATTCTTTTAGAATCATGTAGTAGGAACGAAAATTGTAATTATTTATTTATTTATTTTTCGTTTCTCACTAGGACACATGTATTAGAGGGGCCAATTTTTAGGCCATGTAATTTTTTGTTGTTTCGTATTTACCACCATAGGTCATTAACATCTCACTTTATTATTATTTTTTTTTTATGAATGTTCTTGCGATGGACAATTTTTATTCGCGATCATTTAATTTTTATTATCGTCTTCAATTGAGTGGGAGATGATTATGAGCCAATGCGGCGAATTTTCGATCCCATTCACTTGTGAGAAATAATAAAATTTTATTTGGACCCGAATAAAAATATTAAATAGACAACCTTTTAACATAATTTGCGCAAATATTAACAGAAATGGATGCCCAAATGGCTTTTTCTGATCTTTACGGTTCTGGCAAACTAGATGGCCAGAACTATGCCATGTGGCACCGTAAGATCAAATTTCTGCTACATAATATGAAGGTCCTTGACCATCTCACCGAGACTATGGCCGCACCGGTTGAGCCAGAAAACGGTCAAAATGCCCAATATCGTCGCGATTTAGACGCGTACAATAAGTGGGAGAATCAAGATCGGTCTGCGCGCTATACTATGCTTAGCTGCATGCAGGATCATCTGATTCGTGAGTTCGAGACGTTTACTACAGCTAAAGAGCTGTGGGACAGCTTAAAGGTCACGTACGGCACTACCTCGGCAACGAGACTAAGGGCTTTAACCCTTAAATTCAATCAGTACGTACTTGACCCTAAGCACACCATAGGCCAGCATCTTGATATCATGAAAGACATGATTCGATAGCTTCAAAATGCTGGAAATGAACTCACCGACGAACAACAAGTTTTGGCAGTCCTAAGGTCGCTACCTGAGCAGACTTGGGGACAAGTTAAACTTGTGCTCACACACAACGAGCAAATCCAGACTTTTGACGGCGTCGCCAGTCATCTTAGACTCGAGGCTGACCGTCGAGAGGCGGAAAGAGCACAAGCGGCTGCTTTCGTCGCACATGCTGGCCAACGCAAGCCTAACACAGGCAACCGTTGGAAAAAGCAAAAGAATGCAGGATAAAGCAACGCCAAAAACCAAAACTTGGGCCCGCAAGGTGAAAAGGCTAAGAAGCGTCACCGTGGAAAAAGGGGCGGAAAGAAGAAAGACACCTGCTATAACTGTGGAAAGACGGGTCACTTTGCTCGTAGTTGTACTGAGCCAAAGAAGGTAAGACCCGCTCCTAGCTCTACTGATTCATTTGTCTGTTCACATGTGTTAGTTGCTAATTCTCTCCATGGTTGGATTGTAGACTCAGGAGCAACCAAACACGTGACAAGAGATAGAGTAGGATTTGTAGATTATCATCGAGTACCAGCGGGCAGTCACTACATTGCTATGGGAAATGGCGCGCAAGAAGAGGTGGTGGGAGTTGGTGCATACCAGCTAACACTTAGCACTGGGCGCGAGCTGCTCCTTAGTGATATGCTTTATGCGCCTAGTATTCGATGTAATTTACTTTCAGTTTTAGCACTTTTGAGTCAAAATTTTTCTTTCCTGTTTGAAAAGACCATGTTATCTATTTTTCTTGGCAACAACCTTTATGGCATAGGACATATGAACAATGGATTTTTCATGTTAGATTTATCTATTGAATGCACTACTTTTATTTCTTCATCTGTTGATATTTTGAATGAATCAAATAAATGGCATGCAAGGTTAGGACACATAGGGCGTGAAAGGATGACTAGGTTAGCTCGAGAAGGCCTTTTAGGCAATCTCGCTAAAGTCAACCTTCCTGTGTGCGAACCATGTCTGGCAGGAAAATCCTGCCGGAAGCCTTTTGGAAAGGCAAAAAGAGCTACTCAACCTCTAGAGTTAGTTCACTCAGACATATACGGACCCGTAAATGTGAAGGCACGACACGGTGCATCCTATTTCCTCACATTTATTGATGATTATTCGCGCTATGGTTCAGTGTATCTCCTGTCTCACCGCTCGGAAGCGCTTGATTGTTTTAAGCGATTCTTAGCGGAGGTTGAGAACCAAAGAGATAGGAAACTTAAAACGTTACGCACTGATAGAGGGCGAGAATACTTGTCTGATCAGTTCAGGCAATACTGTGAGCAAAAAGGGATCATAAGGCAACTGTCAATTCCTTACACTCCGCAACAAAATGGTGTTGCAGAGAGGAGGAATAGGACACTTCTGGAAATGGCCAGATCAATGATGGGCAAGCAAATCTACCAATATCCTTTTGGGGAGATGCAATCTTAACTGCTGCCTACATATTGAACCGTGTGCCGTCTAAATCAGTTTCTTCGACGCCGTATGAGTTGTGGCATGAAAGAAAGCCCAACTTAGAAGGTTTGCGCCCTTGGGGGTCAGCAGGGTTTGTTCATAATACTTCCCATAAGCATGGGAAACTTGGTCCTAGAGCAGTTAAACATATCTTTATAAGATATTGTGACCACTCGAAAGGCTATGTGATGTATGGTGAACATCCTGACGGAGGAATGACAGAAATTGAGTCGCGCGATGTCAATTTCCTCGAGGAGGAATTTCCAACAATTGGAGAAGTTAAAGGAGATCTTAAACTTTATGAGTTACAAGATCCCGAAGACAACGCTGGAATTCCTGGCGAGGATGCGGTTTTACAACCAAATCCAGCAATCGACGGGAATAATGAGAGCGATCTTAGATTCAGTGGGAGAATTCCATTGCATGAAGACTCTCAAGATCTAGAGTTGCGCAGGAGCAAGCGTGGAACGGTTCCCCGAAGACGTTTTGAACTCGAAGGGGAATCTTTCATGTGCGCAACAATGGATATTGATGAGCCAGCCACTTATGAAGAGGCTGTAACTTCTCCAAATGCTACAGAGTGGATAAGTGCTATGGAGGAAGAGATGAGTTCGATGGCTAAGAACCAAGTTTGGGAGCTAGTCGATCTACCGTCTGGACGCAAGACAATTGGGAACAAGTGGGTTCTCAAAGTCAAGCGAAAAGCAGATGGCTCGATAGACAAGTATAAGGCTCGCCTAGTGGCGAAAGGCTTTACCCAAAGAGAAGGTGTGGACTATGAAGAGACATTCTCCCCGGTGGTGAGGTTTGCCTCTATCCGTCTCATTTTAGCAATTGTCGCCCATCTTGATTTGGAACTGTTCCAAATGGATGTGAAGACAGCATTTCTCAATGGAGAACTGGGTGATGAGATCTATATGGATCAACCTAAGGGTTTTCAGGTAAAGGGACAAGAGCGCAAAGTGTGCCGCTTAAAACGTTCTATTTATGGACTGAAACAATCATCCAGACAGTGGTACCTTCAATTTCATCGAGCTATCACTTCGATAGGCTTTACGATGGTTGAGGAAGATCACTGTGTGTATGTCAAAAGGGATGAGAAGAATTTCACAATTCTCTCATTATATGTGGATGACATTTTGCTGGCGGGAAATGATACGGAGATGATTGTCGCCACTCAGCAGTGGCTATCATCTACTTTTGAGATGAAAGATATGGGAGAGGTAGACTACATACTTGGTGTTAAGATACACCGAGATCGCTCAAAGAGACTCTTAACTTTGTCTCAAGAGACTTATATTAAGAGGGTTCTGGAGCTATTTCGTATGCATAATGCTAAACCCGTTGACACGCCTATGGAAAAACATTGTATTCTTAGCAAAGATCTATGCCCAAAAACAGATGATGAAAAGGAAAGTATGGCTAAGGTTCCTTATGCAAGCGCGGTAGGGAGTTTAATGTACGCAATGATGTGTACTCGACCAGACTTGTGCTTTGCAGTAGGGATGGTGAGTAGGTATCAAAGTAATCCTGGACGCGCTCACTGGGCTGCAGTCAAAAGGATACTTAGATATCTAAAGGGGACAAGTGATTTAACTTTGTGCTATCACTGTGGCAGTTTGAAGCTACTTGGTTACAGCGATGCTGATGGATCAGCAGATAGAGATGAACGCAAATCCACATCAGGATATGCATTCTTGTTAGGAGGCGCTGCTATCACTTGGAGTAGCAAGAAGCAGTCTTGTATATCTCTATCCACTATGGAAGCAGAGTACATTGCTTGTACATCTGTAGTTCAAGAGGCTATCTGGTTGAGAAGATTTCTTCAGACTTTGCGCGTCACGGCGCATGTAGATGATGCAGTAGTTGTCCTTTGTGATAACACAGCTGCACTAGCATATGCTAAGGACCCCAAGTATCATGGGAGGACCAAGCATATTGATACCAGATACCACTTTATCCGAGATAATATTGCGCAGGGGCAAGTGGTTCTCAGGCACGTTCCCACTGGTGAAATGATAGCTGATCCTTTCACCAAGTCTTTGAGTAGAGATGTATTTCAAAGGCATGTCAGGAGCATGGGACTTCGTAGAATTTAAAATTCTTGTAGCCTGTATGAACAATTTTATTTATCAATAAAATGTGCCCTTATTATATGTTAGAAGTAATGTGTCTATTATGTGTGATATGTCACAAGGCTTGGATTGTCCCACTCACACGGGAAATCGCCCTGGCGCTTTGGTAAGCGAGCAGGATGAGACTGGCGGATCAAACACTTGAGTGATCACCTTCGTGAAAGGAACAACACGAAAGGTTGTTTCCCATAGTCGCCTTGGCAAGAGGCCAAGATGAGATCATACTTGATCGATTATGAAGAATGTCATAACTTCATAAAAGCTTCTTAATAGCCGAGTGTGCGAATCATTAGGAGTTGTGTTGGAGACAAATTTCTAAGTGGTCCGCAGGTCAGACACTAGAAGAGCGACTGGACTAAGACTCGTATGATGTACAGAGCGTGACATGCCCAAATTTGAGTGGGAGCTCCATCATAGCATGTATTCATACTACATGTGCTTAATGACGACCTTAGTAAGAGGAGTGACCGAATAGATCCCTGCTTCGTCAATGTGTGAGCTCTTATAGTGTTTCTTGTGCCCTTTGGGACTTTGGACTTTGTCATGAAGTGTAAGCTTGATGACGCTACTTTAGCATGTGTTCAATGGCCATGATTGATACGGTCTGTCGGAGCATGACTAAGAAAGCTGTCAAGTCCAAGCAGATTGACATTAGAGGCCAAGGAAAAACTAAGCTGGTAATGCACTTGTGTACTATGGCTCATAGGCCGGCCGACTAAGTCGAATTAGTTTTGACATAGTCATGAGCATAGATACAAAGTTAAGGGGTCAAACATGCTCTATATGAATACAAGGGGTCAGAGATGTTTGGTCTAGTGCAACCACGTAGTTTGGGGTACACAGCGAGTCTCTTGAGTTGATGAGTTATGTTAGTTGGGTGATAACTTAATATAACTCTCCTCACTTTATTCCATTCTGTTCTCGCTCGGTCGCACGCCTTGGTCTCTGTATGAAAGAAGAGATATGATGATGAGTGGTAGCGTCGTTTCCGACTACCAAATTAAATCGTGTATGAAGATACACTTAAACCTTACCGACTACTCTAACTAGTAGAGTGGCAAGCAAGGGTCGATCCCACGAGGAACGGTCGAACAAATTTTGCTTTTATGTGTTAAGCTATTATTATGAAGAAACATAATGTATATAAGATAGAAAACAATAAAGAAGTGGGGGGTCAATGAAATAACAACTACACCTAAATAAACAAAGACAAATAAAGAGATTTTTATAGGTTTTTGGTTTTTAAATAACAAAACGATTCACCCTTGATCATGTTTCACCGAGGTCTTGGACGATTTATGTAACTATTGTCAATGCCCTATTCAATTGTGATTCTAGCCCTTATCTCAAGGCTATTAACAAGCTCTAATAGCCTTGTTATCCCTTAATCTTAGTTAATCAAAACAAGCTCTTCGACTAACCCTATTCAGTTTAACCGAATCCTCGAACAAGCTCTCTTAGATTCAATCACCAAATGCATTAAACACTAGGACAACGAGATAAATTCAACATAAAACTCGCAAGCTCGGTTTTAGAGGTTAAACTTTGTGTTATCACCAATAAATAATTATTGTTTGCTACTCGGGAATCGGAAATCCTACAATTACGGATAGTGACCTCCTATTCTAGCAACACATTCACAAATCCCTTAAAGGGTGATCAATCCAATAATAAATTCATAAATGTGAGTCAATAACAGCAAATAACACAAAACACTTGAATACACAATATTTTCGGTAACATTAACCGTAATAATCACATAAATGTCTTGGACTCAAGGTTCCACAATAATCAAGAGTGAACTAAGGGTGCTAGCCACCCATTTTACCTAATACAAAGATAAAATAACAGAAAATTAAAGAAAACATGAAAATAGGATAGAAAGAACCAAAGGTTAGGGGTTGAAGATCAAGATCTTCAACCCCCTTCCATTTCCTTGCTTCCAATGGAGAAAAGTGGCTGATTATGTGTGGGGGATGGGTTCTAGGTTGTTCTAAGTTAGGTTAAATTCGAATGGGATGATATATATATAAGGAGAGAAAGTGCTAGCTCCAATTTAGGCAAAAACGTGTTTGGGTTTTTAAAACAGGGAATCCCGCCGCGGCCGTGGCATAAAGTTGGCCGCGGGCGTGGTGAACAAGGGTTTTGGGCCCAATTTGGGGCCGCGGCCGTGGTATATCTACTGCCTCGGCCGTGGTCTTTCTTGGACTGAATTCGCCTTTACTTCTGGAGGACTGGCCACGGTCGCGGCTGATTCAGACCGCGGGCGTGGAACGTGTAGTGCCACGGCCGTGGCACTGGCTGCCTCGGTCGTGGCAAATGATGCTGAAATGTGGCCTCTTCTGGAGGAATGGCCACGGCCGTGGCGTTGGACTGCCTCGGCCGTGGCTTGAGCCACGGGCGTGGCCTCACCACCTCGGGCATGATCCCCTGTTTTTCCTTGTTTTCTTCATCCTTTGAGCTCGATTTGTCAATTTGAGATCTTCGAACCTGTTTTTCGGCCTTAATTCACCTGTCTTGACATGAAAATGAAACAAACACGTCAAATTGCCCAATGAGAAATAAACGCACAAAACACACGTGAAAATGCACACAAAAGTCCGTAAAAAGACACTTAAATTGACCTAAAAGTGTGTGCACTACCACGTGCACCAATGAGAATTGTGGAGTCTTTCAGATTCGAGTAAGTCGGATCAGATTTGTATGAGTGGGAGATGTTGGTTGCATCCATATCTGATGGATCCCAATATGGTTGGGATATATATCTGACGAGATATTTAATATCTTATTAGATATATTCCCGATAGGGATGGAGATCTTATCCATAATAGGAGATAGATCTCTCCCATACTAATAAATATACGAATATACTGGTATTCGTAGACGACGGAAAAATAACACCACAGAATACATATTTCTCCTTTTCTCTCTAATTCTCTGTCTTGGAGAATCACCGGAGTCCTCCAAGAGTCCAGGGTGTGAAGTAGACGGCGAATGCTCTAGTAGTATTCGTCCAGACGGGCTTGTAGACGAATCAGTGCACGATCCTTCAGATTGGAAATCAACCGAATACATTCCGCTGCAAATCAACTGAGGTATACCGATTCCCATATACGTGAATATGTGTTTTATGTGCATTATTTCTAACACCATTAAAAAAAAAGAAGAAGATTGCATGCACTTGTGTCAGTGTGGAATATTCAGTGAGGGGATATGAGGTGTTTGCATTCTTCTTACACTACTTGCAGAACAAATTTCTTAACAGAATTAACTTTGCTTCCATGAAAATCAACCTCTCCTCTCAGTTTCTCTCTTTCTCGCCCTGAAAATTGTCCACTTTTAAGGTGTTCGAACTTAATTAATCGCCAGAATTATTTTATTGGATCATACTGCATCCATTTAAATTTCCAGACTGTTAGGATTTTAAAAATATGAAAATCCGCTTTCTATCTTCTTTCCCTTCTTCTCCCTTTCCCCCTATTTCCTCTCACACTTTTGTTTATTTAATTAATTCTTTCTTTTCTTCATCATGGGAAGTTTTGTTTGTATTTATAATTGGTGGGTTAGTATAAAATCCTATTTTGAAGAATACACATTGTTGGTTTTTTTAATTTTCGATGGAAAAACTCCGTTAATCGTTTTATTATTTATTAAACTTAATTATTATTCAAGCCTTTTTTACTTAACTTTAACTTTGATTTTCCTTTTTTTTTTACTCTATTATTATTATTTTTCTTTTGCCCTTGATACATGTTTCCCACTGTGTTCCATAAACGATCTCTGCATCTATTATATTATCCTTGATCGGCCCACATACCTTTCTTGTGCCATTACACAATCAATTTGACGGGTCCAGATTCCTTGTTAGAATGATTGGACAATTTTTTTCATCACCAACTCATGATGTAAACACAAATATTTTGACACTTCTCCTATATTTTAATGTTCAAGTTGATATCAAAATCGTATATGCAATCAAACGTATCTACAAATAGAATTGGAATAGAATTATGATACGTACGACATGAAATTACAATATCATTCTTAGAATATTTTAATTTAAAAGGGGTAAAACAAGTGAAACATAAATTGGCTGAAGCTTAAGACACTTTTATATCAAACCTATCTATGAATAGAATTGGAAGAGAATTACAATACGTACGACAGGAAATTACAATATTATCCTTAGAATATTTCAATTTAAAAGGGGTAAAATAGATCAAACATAAATTGGCTGAAACTTCAACCACTTTTATATTATATATATACAGAGAGAGAGTGTATAAATAGATAGATACATAGATAGATATAGATATTCGATCAAATTAAAAATGTCAGATCCAATACGCATTTCAATTTTTTCTGGTTTAAACAAATATCACATGTATATGATAACTTGATATCAAATAAAAATTGTATAAGGAGATACCAATCAATCAATTTAGTATCTTCAGATGTGATTGATCATTTATGTAAAATAATAAAGTTAATAAAAATATTTGTAACTATTTTGTAGTACATTTATGTGACAAATTATATAGTTATAAATTTGAATCTTTACAATTTTTTCTAAGATTTTTTTATTATGCCCAACTGCAATTTAGTGAAATGTTTTCATAATACATAATCAAACTTTTTGTTAAACAAAACAGTTGACGAAACTTAGTAAATTTAAATTAAAGATAAATTTTATATTGAAGCCTTGTAAAACTTTATCATCTAACAATTTCCTTTGTTTATTAGAAACATATTACTTGATAAATAAATAAAAAATAAAAAATAAATTATTAGGGTTAATCCATCCAAAAAAGAAACAGAATTCAAATAAAATTATAATCTTCTAAGAAACATGATAGATTATAAGTTGGAGTAAAATGGTAATATTCCCGAGCATCTCTCACTATTGTCAGCTCGCTTGTGTCAATATTCATAACTCGACTTTGTTGAAAACTAAAATATCTTGTCCAAGAAAAATATAACAGGTTTGAAAACCTAAATGACGTTGATATTAGATGCAGAATATATATGTAGGGGCAAAAAAAAAAAAAAAACATATCTTGTTTGGCGAATTTATCATATTAATTAATAATATAATAATTAATTATGTAAGAATAAAGTAGACACTTCAAAAGAAAAAGAACAGTGAAAATAAAAGAACAATCCTTTAATATTACATTTAAAAGGGGTAAAGTAGGCAAAACAATAAATTAACTAGAGGTTACTTAAAATATAATATAATATACTCCCTCCGTCCCACCTTATCTTGCACACTTTCCTTAAACGGCCATCCCACCTTATCTTGCACACTTTCCTTAAACGACCGTCCCACCTTATCTTGCACAGCCGAAAAAAGGAAAGCAATAATATAATCTCCACCCTCAAAATATCCACCCTCAATCTCCACTCTCACTCCATCTTTGAAAAGTCAACAAACAACCAAAAAGTAATTTTTCTCAGTACCCGTGCCAACCCCCCTGTGCAAGATAAGCCAGAACGGAGAGAGTAATATAATATAATATTAATTATCAATATAATAATTTATTTAGTAAGAATAAATTATATACTTCAAAAAGAATAATGAAAATATATATAAGAATAATCCTTTAATATTATATTTAGAAGGGGTAAAATAGGGAAAACAAAAATTGCCCAATGAATCAATTGTGTATCTTAAGATATGATTTATCATTTATTTAAAAGAGGAGTTAATGGAAATATATATAAATATTTAATTATTTTATTATAAATTATATTTTGTGATTTATCAATTGAATATTTTGTTTGGATTATATTATATGCATAATGTATGATGTTTAAAATCTGTATTTGTTGTGACACTTTGTAACTTAATTAAAGTTTATAATATTTATGCCTTTTCATTTCGAGACTGTAAAAAGTCTAATCATATAGTTAAAAAGGCTCAATTTAGCATTCTTTTTTTTTTTTTTTTTTTTTTTTTGAGGAAGAACAACTATTATATCATTAAGGCAAATACGCCTAAGCAAGCACAAGATGTTCGAGTATGCGCAGGACATCATCGATCCTCACATCATCAAAACCAGACGAAAAAACAAAACGAGAAAAATTAAGGGCTAAAGAGTTTCTCGACCGTCTAACAAAACTAAAAGACAACTTAACAAAATTAAAACGTAAAGACAATAAAGCTTTAATAATCGAACCACAGTAGGATTCATCCGACTTTCCATTTGGAGCATCGTGAAGACCATGATATTATCAACTTCGACAACCAGTTTTTGCGCTCCTCTTTGGATCGCTAGTTGTACTCCCTCCAAACAACTAAGCGCTTCAGCCATCTCGACTTCCATACAGCTTCAAGGCTGCAGTGTTAAACCTTCCTATACACTTCCTAAGGCTTTCTGATTGACCCTGTTTCAGACTCATCAATGTTAGGGCTGACTTTTGTTGTTTCCTTGCACTAAGAAATTGATGTACGAATAAAGAACTCAATTCCCCAAAAGAAGTCACCGATTCCGTTGGCAGTTGGCTGAACCACTGTTGGGCAGATTTGGTCAATGTTGTTAGAAAAACCCTACACTTCACCCCGTTAGTGTATTGGTGGAGGAGAGCCCCATTCTCAAACCTCAACAGGTGGTCATGTGGATTTGTAGTTCCGTCATATTCAAACCTCAGTGAATGGAGAACCCACAGCTTTGAACGGCCTGCGAGTACTCCCATCCCTACTTCTTCGCAACTCCTTCATTTCCCTACACAGGTCCTGTAATTGCTGGTTCACTGTGTTGACAGTGTCCGCATAACTCGCATCGTAATCATTCGTCTCCTCTACCTCATCCCTAGGAGGCACCGCTCTTCCCCCAGGTGGTGTCCGTTGCAGTCGTGGGGCTTGACACTCCCCCATAGCCGGTTGCTGGCCACCCTGGGAGAAAAGTGCCCTTCTAGTCGAATTTACTTCGTGCACCACATCCTCCACCGGGATGGGCCGCCTGGCAGTGCCCTAGCCTTGCTCCCTATTCTCCACGGGCGCGAAACCAGGCGATGGCCCTAAGAGTCCACCTCTGTTGACCAATGCACTGTCGATGGCTATTTTTATCAAGTAATTGACATGCTCTGTCGTCATTGTCACGGTTGTGCCCCCTGGTGGAGGGGGCAAGGTGATACCACTTCGGCCCTCAGTGGTTGGGGTAGTGCCTACAGTAACCCCAACTGAAGTATTCCGTGGAAGGGTGAGCTCAGTTGCCCCAGGGAGACTCCTCTCTGCCGCCTCTTTCTCGAAAGCAGCTATTAAATTTCCAGCCATGCCAATGTTCAATTTAACAAACAACCAATTAACACCCTTACACTTTTCCCGAAAATCTAGAACTCCTTCAGAGGTGACACACGATTTTTAGTTAAGTGGAACAAAAGTAAGCCTCACGCCTTATACCCAATGTTCCCACAGACGGCGCCAGTTGATAAAGGTAGTTTGAAATCCAGTCCTCAACAGTGTTTGAATGTTTGAAGGAATACCTATGAACAATCTCCAGAAAAGATCCATAAGACAGCGGCAAACTCCCTCTCCTCTGCTGCCTCTTCCGCGTATCTGCAAAATAGAGCCGGGGAGTGCCTCGGCGTAAATCCTCCGACGCTCAAGTCAGTGCTCTGCTTAAAAGAGTGATATTCAAGCAAGAAGAATAGTGAGTTAAGAGTGTGTAACCTTTTTCAAGATGAATGAACTCCCTATTTATACTTACTGTTTACTAGGGCAAAGGGCCAAAATATCATTTTGGGTTGCCCAATAATATCGTGCCAACTGTCCCTCTGTACCCGGCGGCGATGTCAGAGGGTACAGTGCTTTTTCCAGGACAACTCTCAGTTGTCTATACCTTTAACTCCAGTTGTCTGTACTTGTTCTCGGAGGTTTGGGGAACACATATTTTGGTCCCTAAGTTACCAATGCAGGCATTCACATTTACAGAGCTCTACTCCGGCTCCGGAGCTGCCAACTGGTGCACCTGGAGGACTACCTTGAATCTTTCCATTCAGAGACAATAGCTCGGCTGCAGGGATATCAGAGCTGGCACCTTCACCAGAGCTGGTACCCATAATAGTTAATACCATGACATCTCAACCCTACAGGGTAGAATCAACCTTGGCTGGTACACGGGACTCCTCTCTGCAGGGATGATCGCGGACCTGCCGTGCTCGCAAGACACCAGAGCTGGAGGGCGCCTCATGTTCTTCAGTCTAGGGCAGTGTCTTTGACTCGTATCTTCCCTGTAGATTCCCGTGCAAGGGTGAAATACATTTCTTCCCTATACGTATGAACTCCCCTATATGAACTTTATTCTTTGTTTGGCCTTGGAGATTGATAACCTTTTATTGAAAATTGAGAAAAAGCTATCTATTTGGATCCTTAAATGATTCGTAATTTTATTTCTAGATATAGACTCTTGATATTGTGTTTTTGCACTCATTTATGAATTTGGCACCACAATGAAATTGAGTTATAATCTCATGTCATGGAGAATTCAATGTTATGCTTCAAGTGATTATAACTATTAACCATGAATAATTTATTTATGATGATTTCTTTGAGTTTTATGAGGAAACATACTTGCAAAGTATACACTCAAAAGAGGTGGGAATAGTCGGAGAAAAGTCCAAATCCGCTCTAGTACAACTAAAGTCCCGATCTAAAGATCGGACACCAAGACAAGTCTAGATCTCAAGATGTGGCACGAAGAATAACCTAGATGCCATGTCTGGCACGATAAATATCCGTGAAAAGTCCAGAGTTGTTCTGCACAGTGGAAAAACCCAGGTTCCTCGAATCTAGCACGGATAAATTCGTGAAAAGTCCAGATTTGCTCTGGCACGAAGATAAACCCTGCTTTTAACCAAGCAAAAGCCTTGGTTTTGACCAAGCACTAAGCCCTACTTTTGACCAGACAAAAGCCTTAGTTTTGACTAAGCACGAAGCCCTGGTTTTGACCAGGCAAAAGCCTTGGTTTCAAACCAAGCAATAAGCCCTGGTCTTGACTAGGAAAAACCCTTGGTTTTTACCATGCACTAAGCTCTGGTTTTTTACCAAACAAAAGCCTTGGTTTTGATCAAGCACTAAGCCCTAGTTTTGACCAGTTAAAAGCCTGTGTCTTAACAAAGCATCAACGTCCTGGTCTCAAATAGACATCAAGCATTGTCCTAAGACAAGTGCGAAGGCACATCCTGAGATAACTCAGAAATAAAATATGAAGAAAGAACCATAAATATACCTACCACTACCCACCTGAACCTCTTTCAATATTTTGAAACAACAAACTACAGGGGGACACTTACAATGAACCGTGCCCCCATACCTGTGGAAAAAAAAAAATCCAAATGATTCCTGTATGGTTGCATAATATAACCAAGTTTAGGGGATCAATCTAGTATACCTACCACTACTTACTAAGAACTCTTTTTTCAGTATCTTGAAAAACACAAATAAACAAATTTGAGATCGTGCTTCATGATCTCAATAATTCTTGAAGGTGAGTTCGTTCTTCACTACCTCACCAACTTATTAAATTTGAGTTCGGGTTTTCCCCGACCTCAATATTTCTCGAAGGTGGGTTTAATCTCCACGACTTCACCAACCTATGAAATTTGAGTTCGAGTTTCCCCGATCTCTCAATACTTCTCGAAGGTTAGTTTTTTCTTCACGATCTCACCAACTTATCAAATTTGAGATTGGGTTTTCCTAATCTCAATACTTCTCGAAGATAAGTTCATTCTTCACGAACTCACCAGCTTATCAAATTTGAGTTCGGGTTTCCCCGACCTCAATACTTCTAAAAGGTGAGTTTGTTCTTCACAACTTCACCAGCTTATCAAATTTGAGTTTGGGTTTCCCCATCTCTCAATACTTCTCGAATGTTAGTTCATTCTTCACGACCTTACCAACTTATCAAATTTGATTTCGGGTTTCCCTGATTTCAATACTTCTCAAAGGAGTTCGTTCTTCACGACCTCACCGACTTTTCAAATTTGAGTTCAGATTTTTTCGATCTCAATACTTCTTGAAGGTGAGTTCGTTCTTCACAACCTTACCGACTTATCAAATTTGAGTTTTGATTTTCCCGATCTTAATACTTCTCGAACGTGAGTTCATTCTTCACGACTTCATTACGGGTTTCCCCAATCTTTCACTGCTTCTCAAAGGTGAGTTCATTCTTCACGACCTCACCAACTTATCAAATTTGAGTTTGAGTATTCCCCGATCTCATTTACTTCATATATTTGAGTTCGGATCTTTCCTAATCTTATTTATTCCTTAAGTTGGAGTTCGAGTCTTCCCCGATCACATTTACTTCTTAAGTTTGAGTTTGGGTCTTTCCCGTTCTCATTTACATCATATATTTTAGTTCGGGTCTTCCTTGGTCTCATTTACTCCTTAAGTTTGAGGTCGGGTCTTCCTCGATTTCATTAACTTTCTGAACGAGTTCAAGGCTACTCAAGTACCCACTTGACAAGACAGAAAATATTCACTCCGAGATAACTCCGTGCCTTCTTACTCGGAGTATTAAGGGGGACGTGTAGTGACATAATGGAATACACCTCCTACGAAACGTGAACTGAGGCCCAAACCCACCACTTTTGGAATATTACATTGGGTCCATTTCGTGTAAACAATTGGTATAAGCCCAAGCCCTAAAAACAAGGCCCATTGCCGGCCTAGGCCCAATAGCAATCCTAATCAAACCAAAATTACCATTACGCGCTCAAGTAATGATATAAGTTATTCCATTCTTTCAAGAAGAGGTAAGTTTTTATTACACACTTTTATATCTCCTCTACTCTCTATACAATAACATTTTGAAACTACATGTTTCCATTTGGAAAAATGCTCGCCAATTGACTTGAACATCGGAGTTCACACGCCGGGACCCTCCCCCGGCATGACTTTTACAGATCCAATTGATCAAGAAACGGACCACTTACAACCGAAAGTTGAAGACCGATAGCTCGAACTAGAATCATCTTTAGCACAACAATTTTTCGTAGTGCCAGAGCCAGTTTCATTACGGCGCTACAATCACATTTCCATGTCAACCAGCTTGAATGTTTAGGGTATAAACGGTAAAGAAACTCGAGTCAACACACCAATCGACTTACCGGTAGGGCCATCTATTGCAAGACTCAAAGTTTGCCAAATTGGCGTTAAAACCATATACTCCAAACAAAAAACCTCAAACGAGCGCATGATGTTTGATTTCCTCCATCAAATATTGTCTTTTTAAGTGTTTGTTGGAATATTAAATCTGAATAATAAATGATTCACATGTGAGTTGTCCCACATTTATACAATACTAAAAAAGAGAATCATTTATAAGTCTAATGAATCACATCTCCTATCACTAATTGATTTTAGAATGAACGTTCGCATCTCTCCATACGTTGACACGTTTCACAATGTGGGACCGTGTCGAGCCCCCAACTATAACAGTGTTTCTCTAGAATAGGATATATTTAAGTAATACTACCTCCGTTCCATTTAATTTTGCGCGGTTGTCCGGACACGGATGTTAAGAAAAAACAGATTTTGGGGAATCTTTGACTTTTTCAAAGGTGGAGATTTTGACGGTGGAGATTGTGAGAAAATGTTTCATTTTTAAGGGTGTGCAAAGTTAAGTGGAACGGAGGAAAATATGCAAATTTAAGTGAGACGGAGGGAGTAATGTTTTTCATCAGGACGCTAAACCTTGATAGGTGTACAAAACGTATATGAAGACGTGGAATGACAGGGATCTATAATTACGAAAAAATGATAATACATAAAACAAATAAACATTCTCATTTTATGTCTACAAAAAGTGAAATGAAATTCAACTTTATATGCTCTAATAATTTGAACAGCGGTAGTTATAGTTGGTGTCTCCTAGGTACTGTGAGTGTAATTAATCTCCGAGTTCTTACAAATCGGAAGTCATAAAATGCAAAAGAACGGTAGTGCCACCAAGGTACTAGTATAATTAATGTGCTGGTTGCTGACGTGTGACATGTCATAAGACATTGTCCTAGAATTAGAAACAAAGACAACATAGTCTGTTATTACGTGATTTTCGGGCATTAGAGCTGTTCCAGTGCATCTACAACCTCAGCCATAGTTGGTCTTAATGTTGGATCTAAGCTTAGACACTGAGAAGCTATCTTTGCAACTTTATATGCCGCATCATCAGAGAATTGTCCCTCTAATCTGCTGTCCATAATCCGCAACAGCTTTCTCTTGCGACCCAAACATGGTTTTGCGCAATCCGCTATATTTCCCTCCCTGCAGGGCCAATTTATGTTAAAAGCCGGAACCCCGGATAGTAACTCTAGCAAAACAACCCCGAAGCTATAGGCATTGAACTTTGTCATCAGCTGGCCTGTTCATAAATAACGGCTTTAAACCCATGACCAGTGTTAAAAGAAAATTAAAAGCTATAGAAATAGAACTTCATATTTGGGAGGAGTCATAAAATGAAATTGGACGAAAATGTCGTATATCAAAGAACCTGTCTTCGCATATTCAGGAGCAACATAACCATACGTTTCCACTACTTGATCACTTGATACATGAGTCAGGTGACCAGTAGGATCATCTGTACCATAACAATAGTTGGACAACTTGGCATTAAATTCCTACACGCAAAATATAGAACTTCAATAGGCACCTGACTTTTGGTTTACTCAACGTGATTATTTGAAACTGGAGAGAAAAAAATATTGTATCATACCTCGTTCAGAAAAATGCTGGCAGTCTTGAGATCACGGTGGATGATTGGTACCTCCATTGTATGCAAGTATGATAAGGCTCTGGCAGTATCCGTAGCCACTTTTAATCTTTTTGCCCAAGGAAGTGATTGATGGTTTCCTATAGAATAATGCAGTAATTTCTCCGAGAGGGCATGTTTGGTTTATACTCATTTATCATAAGACTATGAAACATGCTTGTTCAAGAAAAAATCGTTTCATAGCTAGAAATGGAGCTTCTAGATTCAGACATTTTTTCCTCAAACCTCCTACATAACACCACATAAGAGCACAAAGACAATTCAAGTAGTTAAATCTTCTCTTTGGACAAATAGGCACAATTTACCACTTGCTCAGAAATCCATAAATTACTCTTTTTATAATAAATAATTCAACTTTTAGAGTGTTTCTATCTGAAATCGAAGAACGTGGTATCAATGTTAATCCGAAAAGACAGAAGAGCATGTTGTGCAATCAAGTGTGCAGAATTTACTTGAGAACAAGTGATTGTTCAAGCTTCCATTGCACATAAACTCATAGACCAATATCATGTTCGCTTCCTCCAAGCAATAACCAACAAGATTAACCAGATTCGGATGATGCACTTTATTCAAATGATTAATTTCCTTCTGCAAAAGATTTATGTTTAGTAAAAGATCCCACCAATTACGGATTGGATCATCTGATGTGCCACAACACCGCTGCGACATTGTAATTTCTTTTTTTCTCCTAAAAAAATCTTAGTTTACCATAATGTTACTCCCCCTCTCCTCCCGTACCAATTAGAGAAAAATAATTGAAGTAATGATAAATTAGAAAATTTAAGGGAGATTTGTTGGATATATCCAAGAGCAATATTGGAAGAAATTTGGTATTTTTGCTAGAATAACTTGTTTGTAGGTACAAATTGATTTTTCAAAAATGATTTAGAAACGGAGGGAGTACAACAATTTTTTCTGGATAATAAACCTCAATAGTGTTGAGGCACAGCAGAGGATCCAAATTCCTAAAATATTAAAGTAACAAAATAAAAAAAACACTTACAACCCAACTCTGATGCCTTTCATGGCCCATCAGACTCCACATCTTGACTGCGACAGCCATTCCTGATCCAGGCTCTGAAGCAGTAAGCTTATGCTCATCAAGCCATGCTTTAAAAACATGACAGAATACTCCTGCCCCTATGAACATATCACGTCGGAAGTTTTTTGTTGCTTTTTTAATTTCCTTTAATTGTATGGGCCGTAGATTGTGGCAAGAGAAATTGCTCTGTCTGCACAATCCTGCTGGATGACAACTCATGTTTAAAACTCGAGAGGCTCATCGGATTCACAAGAGTATAGGGGAATTTAAGTACTCGATTAATTTAACACAGAGGCATAGCATAGCCGCATAGGCAAACATGGATGCTATACATAGAGAGCAAATTTCAACTTCCTACCATAATAATTACAATTTGTCAATAGCATTTAGTTTATTTGTAATATCTTACAAGAAACTACAACACCCAGAACTTGTTTATCTATGTTTCAACTTTCAAATGACCTCCTAATTTGGTGAAGTAATAAAAAATGGAAACATCATAGGTGAACTATCCAATATATACATAGTTATTTCATATTATCTTAGCATTGGAGCTAATTAACAAGATAACCACTCCTAGAGTCCATCCAGACAGAATATTACAAGCACGATGAATTCTTTACTAACAGTTAGAATTGAAGGATTTGCGGATGGATTTAAAATCCATTAAGAAAATCTATTTGTAGTTTTTAATTTGCTGTGAAATCGGAATTCATTACTGTACTTTACAGGCAGTTGGGTGGTTTTTCTATCCACCTATTTGGAATTTAAAACCATTAATCTCAAACTATTGCATTTTGAATCCTTCAAATCCAAACAGTAAACACAACTGATAAGGTTCTTCATTTTATTCTCATCTTCCATAATTAATTACAATGGACTCTCCATCCTACACCTTGTGTTGCAAACCTCATCGACTAGTCTCCGTCTAGGTGCTAGGCACTAGTTTACCGCGCGATCAATGCGTAACGACTTTTTTCAACATTGCGAACACCGGGTGCACGGTGCAATGCGTGTTTTTCACCATAATTTTTTTACACACAACCATGTGGGCATATGTGTGTGAACGTGTGTGAGTGTGGTGAAAATCACCCCCAGATAGTGAACCAGGTGAAGGATGGAGTGCACTAACAACATAATGAAACTAGTCCAAAATCCAAACAATGGAACTCAATAAATAATTAAAGAAGATATAAAGGGAAACAATATATCAGGACAGAAAATAGAAAATAAAAGCAAAACTGCAAAATGAATTGTGTAACCTAAAACATATCCAAAGGAAGGAAGGGGATATAGCTATACTAGCCAGCACAAATTAAAATTACCAGAGTACAGATCAAAACTGAAGCCCGAGGTGAAATCAGATGAAACACGACTGCTGAGGCTTTCGCAGAGTGCAATTCGCCTAAGCTCTTCCCTCTCGAGAACAGCTTCAACCAACTTCTCCCAGTTTTCGTATACTACCCTCGGCATTACAACAAAAGTCTCGATTTGATCTGTATACTATAAAAGCACTCTTTGGTTGATGGAAGTTAAAAGAAGGGGTGAGGTTAGGCGTCCTGTTGGGACCGGAGTCCCCATAAAATTGGGCCGGTGGCAGAGATGGCTGGGGATTCACCATTTCTTTATGGCAATTTCAGTCAATTACGTTTAATATTTTAAAATTACGATTAGACATTTTTACTTTTTTTACAAACAAATAGAAAAAAACATCTCTCTGAAGTCTCCACATAAAAATAGCAGATAGGAAACAAAAAATGTTCCTCCTCTGTTCCTCTTCACTCTCAACTCAATTTAGAAAGAAAAAAAAACCGACTGCAGAGCTATTTTCTTGGTTTAGGAAGAGTTGTTGCCTATTTAGGCGGTGTTTGCGAGAGATAAAGCTATTTACTGATTTTAACTTTAAAAAACCAAATTTAGGTGTTTGCTGTTATAAATCTATATCTATGACCAAAATGGAGGGCATTAATGTAATTTCAGTTTTTCCTCTAAGAATTTTAAATCATAATTGGTAAATTTTTCTTATTTTTGGTAAGTTCATAACTTTCTTTTACCTTTTTAAAATACAAATAATTTTTTCATTTATAATCCGACTTTTATGCATAATATATCAAATTGTTCATCTTTTCACGATATTCAATTTAACATCCATATCACATATATTATAATGAAATATTTGATTTGGAACAAATTATTTGTGCTAGAATTGATGTTTGTTGGGAATTGGACTATAATATTTTGATTTTAGTTTCAACTAAAATTAGTAAAATAATTTCTTTATAAAAAATATGACGACTTTTTTTTATATATAAAAATACAACTAATCAATTTATTTTATTTGACATGAATTTTTAAATTTTATTTATTTATTTAAGTTAGGGAGAAAACTCATTGTTTAAATAATGAAAGTCCTACTTTATTAAATCAAAGACAAAAACAACAATATCTATTTTATAATCAACTTATTAAATCATCAAATCTGCTAAAATATCTTCTTATCACGACTTTGAACATATATATAATTATCTATTAAAATAGGTATGAAATTATTTTTAATTACCTATTTATATTTTTAATAACGAGTATTTGGTTAAAATTACTCCTTTCAGGAAATTTATTCTTTGTAGCCTAAATTATGACTTTTATTACATTTGGCAATCTTTTTAATTTTTTACTTTTTCTAAAACTTCAATTATATGTTTTTACACTTTATAAGCTAAATAATACTTGGTCGCACAAATCAACAACGAATGCCTTTTTTACTTTTAACAATCTAAATAAATTTCTTCGTACTAATCAATTTTTATATTCAAATAAATAAACCATTTATAAGAAGACTATAACATTTATATAAATAATTTACAAATACCAAATAAAATACGGAAATATTCAAATATTTTGAAGAAACCAAAGACTTTAATTTGTTATTCGAATCATTAAATAAAATTTAAATTTTATTTTGTTAAAATAAGAATTTATTAAATAAAAATTATTTGTATGTTTGAAATCACCAAATGAAATGTTAAAAGTTGCAAATGAAAATTCAATGTTATAAAGAAAAAATTAAATATTTATGATTAGAACCTGAAAGTTTATTTAGATAAATTAATAGTTAACTATAAAATAAAAGTAGAGACATAATGAGAAAATTATTAAAGTTTACATTACATATGATCCAAATAAAATATCATTGTTGCTTTTATTATATATTTTATGGTTTATAAATTAAAATCTCTCTCTCTCTCGCTCTCTCTCTCTCTCTCTCTCTCTCTCTATATATATATATATATATATATATATATATATATAAGCCACAGTAATGACAATTCTGTAAGTAACATTGTCCAGTCTAAAATTTTAGACTGTGATTGGTAAGTTGTTGTCAGATTTGGGAAGAACCAAAATTTATTATACTTTCTAAAGTTGCAGATATCTTTTTCTTTTTCTTTTTTCATTTCTAATCTATTTATTATGTATACTAAGTCGAATTGATCATCTTTTGACTATGTTTGATTTGACATCCATATGATATAGAGTGAGTCTTGTGTGTGAACGGTCACACGTGTGACGGAATACACTTTTATAGAAAACATTGATACTTTTACAGGAAAAAATTATACTTTTACAGATAAAGGTGATACTTTTGCTACAAAAAATGATACTTTTTTTTTGTTAAAAAAAAGTGATACTTTTACAAATAAACGTGATACTTTTACCACAAAAAATGATATTTTTTCTCGTCACACCGTGTGACGGTCACATACGAGTTTTTGCCTATGATATATATAAGAATAAGATATTCTATTTAAAATATTATATTATTTGTTCGTTGATTATTTAACTAAAGTTTCAGTGTTTATTGTGGATTGTACAAAAAATATAGTATTGGTTTTGAACAATTAAAAATCATTCAGATAATTCTCTTTTACAAATTATTTTACTTGATTATTTCATTAAAACCACAACTAATCAGTTTATTTTATCTGACATGAATTGATTTATAGTTAGCTTATTGAATTATTGAATTTGCTAATGCTTATTTGCTATAATAATTATTTTTGTTGATAAATCACAAAACTATGATTTTTGCTCATACATATAACTTTATATATGATAATTAATCTTAGAATTTTTTTTATTAATTTTTTGTGTTTTAGATTTATTAATAAATACAATTTGCAACCTATACTATGATATTATACAAGTTGCAACTAAACTTCTTTTAAATAAGCAAAATTAACCAACTAGAACTATATGTTTTTTTGACTTTGCAACCTAAACAATACTGGATCACACTAACCAATTTCAATTTTTACTTGTTTTTTTTTTTGGTCACGTTTTGCAACCTAAGCAATTTTTTTTACGTTAACCAATGTATATCTTTAGATAAATCTATTATTTACAATATAAATGTATAATTTAATTGAAACTTTTCAACATATATATATGAAAGTATTATGAAATATTGGAACACTCATATGTTTTATTTTTTATCCCAACTATTGGATTATATTGAATAACTTTTGAATTTTATTTTGTTAATTTTTTATTCTTTGTATATCGAAAATACCAAGTAAAGTACTAAAACTTCCAAATATGAGTTTATAAAAGGAGATAGTTATATTTAGAATTTAAAATTTTATTTAGATAAATTTAAATATTTAAATTAAAATGAAAAAAAATAAAGAAAAATAAATTTCTTATAACATTATCCACTTTATTTTATTTAATAATATGAGTTGATAGTTAGATATTTATATTTGTTTTAACATTCATAATTAATTAAGTTATTATGCATATAAGTGAAGAATGATAGACACACTAAATATGTGTTTGGATTTCAAAGATAAGAAATAATCATTTTGAAAAAGATATATTTTTTTCTTCTATTGAATATTTATCTTAATGTTAATCTATAAATTTTATATATATATATATATATATATATGTGTGTGTGTGTGTGTGTGTGTAAGGTATATTAAATTCATATATGATGTGCGAGAAACTTATATTTACATTACTTATAATTTAATTTGTGTTTAATCCTATATTTTAAAAAATATATTTTTTATTAGGATAAAACGATCGCATATTTAAATATTATATTATATCATATTTAATTTTATTACAATTATTACTTTTTAAATAAATTTCCGTGCATCGCACGTGTAGAGGTTCTATGTGCAAATCGTATATTTTTTATTTAACATATGAGTCCTATTATTGAAAAATTTACTAAAGTATTGTCGTGCTTCCGCATTTTCGTATTATCGTGTTTCTTGCATTATCGTGCTTCTCGAATTGACGTGCTTCCGCACTGTCGTGCTTACATTAACGTGATTCTTCACTATCGTGCTTGCATTGTCGTGCTTCTTGAATTTACGTGCTTCCGCATCGTCGTGCTTCGATATTTTTCGTACTTCTAGCACTGTCATACTTTCGTCCCACTTTCACGATAAGCAACGGGGTATGGTGGCCTGTGACTGAGGGACAATAAAACTAGAAAGTTATCATGGAGATCGTTAGAGAAGAAGGTGTTGAAGAAAATAACGATCAAGATCGAATGCACCAGCAGTGGGTGTTGGTTTAGAAGCGATTATGACTCGGTTGACAGGATTAGTAGAACAACAGTCGCAATAGATTCAACAACTTATCCAACAAAGGGGTGTGGGTGGACAACCAGGGAATGGTGCGAATCAACAGCAACCTCGAGCTGAATACTTAGAGGTCATCGGAGAGAGGTCTAGAAATCTTAACCCACCAACATTTGAGAGTGCAACGGATCCCACGGATGCAAAGGATTGACTTAGAACTATAGAGAACATGTTTTTGTATAGTAATGTTCCTGAGGGGGAAAAGGTATTGTGCATGTCGTTCATGTTACATGGAAGTGCGGGACACTGGTGGGACACAATGAAAACTATTGAGGATGTGGCGACAATAACGTGGGATAGGTTCAAAGAACGTTTTAGAAACAAGTATTTCACTGCTCCAGTTCGAGTAATGAAAATGAACGAGTTCATACAGTTGAGGCAAGGGGCAATGGATGTCATGGACTACATTGCTAAGTTCGAACAACTCTCTAGGTTTGCGGAGCACATGGTTAGTACTGATACGTTGAAAATAGAGAGATTCCTAGAAGGTCTGAGGCCAGAGCTATATAGGGATGTGTGTATGGCTGGTATACATGGAGTAACTTATTCACAAGTTGTCGAATGCGCGTTGATTGCCGAACAAGCTGAAATGAAAATTAAGCGTGCTCAGGAGGTTAGGCGCCAGTTTATTCAAAGACAGGGACCTCATTTTGTAGGAGATGAAAGAAAAGGCCACTACAAGTGCAAGGTCCAAGGCCAGGTTTTCAACCAAAATCAGGAGAACAATCATGGGATCAGAACAAGCGCCAAAAGGGTGAACAAGGAAAACCACCAATTACACAACCTACATGTCCCACGTGGGGAAGTTCGCATAGTGGAAAGTGCTTTGCAAAGCACCGAACTTGTTTTAAATATGGAAAAGCAGGACACCTTTCCATGGTTTGTCCAGAGAACTCAAACACTGCTACACAAAAGAAGACGTCAGCTAGAGTCTTTACCATGACCACGGAGGAAGCAGAAGCAAATACATCTGTAGTTACAGGTAAAGTTCCAATTTTTTATACGATTGCATTTACATTATTTGATTCTGGAGCTACACATTCATTTGCATCCACTGAGTATGTGAAAAGGCTGGGTAGGAAACCTGATATAGCAGACGTTAGTTACAATGTAGTGATCCCCTCTGGAGGGCCAAAATAAACTAACCAGATTCTGCGAGCATGTGTTATCTCTATTGAAGGAAGAGAACTTTATGCCGATCTGATCATACTAGATATGAACGATTATGATGTGATTTTGGGAATGGACTTGTTATCAAAATACGGTGCTACAATAGATTGTCAGAATAAGATAATCACGTTTCAGCCACCTGGTGACACATCTTTTGTCTTTATTGGAGTAAGAAAAAGGTTCAAATATCACACAATATCAACGATGAAAGCGCAACGGTTATTGGAAAGCGATTGTGAAGGCTACCTAGTAAGTGTTATGAGTATGGAAGAGAAACATTGTCCGACTATTGAAGAGGTATCAGTGGTGCAAGAATATCCTGAAGTATTTCCACACGAACTCCCAGGATTACCCCCAGATAGAGAGATAGAGTTTGTAATTGACATATATCCAGGGATTGCTCCTATATCGAAGTCACCATACAGAATGGCGGCAACAGAGTTGAAAGAATTGAAAATTCAACTGCAAGATTTACTGGACAAAGGCTGACTTGTTTGACCAACTCCAGGGAGCTGCCATATTCTCTAAAATTGACTTGCGTTCAGGTTATCATCAACTGAAAATTAAAGAGGAAGACATCCCATAAACGGCATTCAGTACAAGATACGGGCACTATTAGTTTTTTGTAATGCCATTCGGTTTGACAAATGCCCCAGCAACTTTCATGGATATGATGAATCGGGTATTCAAAGACTTTTTGGATAAGTTCGTTATCATGTTTATTGATGACATTCTGATCTACTCCAAAAATGAAACAGAGCATGCTGTGCATTTGAGAAAGATTTAGACGTTCTAAAGGAGAAACGGTTGTATGCTAAGTTCAAGAAATGTGAGTTCTGGTTGGATCGAGTAATATTTCTAGGGCATGTTATGTCAGGAGAAGGAAATTCAGTTGATCCAAGTAAAGTTGAAGCAATTAACAATTGGCCACAACATACGAACCCTTCAGAGGTACATAGCTTTCTTGGATTGGCGGGGTACTATCGGAGATTTGTAGAAGGATTTGCGAAAATTTCATCTCCCTTAACACAGCTAACTAGAAAGAGTGTAACATTCAAGTGGACAGAGAGCTGTGAGCAGAGTTTTCAAGAACTGAAGAAAAGGTTAACATCTGCGTCGATCCTTTCAATACCAACGAGGGCTGGAGGTTTCTTGGTATACAGTGATGCTTCGAAGAATGGTTTAGGTTGCGTTTTAATGCAGAAAAACAAAGTAATAGCATACGCATCCAGACAATTGAAGGAATATGAGAAGAACTACCCTACTCATGACTTGAAGCTTGCAGCAGTAGTATTTGAATTGATGATCTGGAGACATTACCTAAATGGAGAACGATGTGAGATCTACACAGATCACAAGAGTCTGAAATACTTTTTCACGCAGAAAGAGCTAAATATGAGACAAAGAAAATGGTTAGAACTCGTGAAGGACTATGAGTGTGTTATCAACTATCATCCTGGTAAAGCAAATGTTGTGGCGGATGCCTTAAGCATAAAATCATCCCAAGGTACTACATTGATGTCTTTGATTCAGAGACCAGAGTTATTAGACTTGCAAAGAATGAATGTCAAGATTGTTCAACTGGGAATAGTGGAGACAAGACTAGCAGCTCTAACCCTTCAGCCTACCCTACTTGATAGAATTAAGCAAGGGCAGAATGTAGATGGGTATTTAGCTAAAGTAAAGAAGGATGTCGCTTCAGGGATGCCATCAGACTTTCAGTTGTCAGAGAATGATGTCTTAAGATTCAAAAACCGTTTATGTGTGCCAAATGTAGATAGCATTCGTAGAGATATTATGGCAGATGCGCATTCGACACCATATTCAGTACATCCAGGAGCTACCAAAATGTATTGAGATTTTAAAGACGCAATATTGGTGGCTAGGCATGAAGAAAGCTATTGCTCAGTTTGTGGAACAGTGCTTGACTTGTCAACAGGTAAAAGCAAAACACCAAAGACAAGGGGGAACTTTACAACCCTTACTGATTCCGGAATGGAAATGGGAGAACATTATAATGGATTTTGTGGTAGGATTGCCGAAAACTGTAAAGGGTCACGATGCTATCTGGGTAATTGTGGACAAACTACGAAATTGGCTCATTTTCGTCCAGTCTGTACTACTTACTTCATGGATCGGTATGCTCAGATATATATACAAGAAATAGTTAGACTTCACGGGGTACCATTATCCATTATTTCAGATAGACTCAAGATTCTTGTCTACCTTCTGGAAGAGTTTACACAAGGCACGGGGAACACAATTGTCTTTCAGTACTGCATATCATCCACAAACTGATGGACAATCAGAAAGAACGATACAGACTTTAGAGGATATGCTCAGAGCTTGCGCAGTAGATTTCCAGGGTCAATGGAGCAAATTTTTACCTTTGATAGAATTTTCCTACAACAACAGTTATCAATCCACTATAGGAATGGCCCCTCGTGAAGCACTATATGGTAGGAAGTGTCGATCTCCGATACATTGGGACGAAGTTAGCGAAAGAAGACTTCTAGGTCCAAGTGTAATACAGGAAATGTCAGAAGCTGTATCACATATTCGGGAAAGAATGAAAATGGCTCAGAGTCGCCAGAAAAACTATGCAGACAAGAGAAGGATAGCACTTGAGTTTGCAGTGGGAGGACTAGTATTCTTGAAAGTTGCACCAATAAAAGGGAATAATGCAGTTTGGTAAGAAAGGAAAACTTAGTCCGAGATACATTGGTCCATTTCCTATTATCGAGAGAGTTGGTGATGTTGCCTACAGGCTCGATTGTCAGTATCAATGTCTCAAATACACAGTGTGTTCTATGTGTCAGTATTGAGAAAGTATATTGCAAATACGTCTCATATCCTGAACAGTGAACCTGTAGAACTACAAGCAGACTTGGGATATAAAGAAGTATCAGTACAGATTCTATTAAGGGAAGTAAAACGGCTCAGCAACAAAGAGATTCCGTTAGTCAAAGTGCTATGGAGAAATCAATTGGTTGAAGAAGCCACTTGGGAAAGAGAGGATGTAATGAGAGCCAAATATATTGAACTCTTTGAGTAAATAAATTTCGGGGACGAAATTTCTTAAGGCGGGAAGGATGTAATACCCGCGCCTCTCACAACTCACTGGCCAATATAATTCTTGCATTTCATTCTTATTATACATTATTTGCATTTTTATATATATTTTAATTCAATTGATATTTTATTTGTCATATACTTCACGATTGGATTTTGGAATGTATTACTTTGGTAGTTGAAAACCCTTTAGTCTAAAATATTGGGAGAAGCTAAATAATATAAGACTGCATGTTTTAAGCTTAAAATATAAAACCCACTAGGTAGTACGTGGTAGTGTTAGATGTGTAAAGGGTATCATTGTCGGAACAATAACAATAACAACAACAACAACCACAACAACGACAACAACAGCAACAACAACAGCAACAACAACAACAATAATTATTATTATTATTATTATTATTATTATTATTATTATTATTATTATTATTATTATTATTATTATTATTATTATTATTATTATTATTATTATTATTATTATTATTATAATAGGTAAAATGACCGCCTTAAAAATGGGGAAAAGGCGGTGGCCGACTTCTATTAAAAAAAAAAAGAGAATCAATCAAAGTTATAAAAGCACACTATTATCTCATTATTAAAAAGCATATACACATCCAAACATAAGTTGCCTTTAGGAGGAAAAAAGAAGAAAATAGACGAAGCAGAACGGGTATGTATTGTTTCTTCAATTGATGTTATAGTGGAGTGTTGTCTCATCATTTTATATAATCCAATTAAATTAGTTCCACTGTTGATAGAGATGATAGAGAAATATAGGAATTAATGAAGTAATGGTTTTCCTAATGTACAACAGTGAGAAGCTCGCATGTTCTAAGGGCTTAAATCATTTTTGGTCCCGTAACTTTTCGCTTGTACAATTTTAGTCCCAAAAAAAGTTAAAAATTCAATTTAGTCCCGTAACTTTGGAATTGGTCCAAATTTAGTCCCTTTTTTTGCCGTCGATGATCAATTTGGCCGGAATATTGCATGTACTACCCACCAGACTCATTTTTTCATCCAATTTTTAAATACCTGGCATCGATAAGTGATTTTGAAGTAAAAATAACATTAAAAATTAAAAAATTAAAAGAAAGAGGATTTTTTTAATTTTTAATTATTTTTCATTTCTCATTACCTCGTTGGTGCCACATATTAAAAATTCTGTTGGAAAAATGAGTCATGTGAATGATACACGCAATTTTCCAGTCAAATTGGTCACTATCGAAAAGAAAAGGGACTAAATCTGAACCAATTCTAAAGTTACAGGACTAAATTGAATTTTTAACTTTTTTTGGGACCAAAATTGTACAAGTGAAAAGTTACGGGACCAAAAATGATTTTAGCCCCATGTTCTAATAAAGAAAGTATAACAATAATGATTGTAGAAGTAGTTTACATTTGAATTGATAAGTTATGTGATTAATATTTAAAGTTCGATGGTCTTGATTTACTCCCTGAGGAAATATTAAATTAATTGAATTTAAGATAATGGAAATAATTAAGCACATTCATATATACATATTTAAAATTTAAGATAGTGAGTGAATTTTGATTTTGCCCAGATTTTTGTATTAGATGATCACTAATCAGCTTATTTCGACATTTCTGCAAACTGAATTTGAAAAAGTACGAAACAAGAAAGTTGTAGCCTGATGTGTTAGCTTTATAATCCAATTTGAATCATATAAATACCAATTTTGTAGAAAACGTTAGAGCCTCATTACCAAAATGCGACGGAGCTGGAACTATCGGACTAAAAGTACGTAACGATCTAGAATTCGATAATTTGTGTAGTGATTTGAGTTAATTGACATAGATTGATTACCATGGTGGGATAGGAAGTGTCAAAATTTACTCCGGAGTAGAGGTAAGTAGAAATCCATCTGCAACTACAATGCTTGAACATAATATTTGTGCTTATTATTTGTGATAATTGATTGTTATATGTGTTGTTGTATACCGTTGTATTAAGTATTTTGTTCCGTTGCTAAAAATAACTAATGTGCATCAATCATGAGCATTAGCATCTGCAATAATTTGTATGTGTACAAGAAAGAAGTCAAAATTTCATGATTTTGAGAGTTGAAAATGTTTTGGGGTTGGTCACTACTGGTACTTTGAGAGTCTCTGTGATGTATATATGGTGTCTCTCAGGATGCTTCTGGTGACGGACGTGCATGCAGAAGAGGTTCCCACTTCAGCACCTTTGTGATGAGGGGTACGGGAAGAGGTAGTCTTTCGGTGGACTACGGGGGCAAGTAAGAGGCGGACCCCTGGTAGTCTCGGGAGGATAGCTGCTTGGTTGTACCAACCATCACTGATATCTCGGGTGGACTATAAGGGGGGAGGAGGAACCCTTGGTAGTCACGAGTATGGTCAATGAGTGATGTTCTGGTGAGGTTGTGCCAGTGACGGGAGCCAATTCCCACAAAAAATGTTTTCTTTTGAAAAAAAAAAGTTGAAAGAAATGGTTTTATAACTTGCACTCATCATTTGTGCATTTCTCATGCATGATTTCTGCTTACTGAGCTTTAGCTCACGTAGTTCTTGCATTGTAGGTGAGTTTGACTATGCATGAGCTTGACGACTGATCTGGCATGCGGTTGAAGCTTTTGCAAGGTTTGGGGCCTCGCGTATATGAATGACGACCTGTGGGGCTGAACCGTGGACTCACTATATTTTGCTACCGTTATAATTATCTTTTTGGTCATGTTTAAATTAAGGAAACTTTGATATCTATATTTCTATAGACATGGCGTCGAGTGTAGTGCGATACTTCTGTACTTGATTTGGTCTATGTAAATATATGTTGGTGAGATTATGACATCGAAAATGTGTTTTAGATTGTTATGTTTGAAAAAAAAAATATTACAGGTTTTGTAAGGTTAAAATTGGTATAAAGTAATCTTATAAGGGTGGGTGTGACAAAGGAAATACTGCAGAATTTGTAGAGATTTATTTTACTTCGTTGTATTGTTCAGTTGAAATGTTTACTTTACAATTTCGTAAGTCTTTTTACATTTCATAGTTTAACATTTTTCTTATTTGTATTTTATAATATATAAAATCTAAAACATCCCTTTTTAAATATAAAACCATCTTTAATAATAATGTCGATTTACTTATAAAACTTAAAATAGCTCGTGCATCGCACGGGTGCATTTTCTAGTTAAGGATAAAAAGTATATTTCTTCTAGAATATTCTTTGTATATGTTTTAATATCTCTATTGATTTGTTCCTTGTATTTCGGATATGCTTGTTGTAAATTTTGCCTATATAATACTGATTTACCCAGTCACCTCATTAACGATGAATGGAATACAAATTCTCTAACTCTCAAAAAAATGTTTAGAAAATGAGTGGGGCTTGGGTGCACCATCTATATATATATATAAAAGTAGATTGGAGGGCTTTTATGCCATTTTATTTTTCCCGCTCAAAAGTTAAACATTAATTTAGTAAGATTCTGTCAATTTTGGTAAGTAATAATTTTCCTTTTTATTTAGTAAAATACAAATAACTTTTTTTATTTTTAATCCGTGTTTTATACATAATATATCAAATTATTCATCTTTTTCACGATCTTCAATTTAACATCCATATCACATATATTAGATTTAAAAAATAAAATATTTATTGGTTAATTATTTTGATTAAATTATGGTTAGTTGAGTTCTTTTAAACTACAAGAAATTTATTTATTTTATATGACAAGAATTTCTAATATATTTTATTTACCTAAGTTACGCCCATTATAAAAATCATTGTTTAAATAATGAAACTCTTATTTTATTAAGTTAGAGGAAAAATTATTATTTTACAAATAATTTATTAAATAAGTACTTACATGTACTAATATACTCCCTCCGTTTCTTTTTAATTGATTTTTTAGAAAAAAAAAAAAGTTGAAGAATTAAGAATTCAATTTTTTTCCAAATATATCCCCAATAATCTCCTTTCTCTCTCACATCTATCTCAAATCTAGGTTGAAAAGTAAGAAATATTTTGCGATTGACAGAGGGAAAAATTGAGAGAAATTGTAAAATATAGCTAAAAGATCAATTAATTCGAAAAATCATTAAGCAACTAAAATATCAAATAAAAAGGAACGGAAGGAGTATATTATTTATAATAACAATGTTTGTTTGAGTAGTCACTAAAGTATGAAACTTAGAGTAAATGCATATTTATATATGATAATTATTATCCAGAGTATTCTTTTAGTACTAATTCATATTTTCATAATATGTATTTCGTTAAAATCATTTTGTTAAGTGAGTTACACTTTGCAACCTAAATTATGATAGTTGTTATATCTTTCAATCTTTTGTTAGTTAGATTTTACGTGACTAACCTCAGCTATTTTTTTTTTTTTTACACTTTTTAATCTGTAAAATATTTTGTCGCACTAACTAAATTCAACTGTTTTTTTTTTTTTTTTTAACTTTTTGCATCATAAGCAATAGTTTTTTCAGTAATCAATTTTATGTTTAGATAGATATAATATTTGCATTACAAATATAAAATTTATTTGAATAAATTACGGTACCAAATAAAATATAAATATATTTAAGTATTTTTTAGAATTCATACACTTTATATTGTTATTCGAATTATGAATAACTTTTGAATTTTATTTTGTTAATGTTAAGATTTATTTAGAAATATTTTGGGTATATCTGATATCATCAAGTAAAATATTATAAGCTGCAAATGAGAATCTAACTTTAGAAAGGAACAAGTAAATATTTATAGTTAGAACTTGAAAGTTTATGTAGATATATAATCATTTTATTTTGTGTTATTTATGGTTATTTGTACAAATGCAAACTTTTGATTTTCTTTTCCCTTCTTCCTAAAGAAGTACTTTTCCCAAATTTTAAATACAAATAGCATTTTGTATCATAACCATTTTTTACATATTATATATAAAATTAATTATCGTTTCATGATCTTTAATTTAAGATACATACCATATAAATAAAAGTGTGATATTTAATAAAATAAATATAATTTTATATTGATTGGTTATTTGGTTAGATCATAGTACGTATTGGGCATTTTATTGGTGTCAAATTTAGGCTGTAAGAATTAGTTAAATATTTTTTATAAAAAGATCTGTTTTTTTTATAAATACTTTAATTAATTAATTTATTGTATGTATCTTTCTATCTTATTTTTATTCGATAAATTAATCTATATATATATACTCACACTTATATACATATAAATATGCATTTTTATCTAATTAAATCAAACGGAGCCAAATATGTAATAAAGAAAATTATTTACTCCTCCAATAGCAAGTTGGACATTTTCAAGTGTATTATTCATGTATTTTTGTCCCTAAAGAGTTGTTGTTGTACTATCACCATTCTATCAGTTTGTCTCTTTCTCAACAACTTTTTTTTTTTTTTTTTTAAATAATAACAAGTCTTTGGTTGTTTCTAATCTATTTTTACATATAGTATATGAAATTAATAATTTTTTTCACCTATTTTAAGTTGAGGTAAGTTTTGACTTTTTATCATGGATTAGACTATTTAATCAATTGACTATTTTTAACAATAACAAATTTGAGATTATTTAAAAGAAAAATATAATTTCTTATAAATTATTCAATTTATTTTTTATTATCTTATAATTATTATTTTAATAATTAGGCCTGTTATTATATTTATATTTATTTTAACTTACGAAATTAATGAGGTTATTTGTGATTATTCGCATAGGTTAAGAAGGATACAGACTGCCTCCAATAACATTTGAGTTAAAAAAATAGTTTTAATATTTTAATTGTCATATTTAATATTTATTTTAATTTTATTTCATAATAATAATTTTTTATAAATAATTAGTATATATTCAATCCATAAATTTCACGGGTGAAACAGATATTTACACAATTTAAAATTTTACTATATAATAATTGACATTTTGAATTATTTATTTTATCGAGTGTACAAGGTTCACATTTTAAAAAATAACATCGTATAGTATTTAATTTTGTTAAAATATATTATAATGTTAACATAGTTCCGTGCATCGCACGGGAGTAATAATAGTGTGCACAATAGTACTATGGTGCATCACTCATACAATATTTTTTTGTGCACTTAAGGTATGTTGATTTACTCATACAGTATGTCACTATCAGTATGGTTAATTTACTGACTGATACAATATGATTAAGTTGCTTATACAATATTGTGGTGTATAATAAGTTTATTGTGCACACAAGTTTTCACCTTAGAAAGTAAAGAGGAAGAAGGAAGGAGGCTAGGGTTTTGATTTTTTATTATTACTATAATACATTCTCGCTCTCATGAAAAATTCTTTCCATACTACTGTGTGTTAGTAAAATGTAAATTAGTTTAAAGGAAAAAATATATAAAGATTGATAAAATACACAAAAACCCGGTATATTAAACAGCTATTTTCCCCAGAAACCCTTTTTGACAATGTCAAAGTCGATGCAGATACACGTTTTCCTCACAATAGTGGAACCCCTTTTGTCATGCAATTCTTCCCATTTTCTCTATATAAATCAAACTCTCTTCTCAAATAATTAACAAAAAAAAATGGCTATTTTCCTCATACAAAGCAAATCAGTACTTATCCTCACACTCACATCCATATTTCTGACCGCCGGAACTCAAGTCTCCGGCCAAAACTGTGGCTGCGCATCGAACGAGTGCTGCAGCCGGTTTGGCTACTGTGGCAGCGGTAACAACTACTGCGGCGAAGGCTGTCAGTCGGGCTCATGCTTTGCTCCGCCTAGCACCAATAACGCTTCCGTGCCGGATATTGTCACCGCTGCATTCTTTAATGGGATCGCCGATCAGGCTGCCGCAAGCTGCGCCGGGAAGGGGTTCTACACTCGTGGCGCGTTCCTTGACGCGCTGAACTCATATCCGCAGTTCGGTAGGGTCGGGTCGGCTGACGACTCCAAGCGTGAGATCGCGGCGTTTTTTGCCCATGTCACGTATGCGACTGGACGTAAGTTCTCTACCTAGTAGCTTCCTAATGTTTATTTTTGTTTCATTTTTTCACTTTGTTTGACAAATTAATCCTTTCATAAGTTGTTTACGCAGATCGAATTCTCTTTTTCGAATTGCATTTTATTTGATATTCCAACATAATCATTAATTATGACATGAAGTATATTGTACAATATAAGAACATAATTTAAAATAAAGGATCTTATTTGTATTCTGAAACTTTACCAAGTTAGGTATACATTAATTGATCTGAGTTACAAATTTTTCTACCAACTAATCTATAAACGATTCCCAGGGAAAGGTGCTACCAAATACATTTAATTTGTGCACGTGTCATGCTTATAAAAAAGGAAAGGTGCTACCAAATATATTTTGTATTAATTTCTTAAATTAATTTATAGTTTCTTTTATTCTTAAACCTCAAAACCTATTAAATAAAAGTTGGGCCGTCATCCCGGACCGATGATTAAATATTGACTAAGATAGAAACCCAGCTAAACGGCTGGCCAGAAAGGCTGTTTGAATATACATACGTAGAAGAGGGACACTAACAGAGGTTACGAAGTCACTGCAGAATGTATTTTTTCCCTAAGAAAAGGGCTTGCTTTGAATAGTCTACTCTCTCCCCCAACAATAAACATGCGCAGATATGTGCTATATTGAAGCAGTGGTGCCTCCAAGCAAAGACTGCTGCAACAAGGATGACTTACAGTACCCATGCGCCCCCAACAAAACCTACTGTGGCCGTGGTCCCATACAACTAGCCTGGAACTCCAACTACGGCCCCGCCGGCAGTAGCATCGGCTTCGATGGTCTCAACAACCCTGAAATCGTCGCAACGGATCGAGTCATCTCCTTCAAGACGGCCTTGTGGTTCTGGATGAACTACTGCCACGACGCCATTGTTTCCGGCCAAGGTTTTGGAGCTACTATTCGCGCCATTAGTGGCCAGCTCGCATGTGATGGAGACAACCCCAACACCGTTAGTCTTCCTGTTCAGTATTATACACACTACTGTAATCAACTTCAGGTGGATCCAGGGAACAATTTGAGATGCTATCAAAGATTAAGAAGCACGTGTTATATGCGCTGACGGACCTACATGCAGTGTCCCCGGCCTCGATCGAAATATGTTATTATGTAAGTGTATTTCAATCGATTTTAATACAATGTAATTAAATAAATAAATAATTATATTATCTGACTTGATTATGATTTAATAACAATCGATCGATGCATTTTTAAGTATACCCAGTAGAGATAAAACTTTCATAAAATAGAATTAAATGTTTCGAGACACTCATTCTTGATTATCTTTTTTTTAATAATTGAATCAACTTATTAATCTTATCAACATCATTAGTACCTTTTAGTGTTATATATATATATAGTTGCATATTGTTGAAACTCAATTTAGAGGTGCCCCATCCCGTTTAGATTTTCTAAAATTTTAGTTTTAAATGTAATTTAACCCAATATTAATTTTAGAGTATAATGTATGAGAGTTTGTTTTCTAGCCTTCTCAAAATGAGGCACCTACTTGGTATAAAATTTGTCTTCGAATCTTAGAGTATAATTAAAAAAATTACCCCGATAAAATGAGTACATAGATTTGTCTATAAATGGACCCCGTCAAAAATTTGTCTATAAATGAACCTTACTCGACAAAATTTCTGGGTCCGTGTATCAAAGCATATAAGGCCAGGATTGCACATGGTAACCACTTCGAGGCTTAACAGACAATCAATTTGGGTCTAACTTCTTCGTCGTTTTTTCAATTATACACGTGCGGTTGTAGCTTCAACACCTTATGACTCAGGTATTTGATCAGGATCACTGTCCTACAAATTTGGATAATTGCCTCTAAGAAACATTTCCAATTATGTTTCTATACTTGTTAGGGTATCGACACATTTTTTTAAGATGTTAGAAGCACTTTTAAATATTTAGTTAGTCATTTAACCCAACATGCATCATATATTTTAATTGTTAGATCAAGTTATCTGCGCTTAGTTTGAGCCCAAATAATAAATTATGAATAACACTTGTGTGCATGTGATATACAATAGACTTATTATAAATCACTATAATTTAACACATGGACTCCAAAAAATCGTTGAAATATATTTTATGAGAAAGTCGCGTCCGCGAACTGGGTAAGCTCGCGGGTCGCGCCCCTTTTTTTTAAAAAATTCTACTGCAAGAACACAATGTCGCGCCCCTTTTTTTTAAAAAATTCTACTGCAAGAACACAATAAGTCTACTGTAAGAACACAATAGGTCTACTCTAAACACAACACGATAAGTCTACTGAAGAACACAATAAGTCTACTTTAAACACAAAATTATTATATTATAAGACTCTAAACACAAAATTACTATACTATAAGAACACAGTAAGTCTACTCTGAACAAAAAATAATTATACTACAAGAACACGATAAGTCTACTGAAGAACACAATAAGTCTAATCTAAACACATAATTACTATACTACTAGAACATAATAAGTCTACTGTAAGAATACAATAAGTCTACTGTAAGAACAAAAAAAAAAAAAAAATCATGCCGGTCACGTGCGACCCACGCGTAAATTTGAATTTAGTTGTACATGCACTATTCATCATATGCACCCAAGTTTTTTATAAATTATTCCTCCAATTACATACCCGTAAAGTGTCGTATATCATTTTGTATCTTGACCAGATTCATAAAATATAAAATAGATATGTTTAGATTATGACTAGATAGGATTATAATCTTTTGAGATATGTGATTAATACCCCAGTAAAAGTTTAACCCTAGTATGTATATATATATATATATATATATATATAAAATAAAAAAATAAAAAATAAAGTCATTTATTAGCGCAGAAAAGATAAAATTTACATTCCTTCTAGTTCTACATAATTCCTTTTCTACATCAAACAATCGTTTACTGCTTTCTTCTTCTCAACAATAGCAGGTATTAACCCGATTTCATTATGCGTTATTCCTATGTCATATTTGGTTTAATTTAAATTTTCTATTTTCTTTCTTTCCGATCCGCGATAACAGTTTACAAGATAAAAACAAAAACAAAACTGTTGTTCTTTTTATCACCCATGGCCGCCGGCCATCTCCATCAAATAGGGCAACTTGTCTTGCTACCGGTTACCAACTCTATATTCATCTCAAAATATTTTTTTGTTAACCTCAAATCTTCACCCGTTCAAGCTTTACACCAGAATAATACCAAATTGTGCACGGTTGCTGCTGCTACCGCTCGATTCTCCGGTTAACGCAGCGGTGCCGAAGAGGGAAAAGGGGGGGGCACGTTAAGTCAGTACTCATGGGGATGAAGTACTGTCTATGGGTTGCTAGGAGAGAGAAAGAAGGGAAGATCTGAAGAAAGGGCGGCGGATATAGGGGATTGAAAGAGATAAGGTGGTTCGTAATCTTTTGTTAAAGCTGCAGGAGTGATGAAAGGAAAGAAAGACAGAGGGGATGTTGAGAGTATTATGGACAGAGAGAGAAGCAAGAGTGGAATAGTAATTTCGATTAATTTTGTGAGATAGGAAGAAAATAATACTTTCCCCGTTTCATATTAATTGACGTTTTAGGATATTTTTCTCTTTTTTAGTTAATTGACGTTTTACATAGTTTTCACCAATTCTACCTAATGCGGTATTCGAGTACCGCTCTGCGCTAGAGCGACATAGGAGGACAGAGATGAACGCAGGGGAGGGGGGTGGGTGGAAAGCCAATCCATTCAAATGAGAGTGGGGACAAAAAAAGAAGATGAGAAAGACGAGGAGTCCTCTTTTGGCGACTTTTGCAGGTAACCCATGAAGTGATCAACAAAGAAGTGGCAACTTGAAGAATCGTCTTCTATTATGTTGTATTGTTGTAATTTATTTCATTCAGAAACTGTTTCATTAAAGGATTGTTTCTTTTTCGGGTTTCATGGGTAAAAAAGCTATGAGTCTTAGCTTATTATATTTTGGGTGTTTGGGAATTATCTAATTACGGTGGCATCTTTAAAAAGAATCTTCTTGATCGAGGGTCAAAGTAGCATCAATGGCGTCGTCTGTGGGAAATCGTTTATGAGCATAGGGCGTGAGTTAGGATTACTTTATAGTGGTCTTCTGATCAATAGACGTCTCACTGATTGAATTTGGGGATCAGGGAGTAAAAGCCTCCCATCCATCGTTCCTCCACTCCCTCTTCAACATGCACCTTTTCTCTTTTATATTTATCTCCGAATCCACTACCCCACGGAGATAACCTCACCCCTCCTGTGGAAAACTTTTGCAGGAATTATCCTATCTTTACACGTTTGTAGCATGGCAGGAAGAGGCATTCCGACCGTTGCCCGGAATTTGGAGGAGGAGATAGACCGGGCAGCAGAGGCTTTTATTAGGGACATCGAGCGTACCCCCATCAGCGGGGTGGCACAAGCAAACTACCCTCCGGATACCGTTACTGTGGGAGCCGAGCAACTCCGAGCGTATGTTAACGCTATGGTACAGAATGCGCTGGCTCAACAAGCGTCCACCCTCAGGAACCCACCTCCTCCATCATACGCCCCCGCCCTATTCCACCGCCCCCTCCGCACGGCATAGACGGGGAGGAGTTCCAGGCAAACAGTTCACAGGCGCCTGACGCGAGCATGGGTAATCGGGATGTCCAGAAAACAGTGCACCCTGCAAGGACCGGGCGTAACGTCTCCGGAGAGTCCCGAGGCAGGGAGGAGGTTGGAGACTCGGCGGATAGCAGTGATCGCTTGGAGGCCCTCTCACGGGAAATCTACCTAATGAAAAGAAGGATGTGGAACATGGAAGGAGAAGAAAGGAGGGTGGCGGGAAGCCAATTCACTAGGGAGATACTCCAGGACGAGTTGCCGGCGGGGTTCAAGCAGCTTCCATTTGAATACGATGGGACAACTGACCCGAGTGACCACCTGCTACGATTCGAGGATTCTGCTCTCCTGCATGGTTATACGGACGGAGTAAAATGCCGTGCGTTTTTTACAACCTTATCAAAATCTACCCGGCAATGGTTTGGACAATTACCGCAAGGGTCAATCCGGTCTTTTGCCGATTTCAGCACGTTATTTCTCCAACAGTTCGCTAGCGCTAGGCGGCAACAGAAAACGCCTCTCTCCTTGTTTAGTCTTAGGCAAGCGGACGGGGAGTCGTTGAGAGATTTCATCAAAAGATTCAACACTGAGGCCCTGCAGATCCCAGGCTACATCCGAGGTAAAGATAAATGCCTTGACTAACGGCTTGAAGGGTGGAAACATGTTCGTCTCCCTGGCAAAGAAGCCGACCGAAAACTTTGAAGAATTATTAAGTCGGGCGGAAAAATTCATCAATTTAAAAGATATCATGACGGTGGAAAGGGGCACTGACCAGACAAGTTCGCGACATGGGCAGGTTGAGAGGCCCAAGGAAGAAAAAGAAGGTAGCACAGAGAGGAGCAGAGCAGTGGCAAGTATCCCCGAGCGAAGGCCCCACATTTTCCCCCACACAAAGCAGGAAGGGGTACAGTACGAGAGTTATACCCCGCTGAAGAAAATTCGGGAGGAGGTTCTCAACATCGCCGGGAATCATGAGGCGCTAGAGTACCCGCCTAACTGCCCTGTCCACCCGCGGCGTCCTCAGTCGAAATTATACTGCATATTTCACAATGAGTATGGGCATGACACAGACCACTGCTATCACCTGAAAGATGAAATCGAGCGACTCATCCGATCGGGACACCTCAAAGAGTTTGTATACTAGGAGCGTAACCAGCCCGAGGCTAAGAGACGGGTTGTGGAGGAGCAACCAGGAGGAGGGAAGGCAGATAGGGTCAAGCCACTTGCAATAACTCCTGGTACGGTCTCATCCCCTCCACGACAGGGGTTCATTAGTATGAGGGGGGGGGGGGGGTGGGGGAGGCCTGATGGGGGAGACTCAGGTAGGGCGCGCAAGGTCTACATGCATGCCACCCACCGAGAGGATCAATGGGAAATCATGGAGATGACACAAGAAAATAGACAGGATGAGGTTCCGGTTATAGGTTTCGGTTCAAGGGATTTCACGCCTGGAAGGCAGCCAAGAAATGATGCCTTGTTACTCACGGCGGAGATAGCTAATTACACGGTGTCACGTGTCTTTGTGGATACTGGCAGCTCAGCCGACATTATCTTTCTACAATGCTTCCAACAGATGAACTTGAAGTTGAGAATTGAATCAGTAGATACCGCCCTGTTGGTTTTGCGGGGGGCTCCATACAGCCTATGCCCTATGGGACAAGTGATTCTTACAGTAGTGCTGGGCAGGAGACCTCACCAGAGGGTTGAAGTTGTAAATTTCCTGCTGATAGACGCCCCCTCAGCTTACAATGTCATTTTGGGCCGACCCGCCCTGAATGATTTTTAGGCAATCATTTCAGTCTCATATGAAGATTAAATTCCCCACGGGCTGTGGGGAAGGTGAGGTAGCAGGGACCAACTCAGTTCCCACAAATGCTATATGGAATCCGTCCGCACGGTGTATGCTGCCAGAATTTCTGTCTTTGAACGTCCTACTGATCAAGAGGGTAAACGCTGGAAAAAATGGGAGGAGGATGAGGATATGCCAGAGACAAGGATCCAACCCCAAGGGGAGTTGATGAACGTAGAGTTATTCCCCGGGAAGGAGGGTTTCACGACAAGGATTGGGGCCCAAATGTCCCGATCGGTGGAAGAGGAGTTGATAAGAAATGCAGATCTATTTGCGTTCAGCCCCGAGGATATGGGAAGTATTGACCCTGCTATAGCCATGCACCAGGTAAATGCCAACCCCCAGTTAGACCAATCAAGTAGAGGCTGAGACACTTCGGGACTGAAAAAAGAACAAGCCATTAAAGTTGAAATAGACAAGCTTGTGAGCAAGGGGCACATGGAGGTAATCATGTTCCCGGAATGGTCACTATCCGACCTGGCTAGCGAATCCTGTCCTGGTTCAAAAGCTCGATAACACGTGGAGGATGTGTGTGGACTTTACTGACCTAAACAAATACTGCCCGAATGATTGCTATCCACTGCCTCCGATTGACCAAAAGGCCGAGGCCATTACTGGACACCCCGCACTTTGTTTCCTGGACCTCTATAAAGGATACCACCAGGTCTACATGGACCGAAAGGATGCAATCAAAACAGCCTTCATAACGGACTTCGGCATTTTTGCGTACAAGAAAATGCCCTTCGGGCTTAAGAACGCCGGGGCCACTTATCAACGTTTGATGGATCACGTCTTTCGAGACCAGATTGGTAGAAATGTAGAAGTTTAAGTTGATGACCTCGTTATCAAAAGTCGTACTTTTGATACATGTGTTCGGGACATCGCTGAAACATTGGAAGTGCTCAGACGTAACAATCTCCAATTAAATCCGGCCAAGTGCACCTTTGGGGTCAGTTCCGGGAAATTCTTGGGGTACATGGTTTCCCCTCGGGGGCTCCAAGCAAATCCCTCCAAAATTCGAGATATACTTAATCTTAAAACACCTGAAAAGGAAAGAGATGTTCAGCGTCTTACTGGGAGACTAGCTGCACTGAATCGGTTTTTGTATAAAGCAGCCGAGCGACAACTTCCCTTTTTTAAAATTCTGAGGCAGGCTAAAAGATTCGAATGGACTCCCCAATGTGAAGAAGCTTTAGTGGCTCTAAAGCAGCACATCAGCCAGCACCCTACTGTCTCTGCACCAATTGTCGGAGAGCCCCTATACATATATTTGTCCACATCCGATGAAGCCATCAGTGCAGCACTTGTCCGTGAAGACCGAGGGACTCAGAAGGTCGTATATTTTGCTAGCCGGGCCTTACAAGGAGCAGAAACTCGGTACTCCATCGCCGAGAAGACGGTATTAGCGCTGGTTATGGCGGCCCGCCGCCTACGTCCCTATTTTCAGGGGCATGTTATTAACGTCCTCACAAACCAACCAATCCGTTAGGTCTTAAGTAAGCCCGATCATTCCGGCCGACTAGTTAAATGGGCAATTGAGCTGGGAGAGCATGATATCCAGTTTCTTCCCTGCCGAGCTATTAAAGGTCAAGCCCTAGCCGATTTTCTTGCTGAGGCTCCCTTTGATGACTCTGAATCCAACCCACGTCCTGAGGTCATCCTGCCTACCGATCTCGACATCGAGGCCAAGCGATGGCATATACATGTAGATGGCGCATCCGCCACCCGGGGAAGTGGAGCTGGGGATCTTCTCAATGGGCCCGACGATGTGGAAGTCAAGTATGTTTTGCGATTCAAATTCAAAGTCACGAATAATGAAGCCGAATATGAGGCGGTTCTCGCTGGCCTTCGCCTCACAAAGACTCTAGGAGCCTCAAACATCCGGATATATACCGACTCGGAGGTGGTATCTAGCCAAATCAATGGCTCATATGCGGCAAAGGAGGAAACCATGAAAAGGTAGCTTTAACCAAAAAACTCTTGTTGACATTTTCCTCTACTGATGTCCACAGGGTTCCCCGAGGAGAGAACACAAAGGCTGATACTCTCAGTAAGCTGGCCTCCGCGGTCCCTTCTAGCATATCCCCGGACATACTTGTAGAAGAGGCATCCCATCCATCAATCAATGAACAGATTGTGTCGGTAATCACTGATGCTGACCCCACTTGGATGACGCCCATTGTCCAATACCTCCAGGATGGGACCCTACCCGAAGACAAGGTGCGGGCTCGCCAGATCATCTTGAAAGCACCGAAGTATACGCTCCATGATGGGGTCTTATACAGGCAATCCTACCTCCAGCCCAGTCTTCGATGCCTTGACCCAGTCCAAGCTAATTATGTCCTCCGGGAATTACACGAGGGCTCCTGTACGAGCCATATTGGTTCCCGAACTCTAGCTAAGAAGGCACTATGGTGGGGGTATTACTGGCCCACTCTTTTTAACGATGCGCATGACTTAGTGTCAAAATGCGAAAAGTGTCAGCGGCACTCGCGGATAAAGCACTTACCCCAAACCGAGCTGGTATGCAAACAGAGCGCATGGCCTTTCATTCAGTGGGGGCATAGACATCGTGTGTCCGTTCCCTGTGGCTCCAGGAGGGTTTAAGTTCTTAGTGGTCACTGTGGATTATTTTACCAAGTGGGTCGAAGCCGAACCGCTTACCACCATCACTGGAAGAAAAATTCTTAATTTTGTGTGGAAAAATATTGTCTGCCGATTCGGTATTCCTGGCACCATTGTTTCCGACAATAGAAAACAGTTCGCAAACAACCCTTTCCGCTCTTGGTGTGAAGAATTGCACATCAAACAGGCATTCACTTCGGTGGCTCACCCCTAGGCCAATGGTCAGGTAGAGGTGGGTAACTTCAGAGTTTGCAGAATTCTTATTCTCTCTTATGCGTGGTTCAGTTGTTCTCAAATGAAGAAGGTGAAGGGTTTTTTATTTTCCTCCTTTTCTTATAATTCCAGATTCGGCACAGATTCGATGATTTAAAATTAACGTTTCTGATACTCGTGTGTCATGCACGCGCCTCGAAACTCTAAATATGCGTTGTTTCACACGCGCCTACTCGAATTATGTGCGTGTCACCCAGTCACACGCCCCAGTTTCCTTCAGCACTCGTGTCGTGGAAGTTTCTCAACTCTGGTTGATTGATCCCAGAGGTTTCGCAGTTTCTCAACTCCGGTTGATTGACCCCGGAAGACCCCGGAGGTTTCGCAGTTTTTCAACTCCGGTTGATTGACCCCGGAGGTTTCGCAATTTCTCAACTCCGGTTGATTGACCCCGGAGGGTTTCGCAGTTTCTCAACCCCAGCTGATTAACCCCGGGGATTTCGCATTTTCTCAAATCTAGTTGTCTTATCTCGGAATCCTAGCAGGTTTTCGCCTACCCTTAACTCATCCAATTTCCTTCACACCAGCTCACACCTACCTTCGTTTACTCTTCAAGCCGAAGCTCCTCGCTCCGGCTTTGGAGGGGGGGGGGGGGCATCTGGTAGGTGTGGCCCACTAACAGCTCAACCGGCCCAGAAGTACAAGCCCAACAGTTCAACCGGCCCAATTACGCTCTACCCAATCACCATGGCATCTGGTAGGTGTGGCCCGGTAACAGCTCAACCGGCCCAGAAGTACAAGCCCAACAGCTCAACCGGCCCAATTACGGCCTACCCAATCACCATGAAGTTTTGGTGATCGAGATTGCGGTAGCAACGCATTGGGGAGTGGAGATTCCCCCATGATCTTTTCTCAATCACGAGTGCAGATTTAATGGCCGGAATTATAGGGATGTAGTTAGGGTTGTGATTTGTATGGTATAAATAGTAGAATTAAAGATGGATTGAGGGTTCGAACTCTTGCACTCTGAAACTATAGCTTGTAAGACTAACAAGAAAGAAGTGAAAAACACCCGGGAGGGGACCTAATTCTTCCCGTGGACGTAGATCTCCGGATCGAACCACGTATATCTTGTGTTCTGTGTCTTCTTTACGTGGGATAATCTTTCCAATCGATTTTCTTTGATCTGAATTTCCTTGATAACGGATTGCGCTTTATCACTTACCATTATGAATTAATATAATCTTTAATTGTATTATTAAAATGTGCTAATTAGGAAGATGATTTGTAATCAAACTATAATTAATCTAACTCCAAATATATAATCTACTTTTTATGAACAAATAATAGTATTGTACTAATATATTGATTGCTACTTAATATTGATTATAACCTATTAACAATCATTTTCATTTAATATACAATCATATTTATATAAAAATATGTTATTATTAATAATTTTGTACAGAATAAAATAATATTTAAACATATTTAAGTTAAAATTTTGAATTTTCCATAATTCTTTATATACACAATTATATGTCTTAATTAGTAATTACTCCTACACTTTTGTTCTTTTTATTGACTTTTAGAAATAGATATTAGTAATTTTGTAATCTTTAATTAGAAAATTTGAAGATCTATTTAATTTAAGTTATGTGAGTTGTAAATCGAGAAAATAAAATTATTATTTATTAAATAATTTACACCATTCGAAATTTTATCAAATCTATGGTTTTTGTTGAAGGAAAAACACAATTAATGTGCCTTCGTCAAAAGTAACTGATGAAGGACAATTTAGCTATTCACTAAATAATATGTAACTGTGAAACCCTTGTATTTGACACCCTATATAAAGGGATCTGATGAATAAGAGAACCCTAATTATTCCGTGTCTCTCTTCCGTCTCTCTTTACTGCTCTTCTTTTCTATTTTCCTACAACACGTTATCAGCACGATACTCTACCAAAATCAAATATTCGATCAGCTCTATATTCCATCGGGAAAGGTGTTTCATGGTAAACGGTATTTCTTCAAAACGATCATGTTTATTTTATTGTTATTATTTGGACTGATTTTACAAAGACAAATCGGTGATTTTTTATTCCATCATGTGTATATTGAAGTAATTAAATATGTCCGCGGGTAGGGTGTTTTCATGGATAGATATGTGGCTGTGAAATATTCATAGATTGATGATTTATGAAGATAATGTATGGAATCATAAACAGTATATTATGCAATTTGTGAGATACCCAATATATATGATCTCCTTAATTGCGCCGAAAACATAACTGTAAAGAACAATTTCTTGTTGGGTGAAAGGTGTCCAGGATTAAATTATCTTCTTGAATATTAGCCCACATGAATTGGTGAAAGGCGTAACTTGACCATAGACATAATTTGATGAAATTGAAATGGATGTCTAATTGACTCGACATAAATTATCTTTAGTGATTTTTTTTTCATGTTTCAAAACCTTTATTGTTGTTTCTAATTGCATAGTGATGATTAGTTTCGAATTATCTCAAAGGATTAGATATTTTATGCTTTCCTCATAGTTAACATTAAAAAACTGTTTGTTTAGTGGCTAATGAATTAATTACACTATCATGTATATATTAAATGCCACTGTATATTATTTTCCGTTGATAACTATTATTTTTGTGAATTTCTTGTTATTTGCGAGCGTCGAATTGTTCTCGTCTACGTGGAGGTTTGGTTCTAAAGACATCATCCTTGCCCACAAAGTTCAAGAAGTACCATAAAAAAGAAACATGTATTTCCTACAAGGTAATTCGAATCTCTCTATTTTGCGAAGTAAATGCAAATAACGATATATGTTTATGATATCATGATGTGCCTGTTTAAATATTTTTTGAGTGAACATGAGGAATTCCATAGATATACATTTCTCCCATGACGTATATATAAATATGATTAGTGAAAATCGAGAATTGATGAATTTATATGTACACTTGAATTTTATTATGCACAATTTTGGCAATAATGGACATTTGTTTGATTTTAAATAATATTATTAGAGTCCAGTATGCTCAATCTGTTTGATGTTTTCTCATGAAATTGAAAGTTAAACAGTCAAATTATTATGCTCTTTAAAGAAGTTTATGATTAGAAATCGCAAATTAGCTTAATTGCCTGATAGATTGGAAATTTGATCATTGCTTTGCCTATGCATTTTTTTTTTCTATGATAAATTATGCATGTTCATGATAAAGGAAATTCGTGGACAAATCAACTACGTGAGAAAGTATTTTCACAAATTATAAAAAAACTTGTGATATATGGTCCCGAAATCTAATTCAAAAGAAAATGATTAAACCAACTCGATCCAAATTTGAATATTGGACTCAGAAGAAATTGAGTTACCATAATTGATATTCCTAATAGGAAACTATTTTCATGAAAAAATAACTACACTCTGTAAGAACTCTCTTACGGTCATATCATCAACCGACCCCAACGACAAAGCACTGTCTGACATAGTAGATGTTGCAGTCAATGCTCTAATGAAATATCGAATGCTTATACTACCGTACTTGTATATGCTAGAGTATGAAATAAAAGAATTACAAACCAATGCAAGTAGTTGAGAGGTATAACCAATTTCTTCTAAAAAGTAACACCAAACGCGCTGGGATAAAGAAAATTCTCTAGCCTAACTATGGTAAAATAAATAGTAAAGATAACCCAAGGTAAATGGAACGAATGTGTCTGTCTCTATAATTGTGGTCATGATACACCACAAAGTAAGGGATATAGAAGCCCTGAAGGCCTTCCGATGTAACTAGCCCAAATGAACATGGTGGTTGTGGAAACCATGTGCAAAAGACACCTCGAAAACCTCTAAACAAAAGGGATAGAGTTGGTAATGAACTTTTAAATAAGTGTGAAAATATTATACTTTTGTATAAAAACTGCTAGAGCAGTTAACTATAAGAGATATAGGAAGTCCAAAGAACAGGGACTCACTGCATCACTGCATCACTGCATAATGACCATCACTGAATCACAAGTACTAAAAGGGCGAAGAATCGTCGAATTCTCTATATGCACCAAGATCTACTAAAACATTGCTCAGTAAAGATACACGTGTCAAAGATTATCATTTAGAAACTACCCGTGAGAATGGAATGAATATATTATAATACTTCTAATGAATGTGAAAGAAAACACATCTTAGAGAAATTAATGAGTCAATCTAGTGGTATGTACTCCAGTACTATGATGATCGTTGGATTAAATATTGTACCAAAAGTGAACTTTGGGACACAAAATTATATATTATTACCCACAATGGACTTTGGGATACATACTTATATGTTGTTACCCAAAATGGACTTTGGAACACAAACTAATATGTTGAATTCCACAATGAACTTTGGGATGCGGACTCATGTGTTGCTACCAATAATGGAATTTGGAATGCTGACTCGTGTAGGCTTTGGTACAAGAGCTTTAGTTATTCAAGTCATGACATGATGTTCCATATTAAGAAATTATATGGACATTCTTTCTTTCGAGTGAAATACAAAAGGGATGGGAATCTTATACGATGTATAGTGTCAGTGCTAATTTTATTATAGCACAGTCAATGCTTTCTAAAGTACTAAAAGCACGACCAACATCCCACTCTGCCTCATTAACTGTTTTAGGCATATCACTCATTCTACCAAGCCTATTATTTAGCAATAAGTAGGATCGAGATCTTCCTCAGCCAAATATATAAGCAAGACATTCCATTCTTGCAAAAGAACATAATATGATATATGTGGACCTATCAAACCAGAAAGTGGGCCATTAAAGTATCTATGGTTCTGGTAAATGTTTTGACACATTAACTGATCATCACATTATTGTCCACAATAAATGTTACATCAGAAAAACTCCTAGAAAATATTGTATAAGGGCTCACCACCCTCACTCCATAAAGTCAATCAGACTTATTAACCCTAGAGAGTTCTCATCATAAGGATTTGATGATTATTGCATATTTGTCAGGATCAATGTATAGTATCCTTTAACCCATGTGCATACACAAAAATGGTCTCAAATAAGCCACCATCACAAAGATATAGATGGAGGATTAGGCATTGAAAATGCGCACTAAAGTGTCTATCAGACATGGGACTTTGCAATATCACTGCAACTTTACTTTATTTGTCTCAGACCCACTGCTAACCAATAATTTATGCGTACCAGTTGGTAACTGAATTTAGCCTAATATTTTTACATTTACGCATATTTGGTTACGCAGTATATGTGCCTATTTGCGTCCCCACAACGCATCAAAATGGGTCTCTAAAGACAACTATGACCCGCTATTTGAAACCTTTGACAGGCAAGATTTATTTACCGCTAGATTAGCGGATTGTCACTTTAATGAGACAGTCCTCCCGTCGTTAGGGGGAAATAAGAAAAAGAATTTTCTAAGGGAACGACAGGAAGTGTTTCCCAGTATGTCTCATTAGGATCCCCACACTTCATAATGTAAAGTGAAGTAAAAAGAATTATCGATCTTCAGAGTATGGAAGATTTGATTGTTGATGCATTTGCTCAAATCGCTAAAGTGACAAGATCATATATACCAGCTGCAAATGTGCCTGTAAGGTTAAAAGTCCCCAGTAAGGGGCACAACACCGCAGATAAAGGTGTTGCAACCACATTTAGTGGAGGTGTGGTTGAGGCCGTGGCTCCCAAAAGGAACTGGGGGATGCCACGTGGTTCGATGAACACCTGCTCAAGGAAGGAGGCAGGTGTGGCACAATTTGAATCATCAATGAAAAGAAATACTCTCAAATTATCTCTAATTAATTATGTCCATGAATCATCACTGGAGGACGCTCCGAAGTTTAATATGATTCTAGAGATAATGAGAGTGCATGTGAGTTAATGGAAAAAACTTTCACGTGCATTGATGATGTATACATTGTTGCTCAATGAATTATAGAGCGCGATGATATCGAACCACGCTCTATTGTAAGATATAACAAAGAGCATATTGGCCTATATGGAATCAATGCAGGTAGAACTCGATTCTATGATAAAACAACAGGTATTTGGTTTGGTAGTGCTAGCCTTACCAAGTGTAAAGCCTGTAGGACATAAAATATGTTTTGTCAGTAAGCGTAGTGAGAAGAATAAGTCCTGAGATGCAAAACTTACCTTAAAGCACAAGGTTTTCTCACAAAGCCCTGGAATTGACTACGAGGAGATATTCTCCCGCAATGTACGTCATAACGTCTTATTGATAAGTTTCCGAAGGATTGGAAATGCAGCATACTAATGTGGTTACAACATATCTCTTTGGGGATCTTGTTATTGAGATATGTGAACGTTTCAGATGGACTTGCATTGCCCAACTCAAGTGACTCTGGACCACGGAGTGTATTTACAATTGAAATGCTCACTTGATCGAAATAAATCTGGACGGAAATGGTATATCCGTCTAAGTGACTACTTGATTGGGAAGGGAAAGAACAAGTAGTATTGTCCCCTATGTAATAATAAAGAAAACGAGTTCTATATTTGCAACTATAGCAGCTTATGTCGATGTTAAGGACATAGTAGGTACTCTTAAAGAAATAAGAGATATTGTGGTGTATTTGAAATCTAAATTGAGATAAAGGATCATGGAAAAACTCGGTATTGTCTATGCCTTGAACTAGAAGACCGATTTTGTGGAATATTAATTCCTAAGTTAGCATATATCCAAAAGATTATCAGGCGATTTCACATGGATAAAGTGCAATCTGTTAGCACTTCTATGACTGGTTGAAGTGTGGACATAAGGAAAGATCCATTTGAGTCAAAAGGAAATGACGAAAGAGCTATTGGGAGATGAAATTCCCTACTTAATTGAAATGTGTGCATTATTGTACAAAAAGCTCAATACACTCAACCATGTATTACTTTCTCAAAGAACATGCTGATTATATTTTACTCAGGACAACACAATATCAATTGAATGATATCAAATAGTATTTTGACATATGAAAGAAACCATTGACTCATATTTGTTCTTCCCATATTAGAGACAAGAGAGATTACAAATGAAATTGTAAAACTCTAAAGAAAATGTCAAATGATCTCATATAGAGAGATAACAGGATTACAAATGAATATGTAACTCCTAAATAAATGTTGAAGCTACCCCCTACTACGAAATACTAAATACTATGTTGGTAGGTTTAGATGTTGATTATCTTAGTGACTAATGTAAAGGTCATTACCAAACTGGTTACGTATTACCACGAGGAGTACAATGAAATCTTGAAGATCCACCAAGCACAACTTATTTATCAACCTCACCGAATCAGACAAGGATGGTTGTCCTACATGAAGGAGTTCTTAAGTACTATGGTTGAAGACCTACCACAGAAGACCGACCTAAATTTATGAAGATAATGCAGTTTGCAACAAGAAGATAGAACTATGCTACATAGGAGATGATTATACGAAGCATATGCCACAAAGTTTGTCTATAACCAGCCACCAGAAACTTTCCTCATGATTTATATAAATCGAGGATGCGGAGGTTTTCAAAACTCTCCTAATAGATGTACGTATCAGGGGATGTGTGTAGACTTCAGGGGGAGTCTCAACATAGGTGCGTTGCACTCTTTTTCCCTTCGACCAAGGTTTATTTTTTTCCCACTGGGTTTTGTTACTTGGCAAGGTTTTTAACGAGGCAACGAGTTATGCACCAATTCCCTTTTGACTTGGCACAAGGGGGAGTGTTGAAGGAAAAACACAATTAGTGTGCCTTCGTCAAAAGTAACTGATGAAGGACAATATAGGTATTCACTAAATAATATGTAACTGTGAAACCCTTGTATTTGACACCCTATATAAAGGGATCTGATGAATAAGAGAACCCTAATTATTCCGTGTCTCTCTTCCGTCTCTCTTTACTGCTCTTCTTTTCTATTTTCCTACAACAGTTTTCATTTTGTTAATTATTTGTTTCCTTTTTTCTAGTATTTAAATATCATATAAGTCCCAATCCATTAAAATCCTTGACAAATGCATAATCTTCATATATATATATATATATATATATATATATATATATATATATATCATCCAACAAAATTTTAAAACAAAACAACTCTCTCTCTTAGGTGCATTGGCAAAATAACAACATTTTTATTGATTCATATTATATGTTTTCAAACTTTAGACGAATCAATGGCCGGATATAAATTGACATGTGCGAACATAGGTAAAGGTCTTTTTTTTTAATTGTAATTTTTTTCTCCTTACTTTTAACGTTAGTTTATTTCGTTTAATAAAATATTGTAGTTGTGTACATTATTTGATGTTCGTACAATTTTTAGATTTATTTGTAAGAATATATTTTTTAGTTATGAAATTATGCACATGTGGTTTGTTTAATTTTAGGGTATTTTTTTTTTTTTTAATTTTATGATATGTTTTTTCCTTGAAACTTAGACTGGATCAAGGTAAAAAAGCCTTACAATACAAAAGTAATGTTGAAACAGTAGTAACCATTAACTTAAGATGATTGAAGAAATTAACATTAACTTTAATTTTTTAATGAAATGAAAAATGAATAATCCTATCATTCAAAATTGCTCCCGAAAGGCTGAGCTGCTAAAGCAAAAAAAAAAAAAAAAAAAACCAGGAAAATTTAGTAATTAACATTTTAAAGGAAGAGTATAACTTACACAAGTTAACTTAAAAGACTACATTCATGGAAAATGGTAAATACCCGAATCATGATGAAATTTAAAATTCTTAGTGAAAAGAATTGTGCAAGGTAGTTAATTTATATTACGTATAAAATGTAGAATCTTGAGAAAACGTTTTATTTGTCAAATAATATTTTCGAAAATCACCAATATTAATAGGTCATTTAAAAGTAAATAAGTAGACCTTTAATTATGCTTTTGATATAAATTTTAAATGTATTGAAGAAAATATTCTACAGATAAGCATCTACAAATAAATTATATAATAAGTTATTAAAAAGATCCGAAATTATGGCATGTCTATCATGAAGTTCGTGATTTCAAAATGAAATAAAGTTTTAAAAATAAGACAAAAAAATGTAATTATTAATCATAACTTTGTTAAAAGAAATTATTATTAAAAAAATAATGTTGAGTTAAGATAATATTTTGCCATATATATTGTAGTATTGTACATAATACTAATTGTCCAAAATAATTTTCCATATATACTGTCCATATTATCAATTATCCAAAATTATTTTCCATATATATTGTCCATCTATTATGATATGCCCATAATACTATTTTTCAATAATTAGCGTTAGTTCATGATTACCAGTAAGTTAATGATACAACTTAATATATGAGGTGATACAGTTCTATGTGACTAGCATATATTATATGCATTGATTTAAAAGTATAGGACAAAGTAGGATAGCTCAAGTGGCAGAGCATCTACTACCTAGGCTTTGGTCCTGGGTTCGAGTCACCGTGGGGGGAAGGGGGAGGGTTTTTTTTTCTTTCTTAGATTAGGAGAAAAAAAAAATTTAAAAGTATAAATTGATTAGCGCTAATTTTCCTAATTAGCATATTTAATTTAGGTTATATGTGTTATGAATCGACAAATTAACATTGTTATTAATTAAATAATTTACACATTTCGAAATTTTATCACATTTATGATTTTCATTTTGTTACTTATTTTCATCCAACCAAATTTTAAAACAAAACAACTCTTTCTTTTAGGTGCATTGTGAACACTTTTATTATTTATTATTTTCTGTTTTTAAACTTTACACGAACCAATTGCTGGACGTAGATCGACATGTGCGAACATATGTAAATGTCTTTTTTTTAATTGTAAATTGTCTCTCCTTATTTTCAAAGTTTAGTTTATTTTGTTTAATAAAGTATTTGTGTACATAATGTTCATACAATTTTTAGATTTATTTGTAAGAATATAATTTTTAGTTATGATCATTTATGCACATGTGCTTTGCTTAATTTTAGGGCTTTTTAGTTTGATGATATTTTTTAACCATCAAACTGAATTTATGATTTTGTTTATTACTAAGTTTATTTTGTTTTTTCTATTGCAACTTTATGGAAATATCAGTATTTCTGCATAATTTTCACCCACAGTTCATGCTATGACAAGCTGGTATGTAAAAATTAAAAACATGAACTTTGATTATGCATTTTAACTGGGTATCATGAATTATTTTATTGTTAAATCGATATATTTTAATTTTTGTAGGAGTTTCCAACTGGATTTGTGGAGGTTTTGCCTGGAAATTTAAACAAGAGATGCACTGTTGACATAAACAAAAATATGAAGTGGGATATGGAAATTAGATTGGATGAAGATGAGAAATCTTATTTGAGTAAAGGTTGGAGATAGTTTGTAGACGAGAATGCATTGAAAGATGGGTATTACTTATTTATTAAATATGACTCTACCTCATCTATATTACATGTTTATATACATGATCATAATGGGTGTGTGGAAGATGTTCTAGATAAAATAAGGCCATTCTACTTGATTTTTAATCAGCATGAAGTTCTTGGAAATCAGGTAATATAAAAGAATATTAACAATGTGTAATTCGACATTGATTTAAACATATTTGTTCTTTTAATTAATAAATCTTTAACTTTCAGGCTATATTTATTTTGTATTTGGTTTTCTTTTTTTCAGTCTGTTTTGATTCCAAAGAAAATTGGAGAACATTTGGAGGTTAAAATTTCAAATTGTTTTGTACTGGAGAATATAGATAGAGAAGTTTTGTTGGTTTTGATTAAGAACATTGCTGATCAATATTTGTTCACTTTTGGATGAAAAAAGTTTGTAAATGCAAATTAATTGGTTGATGGTGATGTTGTTCTCTTCACGTATGAGGGTGGAAATAATTTCTTTGTCATTATCTTTTCTGGATCATCGAAGTTATTGCGTGAAAGTATGTACCAATTAAATCAAATTGCAATTTCTTCCCATTTTCAAGAACACCTAACTTCAACAGGTATTGTAACGATCTGTGCGTTTCTCAAGTTTTTAATATGCTTCACTGATTGCTTTTTTTTTTTTTTTTTTTTTGTTATTTGATATTTGTAGACATCAATATGCAAGATGTTGATCTAGACAATCGTGAGATTATTTGTTGTTTGGACAATGCTGAAGATGGTTATAAGTCATGGTTGATTAAAGACCAACTTGAGAATTATGTTTAAAGAATAAAACAGAAAAAAAAATGTTGAAGAATGGATTAGAAGATTTCAGTCAACAATATGGTTGGATGTGGCTAATTGCAATTCCAAAGTCGTAAATGAAGAAAGACTTTTTGATTTATTTGTTTTCTTTATTGAATTCGAATTTATACCATATGAATATATTTCATTTTTTCTTATATGTTGACTATTTTGAACGTGTTTGAAATTTTATAATTGTTCAATGTTACTTGATTAGTTTTGTAAAATTAATTTATCACCAGTTTCATTTTTTAGGAATTAAATAGTATCTTATTGTGTTCTAAATTCAATCAAATTTTTTCTACATTTAAATATAGATTTGTTTGGGAGTAAGCTCTCATAGTTTATAGAAATTGGATTCAAATTTGGATATAATCCTCAAAGACATCATGCAACTAAGTGGATTGCATACTTCTTATCTACCCTTTGGTAGGAATACAGTTGTTCTCGGAGGAGAGTGTAAACAAATTATTCCCATTATACCAATGGGTTCAAGACAGTATGTTGTCCACCCTACTATAATTTTAACTTATTTGTGGGATGATCGCATAGTATTGCGACTCACAAGGAACATGAGAATACAATGACATAATATTGTAACTAGAATTTATCGTTCAATAAAATAAATATGTAATCTCTTTTTATTATAACTATAGTTGAAAAACTTAATGATATCAATATTAAAATTAAAAGAATAATAAAAAAACTCACCATCCGTGCATTTTGAACGGGTGAAGAACTAGTTTTGTCTCAATATGTCTATTATGCTCTTCTATGTGTCATAAAAAAAATTGAAATTCAACTCATCATTGACATATCATCGTCCATTAACCCATTTTAGCTTTTTAGATCACAATTTAGTACAAATTCCGGGTTTGACTCTACTACTGACTCAATATAATCTAAAAAAATAAACAAAATTCAAATGCATAAATAAAAAACTACTCTACCTAACATAATGAAACTATCTTACAATCAAACGAGTTCAAGATAAGCAATGGCAAGAAGAAAATAAAAGCGTAATCATAGCTGTCAAGATGTCTCATTCTACCCCGTCCTCCAAACTTGGTCCAAGACCAAGGTTTATTGAAAACAAATGGTACGCCTTGGTGGCACTCGCATATCACATGACTATGGCGACGGCGGGGGAAACCCATACTAGTGCACGAGCTGAGTCACCTGATCCATCCAGACTTGTTGCCGCTGGAAAGACTGGCTTTATCGATCTTCCATTCCTTCAATATTAGCTAAGATAGTCTGTTGAGTCGCTATGATACCATCAAGATGAGAATCATAAAGTGGAGCCCTTGTATGGAAGGACTCAACAAGCTCTCCTATGTGAGCCTCTACCTCCGACGAAGCCTCTCCTCACCTCGATGCTCTCACAGCTGCCGGCTCTCTCGCCGGTTGCTGCCTTTCACCTCAGTTCCCTCACCTCCTTCATTCCGATCTCCCTCTTCGGCTTGATGACCAAGTCCGCCTTGATACTCTCTTATCTCTTCTTCGATAAGATTCTGAGAAGTGGCTAAATAGCTGGGCTATAAAGGGACCACTTTCGTCGGTCCTCTAAATCACTCACCGTGGTCAATGCGGTGTTAGGAAACATCAAGTCGGACAACGGTTTTACAGCACCTCTTTCTCCCATCTTTGAAATGAGTTTGGATTTCTATCCAGTTGCTGTGACCACTTTGCAATTCTAAACTTCTACATATCCTCCTATGTCAACAAAAGTGAGACCATCGATTAGAATGACATTGTCGAAGTCTAAACCCGCACCAAGGGCTATTGGCATGATCAACCCTCCAATAGAAAATGTAACCTGTATGCTTGGTGACGACGCTCTCGAACTAGCCAATCAATTGCAGGCTAATATCTACCACATGCCCAGTTAGCATGCACAGGATGAGGAAGACTTCCTTCTTGAGAAGCGAACCGCTCTTAGGTCTAGCAAAAATTGTGAGAACCATCATTCGATGTACATATCGAGACACCGAGTTTTGGATCCAAGAGGCCTTATTGCGCTTGGGAGTGTGGGTTGAGAATCGCTCGGGCCCCGTATTAATATTACAATTGTATAGTAGAAGGACCCTGTAATTGACTCTCTTTCATTTCGAAAGAGAGTAAATGTTACAGTTTCTCTAAAATGTCATTGTTTGGTGTAAGTGACTTATGAATGATAAGCTCCATACCCAAAATAATAAGGGTATTAAAGGAGAATAGTTGGTTAAAAATATGTTCCAATGATATTAAAGATATTTTCTTAATTAATATGTAAAGTAAATTGAGACTATCTTTTGGGAACGGACAAACTGAATAAATACGGGATAATACCGGATATCATATTACTTGAATGAGGAGGGAAAAAATCGATTCTTATAAGTTCATCCTCAAGATCTCGTCCTAGATGTTGAGACTTTGTAAAGAGTACATCCAAGTGCTTTAGAAAACAAGACTAAATAAATTGTCCGAACAACTTAGCGGCCGTCAGGTTTAAATTTAGGAGTCGAAATTGTAATGAATATAAATGAGAGGTCAGTAACTATATAAATAGCGATTGCATTGGTGTTGCTTGGTTCAAATTCTACAATGGGTATTAATGGAAAGTGAATCATGAGTAATGAAAGATGTGTGAGACTAGTTAATCAAATATGGTTATGATTAACTTATTCTAATTCTTAATTTTATGAACCAAACGCAATAAAAAATCGGTGCTCTTTCATTCCCACTATCCACCTTTAACCCCCCATACTAAGCGGGCACTTATATTTCCAATCTTATTTAAAGAAAAGAAAAAAGAAAATTAAACAAGAGGGTCGTTTAATACTTCATACTTTTGAATTCCGATGGTAAATTTCGAAAAATCTTCAAAATATTCATAAGAAATATGGCCATACAACCTATTAGATCTAGGTCTTCTAGACCAACATTTTCAATTTTCTTAAACATTTTTCCGGTACAAAGAAAACTTAAAGCACAAATTCTATCAGAATTGAATTCATTTGATTCAATACATTACAAGTCATGTAACTTAGATTGATTCCAGAAAAAATCCTGTAAATTAGTTATTTTAATTTTAGCCCTGCATGCTCACATATTATTCAACTTGAGGATATTTTTCTCCGGAATCCACTTAAGTCGCCGGATTTTCTCACGTGCCACATGTGCCCTCTCAATATGGGGGTTTCCGATCAAGAATTCAAATGTGGCGATACTAAGTCATGTGGCACGCCATGTGTTCTTTTTGAAAAAAGGGGGAAAAAACAAACAAAACGAAACCATTAAATCTAAGCCAGCAAAGTAAAGGAGGTGGAGGAACTATATATTCACCATTGTCTTTTTCCTCCCCTTCTGTAAAAATTCTCTGCAAACTCTAGCTCGCAGGGAAAAAAAAGAGCAAGAAGTTTTCTTTTTTTTCCCATTCACTTGAATAATGTCTCAAAGTTCTTTGAATATATCAACTACAATGTGAGAGAGTCGAAATAATTCCTAATTTGTTGAATACAAAAGAAATAATTTTTTTTTTTTTCTAAATTACTGAATCAAATCAATGATAACGAAGATTTAAAGGTTCAATCTAAATTTTTACATGGCAAAAACTTGGGTGCATGTGATGCACAAATAGTGCTTAATGTACATCCGGATCCAAATTTGCGCACGGGTCACGCCTGACCCTGATCATTTTTTTTTAAAGATACAACTTATAATGTTATATTCAATAAGGATGCATTTTTTACTATTAATTTGTTGTTTGTTCGGAGTGGTAAGAGACGACCCTTGGATGTGCTAGGGCTTGGGTTCAAATCCCATTTGTGCATGACTTTTTTATTTAATTTGTTGGTCATCTCCTTTCTTAATTGGGTTGACAACACATATAAAATAAGTGCATTCAACCTCATATAGGATATGTTGTCCAAAGTGGTCACTAGTACATTTCTTTTCTATGAGGATATAGGTTCGAATCCTACTTCCCACAAATGTTCTTTTTTTTTTTTTTTTTTAATTCTTTATTTTCTATTTTATTCCTCCTTTTCTTCTTTATTTTCTATTTGTTTTCCTCCTTTCCTTCTGCGGTATATTCAATATAGTATAACTTGTGCGATAAAATAGTGTAAATTATTTATCGCAATAGTATCTTTTACAGTTCTTGTTTTTTTTTGTCTTCTACTGTATATTTATTTTTTTAACATACAATATAATTATTGTTCTCTTATATTATATATTATATTGCCCAATAGTATAATTATTGTTTTCTTATAATATATACTATCTTGATTAAAAATATAATTTCATTTATTAATAATATAATTTTCTTTTTGTTTCTGTACATTTATTTTTCCTACTCACAGTATAAATATTATTCGCTTGTAGTATATATAATGTTGCCTAATAGTATAATTTTCTTTTCGCAACAGTATCCTTTATAATTCTTGTTTTTTTTTTTCTTTTTGTCTACTACTGTATATTTATTTTTTTAACTTACAATATAATAATTGTTCTCTTATAGTATATATTATATTGCCTAATAGTATAATTATTATTTTCTTATTGTATATACTATCTTGATTAAAAATATAATTTTATTTATTAATAGTATAATTTTCTTTTTATTTCTGTACAATTATTTTTCCTATTCATAGCATAAATATTATTCGCTTGTAGTATATATAATGTTGCCTAATAATATGATTTTCTTTTCGCAACAGTATCCTTAATAATTCTTGGATTTTTTTTTTTTTTTTCATTTTTGTCTACTACTGTACATGCATTTATTTTTGTAACTTACAATATAATAATTGTTCTCTTATAGTATATATTATATTGCCTAATAGTATAATTATTATTTTCTTATAACATATACTATCTTGATTAAAAATATAAGGGTTAATTTCCAAAAGCAACCTGTACTTTACGGGTTTTTACACTTTGCAACCTAAAGAATTTATTTTTTCCGATTGGAACCTGTATTATGCGTTTTTCTTCACTTTGCAACTTCCGACTATATTTTCCGGCATGTATAGGCCATGTGCCCAGCACATGCCAAAGAGACCAACAAGGTGCTGACATGTGGCCACCAATAAAAATTAAAAAAAGAAAAAGAAAAAAGAAAATAACATATAAATATAAATATATATTTCTAAAAATTCGAAAAATAAAAAATCCAAAAAATAGCAAGACATATATTTTAAAAAAATCAGAAAATTTATTTTATATTAAAAAATTTATTTCAGAAAAATAATTTAAAAATTATAAAAATGTATTTAAAATTTAAAAAATTATGTTAAAAATTCTAAATATTCAGAAAATTTAAAGAGTAAAATTCTGAAAATTGTTGTAAAACTTCTAATATAAATATATATTTCTAAAAATTCGAAAAATTAAAAATCCAAGAAATAGCATGGCATATATTTTTAAAAATTCAGAAATATTATTTGAAATTAAAAAATTTATTTCAGAAAAATATTTTTTAAATTATTTTTCTTAAATAAATTTTTTAAAAATAATTTTAATTTTAGGGTTTAGGTCTGAAATAACTTTTTTAATTTCAAATAATTTTTATGAATTTTTAAAAATATATGTCACGCTATTTTTTGCATTTTTAATTTTTCGAATTTTTAGAAATATATATTTATCTTAGAATTTTTACAATAATTTTCAGAATTTTACTCTTTAAATTCTCTGAATATTTAAAATTTTAAATACATTTTTAGAATCTTTTAATTATTTTTCTGAAATAAATTTTTTAATTTCAAATAATTTTTCTGAATTTCTTAAAATATATGTCATGCTATTTTTTGGAATTTTTTTTTTCAAATTTTTAGAAATATATATTTATATTAGAATTTTTACAATAATTTTCAGAATTTTACTCTTTTAATTTTCTGAATATTTAGAATTTTTAACATAATTTTTAAAATGTTAAATACATTTTTAGAATTTTGAAATTATTTTTTTGAAATAACTTTTTTAATTTAAAATAAATTTTCTGAATTTCTAAAAATATATGTCATGCTATTTTTTGGTCTTTTTATTTTTCGAATTTTTAGAAATATATATTTATATTTATATGTTATTTTCTTTTTTCTTTTTTTTTTTTAATTTTTATTGGTGGCCACATGTCAGCACCTTGTTGGTCTCTTTGGCATGTGCTGGGCACATGGCTTATACATGCCAGAAAATATAGTCGGAGGTTGCAAAGTGAAGAAAAACGCATAATACAGGTTCCAATCGGAAAAAATAAATTCTTTAGGTTGCAAAGTGTAAAAACCTGCAAAATACAGGTTGTTTTTTGAAATTAACCCAAAATATAATTTCATTTATTAATAGTATAATTTTCTTTTTATTTCTGTACATTTACTTTTCCTAGTCACAATATAAATATTATGCGCTTGTTGTATATATAATGTTGTCTAATAGTATAATTTTTATTTTGTATATGTATATTTATTTTTTCTACTCACAGTATAATTATTATTCGCTTATAGTATATTTTGTGTTTGTTTCTGTATATTTATTTTTCCTACTTACAACATAATTATTATTTCCTTATAGTATATATAATGTTGCCTAATAGTATAATTTTCTTTTTCTTTCTGTATATTTATTTTTATTGCTATTATTATTAATTTTATAAATTAATATATAAACACAACACATGTATATTCATTTTTCCTACCCTCAGTATAATTATTGTTAGCTTAGTATATTCAATCTTAATTTTATAATAATTACTATTATTAATTCTATAAATTAACAATAAATATAACACATATATAAAAAAAGTACAAAAAACAATTATAAGTTTTGAACCCAGAACCTCACACTTTTTAGTACTTCATATACTAAAGCACCAAGACACAACACATTTATATGAAATTAATGCTTAATTATTTATATATAATAATAAGATGTAGAAGAAAAAAAAAAAAAAAGAAGGTGAGGCACAGGATTTCGAACCCAACACCTTATAATTGAATTGGTGAGTACATACCACCAGGCCATCAAGTTTTTATGTGAATCAAACGCAACCTTATTAATTTAAACATAACAACTGTATATAAAAAAAAATAAAAAATAAAAAAAATTGCGCGATCCCCTGGGTCGCATGCGCGACTAGGTTTCTGTGGACACAAAAAATTATACATTATAGTTGAGCGTTTTTTTGGAGCTCATGTGTTAAATTGTAGTGATGTACAATAAGCCTATTGTACATCGCATGCACACAAGTGTTACTCTTCTTACATAGTGCATGATCGGGGAATTAAGAACGAGATTGCCGTAGAAGCCTTGATACCATTAGTTTTATTTTCATTTAGTTAGTGTTACATTTTAGAGATGAATTTTCCTAAATTCACTTTTTTAAAAAAGAAAATTGTTTTAAATGAAAATAATTAAAAAATATAATAAAATTGAAAAACCGGCGGCAACCGACGATTAAAACCGAACTGGCAAGTTGTAGCCGTTTTGAAACCATATCCATAACCGGCCAAATCACGGTTCAGATTCGATTACTACCCTAGGGGGTCCCGGAACCCACCCGCAGTTCGGAACAGAAATCGAGAACCAGATGGGAATAATTATTAAATTACAAGTTACTTATAACTTCATAACAAAAAATATAAGTGTACATAATCATTAAATATTGAAAATAACAATAAAAAAAAATTACATAATCAATAAATAATGGTACACTTAAGAGTAAAAAATGGGGGAGGGGTTGAAAAATTAAAAAAATATTAACGGAACCGGCAGTTTGAAATTGCTGGTTCCCGGTTTAAAATATTGCAAATCGAAACTGAACCGTCCTATGTATGGTAACGGTTCCGGTTGGTTCCGGAATCATTGACCGTCAGTTCGAACCGACTTGGTACCCGATTTCGGCAATTGGATGGACACCTCTACCTTCGAGCCCCAGATCGTTGATTCTTCTGTATTTGGTACTGCTCCTCTCGCGACTAGCTATTGCCACCGAACACATTCATCTAAAACAACTCGACAAGTCCAGCTTCCCAATCCGTCATTTTTACTTAAATGAATGCCATGTCTTTTTAAATTTATTACATGTAGGATCTTGGTCGGAAAAACCCCCAACTAAGAGGGCACGTTCAACGCACGTTGAAAATCCGTTGAATTAAGAAGATTCGGTAAAAACGTTCTTAAATTGAATAATGTATGAACATGCAGGACTAAAATTAAAATTAACTAACTAACAATATTTCTTCTAAAGCCATTCTGAATTGTATGACTAATTTGAAATTTTGCCGCACTAAAAGTAGACTTCTTGTTAGGAGGCAAAGCGATATTCTGTTCTTGTTTAGCCTTAGTAGTATTGGTGTTAGAAATTGGTCTAGCGCATCTTGCTTGGTTCTTGTCCAAGTTAAAACGTGTGATAACATAAAAAAGATATCTATCTGTATATAAAAGTCAACTGGAGGGGATTTACGTAATTTTAAGTTATAATTGGTAATCTTTTTGTTAATTTTGCTAAGTTGATAACTTTTTTTCATTTTTTTTAAAATACAAATAACTTTTTTCATTTCTAATCAATTTTTTATGCATAATATATCAAATTATTCATTTTTTCATGAACTTAAGTTTGACATCCATACCACATATATTATAATGAGATATTAAATTAAAAAAAAATTGATTATTTGTTGCTAAATTATTTATGCTAGATTTGAGTGTTAATTGTAAATTGGACTACAATATGTTGGCTTGAATTGCAACTAAAAATGAGTAAAATAATTTTCTTACGAAATACTAATTGAGTATTTTCTTTTACGAAAATACATCTAATTAATTTATTTTATCTAACATGATTTTTTTGAAATATTTTCATTATCTAAGTTACATGGGGAGAAAAATCATTGTTTAAATAATGAAATTTATATTTTATTAAATCAAAGGCCAAACTAAATATCTATCCTATAATTATTTTATTAAATCACCAAATCTGTTGATATATTTATTTTATCACGAAAGTACGGAGCTTTGAGTATATGTATAATTATGTACTGAAACTGTTATTGAAATTATTTTTAAATACTTATTTATATTTTTTATAATGTATATTTTGTAAAAATTTTTTTTTTTAAGAAATATTACCTTTTGCAACCTAAATTATGACATTTGTTAGAGATTTTTGCACTTTTGGTCCCAAGAGTTGCAAAACTGACCCCATTCGACTGGACATTTGCAAGAATAGTCCTTCTGTTACGGAAAATGTTAAGTTTTTTGCAAATTTAGTCCCAAACGTTATATGCATGTTAGTCCCCTGTTACAGTTGCAGAATTAGTCCCAAAAAATTGACACTTTTGGTACCAAATCTAAAAATTGTGTAAAAAAACCTAGAAAAATATTTTTAAAATCTGAAAATTATGTAAAAACTAGAAAAATATTTTAAATTCTAAATTAAAATCTAAAAATTATGTAAAAACTAGAAAAATATTTTTAAATTATGAATTAAAATCTGAAAATTATGTAAAAACTAAAAAAATATTTTTAAAATCTGAAAATTATGTAAAATCTAGAAAAATATTTTTAAATTCTGGATTAAAATCTGAAAATTATGTAAAATAATTTAAAAACTAAAAAATATTTTTAAAATCTGAAAATTATGTAAAAACTAGAAAAATATTTTTAAATTCTAAATTAAAATTCGAAAATTATGAAAATTATGTAAAAACTAGAAACATATTTTTTAAATTCTGAATTAAATCTGAAAATTATGAAATTATGTAAAATCTAGAAAAATATTTTTAAATTCTGAATTAAATTCTGAAAATTATGTAAAAACTAGAAACATATTTTTAAATTCTAAATTAAAATCTGAAAATTAGGAAAATTACGCACGTGAAAGTGAACAAAATACAGACAATTGATTTTAATTCATATAAAATCATAAAGCAAATCGTTGATTTCAATTCATAATTTTCTAGTTTTTACATAATTTTCTAGTTTTTCATAATTTTCAGATTTTAATTTAAAATTTAAAAATATTTTTCTAGTTTTCACATAATTTTCAGATTTTAATTCAGAATTTAAAAATATTTTTCTAGTTTTTACATAATTTTCATAATTTTCAGATTTTAATTCAGAATTTAAAAATATTTTTCTATGTCATTTTATTATTAGTATTATTGCTTCGAATTTCGGAATATGTGATTTGTTGGAAATAACGTACTGGATCAATTAAAATTATATTTTCTTAAAAAAATATTTTCTAAGTTCTAAATAATTTATATATATAGATTTCATAAATTATTTTAAGATAATTCACTTATTTTAAAAAAAAAATATTTCCTACATTACATAGATAATTTAACATATTTTAAATAATTTTTTTAGATTTCAAAATAATTTACAGATTTGTCAACTCTATTTGGATAATTTACATAATAATAATTCAAATAAAATGGGTTAAAGTTGTACCCCAGGATTAGTTGCTTATTAACGTGCATACGTCACAAATAATTAATAGCATTTGTAAATAATTAACCTATCGTCAACCTATGATTTTTCTCCCTATTCGAACAATAGATTGATAAATAATTAAAAGAAAATAGTTTGAAATCTTAATTTTTTTATTTAAGATATGTAAAAGTATCTATGAAATGTTGGAAGTATTTTTGGGAAGAAATTAATTTTCTTAAAAGAGTTTAAAATAATTTATGAAATATATAAAATTATTTATAATTTAGAAAATAAAATTTTAAGAAAATCTAATTTCATAAAAAAAGTTGAATTTTCATTTTTTAAAAATTTTATAAAAATAAACTTAAAATTTTCATTTTTTAAAATTTTATAAAAATTCAATTTTTCGAAAACTAATTTTTCTAAATTTAATAATTTAGGTTACGGTTGTGATATTTTAAATAAATTTTAGAATAAATTTATTTTTATTTTTACATTAATTTCAGATTTTTTAATTTTTTTTATAATTTTTAAATATTTTTTAAGAATTATGACGTCATTTTTAAAATTATGAGATCATTTTTAATATTTTTAAAATGATTATGACGTCAGCAAACGAGCAACGTTAGGTTGAAACGGTTTGGGACTAGTTTTGCATTTTTTTTGGGACTAGTTTTGCATTTTTTTTGGGACTATATTTGCAAAAAAGGACTATTCTTGCAACTGTCCAGTCGAATGGGGTCAGTTTTGTTACTCTTGGGACCAAAATAAAAAACTGAGATGTCCTATGGGACCAAAAGTGCAAAAATCTCACATTTGTTACACTTTGAGATCTTTCTACTTTTTTAACGTTAATTAAACCTCAACTACATTTCTTTTTTTGTCAAACTAAACCGCAGCTATATATTTTTACATTTTGTAATCTATATAATATTTTGTAATCTAAATTTTGTTTGCATTGATCACTTTTTATCTTTAAATAAGTAAATTATTTATAAGAAATATATATCATTTATGTAAATAAATTACAATACCAAATAAAATATTCCAATATTCAAATATTATGAAGAACTCGCAGACCTTAATTTGGTATTCGAATTATTAAATAATGTTTAGATTTTATTTTTCTAAAGTAAGAATTTATTGAAAAATAAGAAGTATTTAAGTGTATTTGAAAGTACCGAGTGAAATGTTAAAAATTGCATATACAAATACAAATTCTGAAAGAATTTTTTAGTATTTATAATTAGAACTTGAAAATTTATTTGAATAAATTAAAAAATATAAAATAAAGGTAAGAGCATAAAGAAAAAGTATAAAATTTTACATTACATGTGAAATATCCAAATAAAATATTAGTGTCTTTTATAATATATTTCATGATTATTAATTATTTATAGTTAGAATTTAAATATTATTTTCATAAATAATATATATATATATTCCAAGATCTGCAGTAGTTTCTCTCTCATCTGCTTTATGTAACATGAAATTGTTGCTATGAATATGAATTCATTTATCATCCAAATGAAAGAATTTACCATTTAGCAGTCATCAAAATTTGCCCTGTTCTATATTCCAACAAACTGAACAACTTTTTTCATTCTTTACTCAAATAAACAACAAACAACACAAAATAAACGGATTCAACAAAGAATCAAGCTCTCCTTCTCAAGTAGACAAGAAAATGCACAATCATACCTGACAGAAATCCAAGAGCAGCACTCGACCCGACCAAAGAAACCGCGGTGCAGATAAGCATCACGAACGCCTCCTCCTTGGTGTTCATATCCCTCGAACACATGGCGAGCTCAATCCCAGCAAACAACAGTAGCACCCCCAGTACCCCGACCGGAAACTGGTCCAATATCTTCACCATTGAGCTCCCCAAAACCAGGCCTATCACCAACTTAGCCACTCCAAGCAATGCCACACACCCCCCTGTCCTGCCCCCAAACTTGTACTGCCCAGCTAGCCCTCCTGCCCCATGGCAGCACGGCATTGCACCGAACCAGCACCCGATCAGGTTCATTAAGCCAACCGTGATTGAAACCGACGTTGCTGATACGTCCTTTTCGGGGAAAAGATCGGTTGATAGATTACAAACTGCAATGACTGAGTTCAGGATTGATAATGGGAGTTGGGGGATTGTTCCTTTGATGAATCCTTGTTTCCATGCTTGTTTAGATATCTTGATCACTTCAATGGAGGACGGCCCGTATTTGAAATGTTTAAACGCTTTTGGGCCGCGTATAACAGCTAGAATTAGCCCTAACATGAAGACTATGAATGCTGAGGGAAGTGAGCTTATGATCTTTCTCAACTTTCCCCTAATTTTCTCTCTCCTGCTGCCTGATTCATAATCATAATTGCTCTCTCGCTCCTCACTTTCAATTTCATCACCAGCACCGTTAACGATTACGATGAAGCAAGCACAAATTAGGGCAAGTAACAATCCATCAAGCCCTAGCCAATGCCTCTCCCCTGCAGATTTTGACCTAGCAAAATTCTGCACGTTCCTAATGTACTTCACAGCAGTCATGGCGAACGATAATCCTTGCGCCAATTGAATTCCTCTAACGACGGAGATTGGAATCAGCTTATACGCAAGCTTCATTAGCCCTGTCACGCCGAGCAGGACCAATATTCCGCCGGTACAAATTCCGGCGGCCATAATCTCAGGAATTCCGAAGGCCGGATTCGAAATCGCCACCGCGGCTATTGATTTCATCGGCTGAACAGGCATCGGAACGCCGTACATTGCGCCGGTTACGAAGTTGTATACTCCGGTGAAGATCAACGTTGTTCCGAGGTCGAGATTTTTGGCCAGAGTTAGGGCAAGGATTATTGGAATGTAGGTGCCTAAATCTCCCATGGCGCCATTCAGTTCAGCAAGTTTCGACCTGAAATCCAAATTTTGCCTTACTTTCTGAGCTACGTTAGATGGAGTGGGGATGGAGCTCAACGGCCCCGTGTCTGTAGGGTTAAGGACCGTGTCGCGGCCCCGGCCCGGGCTGTGCGGTTGTGCTGCCTCCATTGTTGTGTACTTGTGTTTAGTGATGAAAATGTATGAAGGATTTCAATGCGCAAATATACATACATACACGACTGTGTGTATATATATGCACATAAAGATGCGTGATTTTTATTGTTCTGTATGGAAAAATTAAATGTCAACCCCCATGAAAGTGATAGCTTAAAATTTCATTGTTTTGTTCCAATTAAATAATCAGCGCATTTCGTTCACTTTTTCCCAAAAAAAAAAAAAAAATATTTACAATAAATAAATAAATAATATGATTAATTCTAAGGGCCCGATTACTTTGAGTTGTAGTCAATAGAATCTAAAAGATTGTGGTGCATTAAAATGGGGGATTGAGAAAATATGTGTTATCCTATTCAATGTTACTAGGATTGATTATGTTGAAACTTTTTTTAGAAGACTATCATTATCTTATGTTTACTTTGACTTGTTGGTTTCTTGGAAGGTTATTAGGTTTTTTTTTAGAAAATATTAGGGATTTCTAAATTTCATAAAAATATCGGACACCTTATACCGGGTATCTCTAAACCACACAAATCTTCAACGAAATACCGTTCAACGCAAAACCTTAACCCTTTTCTTTTTTAATGTGTATTCCAAAACATATGGGAAACAAAGAAGAAAATTATGATGACTTGGTGAGAGGAGAAGAAAAAATAAATACACTTAGTAATCATGATCTTCATCATCATACGGTGCGAAACGAAAATAGAATTTCATCTGTGCTAAAGCCGAAGGCAGTGGAAAGAAATGGGGCATCAAAAGAATTATCTTCTAGCTTGGAAAAATTGATAATGGGGCAAAGTTAATAATAGTAGAATTAAGAAACAACGTACGAGAAGAAGACGAAAGCTTACCTTGATTTGGGATAAATAAGCCCACCTCTAGATGTGGGATTTCTAGTGGAGGTATTTTGCCTCGAATTATGTGTTAGACCGAGTATCTGGAATAACCCGTCTTTTATGATCCAACCAAATAAATATTGGATTATCCTAAATAATTTTTCCTTGTTCAAGCTTATCCTATGAAGTAAGCGGCCCCTAAATCTATATACAATTCATAATAAATATTCAAATCTAACTTAAGATATCAATGAACAGGCAATATATAATTATAAATTGAGAATTGATTTTATCTCAAGTGGTAGAGCATCTTATAATCCAGACCAGTGGTATATGTGACGTGGATGTTGAATTATAGATTTTCAGATCATGATTAATTTGATATATTATACACAAAAAAATATACTCCCTCCATCTAATAAAAAGAGTCAATTTTTAAACAAAATAACATTGTCCCAAAATAAGAGTAATGTTTCAAAAATCAAAGTCGCATTTTACTAGTTCAAGTAAAAATTAAAATTTGAGTTTTATAAATTAGGTAGATATGATTGGATAAGCCAACTAAAAAAAATAGTGTAAGTGCGTATTGAACAATCTTGGAGAGTTATACCTTCATCAAATTGACAAAAAATATATTGTACGTTTTTCGAACAAGACTTTTTTTTATGGGACAGATGGAGTACTAGAAGTAAAAAAATTATTTATAGTATCAAAACTAAAATAAAGTTTGATTCTTAATAAATGTGGCAACAAGTAACCAATTATGGTTCAAAATTTCAGGCAAAAAAGTGTTAATTACATATTTAATGACTTAATAAACCGACTATAAATTAAATATAAAATAAACTGATTAGTCGTGTAAAAAAAAAAGAAAAAGTTCAAAATCCATCTCAAATAAAATAAACTGATTAGTTGTATTTAGAAAATAATTTAATGTATATATTTTCTAAGAGAATTATTTGACAAATTTAATTACAGAATAAACCTAATACTGTAGTACAATAAACATTCAAATCTAATATAAATAACTCACCAACAAACAAATTAAATGTCTCATTATAATATATGAGATATTGATATTAAAGTGAAGATGATGAAAGATAAACCATTTGATAAATTATGAATGAAAAAGGGATTAAAAATGGAAAAACTAATTGTATTTTAAAATATTAAAAGAAAATTATAATCTTAAAAAAAGTGACTAAAACTTTTATGGTCAAAAGATTTATTGCGATAAAATGACTGAAATAACCCTACTTTAGCTTTAAAATAACAGTACATCTCTTATTAGGCCATCAACAGTATATAATTCATGCATGAAATGGCTTCAATCTTCATTAACATAAATCTACTACTTCATCTTTACCGTATAAGGAGCTAAAGATTTTCTTTGGCTCCAAAAAAAAAATCATATTTAAAAAATCAAAGATTCATTATACTAGTTCAAGTAAAATAAAATAAAAAAAAGTTAACATATTAACTAAATATGATTGAATAAATTAACTAAAAAATTAAATAAGTCGCATGAGCATGGAAGGACCTACTCAATGGTTGGGGTGGCCATGCACCCCCCGCCCCACCCCACCCCACCCCACCCCACCACTCCGCTAGTTTTATGTTAAAATATATATATAATATATTTATATATATTATGCATTTATTTTGAAGATTATGTGTGTGTTAGCCTTAAAATCATTAAATGCTATAATAAATTTAGATAATTTTCATAATATACAATAAAATACTCTAAGTTTTAATATATAGATATTCGACATATTTAATAACAAATATTATTTATATTCTATACGTGTATATTGATATTGATTGGGAGTTCTTTATTTTTTCGCTCAACTAAACATATCTTCTGGATCTACCCTTATGCATGAGAATATATTTATGATTGTTTGAATAATGGTACCTTTATTAAATTTGACTAAAACTCAAAAATTATACATTTTAATCATGACTCTTGTTTAAAATAAAAAAAATAAAGAAAAACAATTTACAACAAACGAATAAATAATTAAAAAGGAAAAAAATGTCCCTACAGTTAGTGAGGGGCCGTTACGCAAGGGGAGAGCAATAATGGCCGCTTAACATGGCCTAAGGCATCTATTTCTTTTTGTCCACTATTGATGATGCACCCTAATTCCCATTGCTATCTCAAATATTATTTTGCATTGTATTCTTATACTTTGATTCTATCAATTACTACGATTTGACCTTGATAAAGTATTCAAGTCTCCCAACTTCCGCTCTCCAAATAAATTATTATGTACTCCATTCGTTTCGAAAAGAATGTTATTTTAATTATTTTTGAAAAAATTAAGAATTGATATTTAATTGATATATTTTGTGAAATAAGAAAATAATCAATTAAATTAAGTAGATTGTTTAAGATAATATTGAACAAAATGTATTGTTTTTTTGGTAAAGTGATACTTATTGTGAAAATTTTCAAAGTATCTAAAATGATATTCTCTTTTAAATGGAGGGCACTTAATTGTAGGGACGGATCTATGATTTAATAGTGGGGTGGGCTGAGACATGAAAAGTTGTGAGGTTGCGGGCTAAAATTATTTTTGATCCCGTAATTTTCGCTCGTACAATTTTGGTACCAAAAAAGTTAAAATTCAGTTTAGTCCAGTAACTCTAGAATTTGTCTATATTTAGTCAATTTTTCGCTATCGGTGACTAATTTGACTGAAAAATTGTACGTGGCCAATTTTCGACGCAAGCTTTCAGTGCCACGTATTAAAATTTGGAGTAGTGAACAACTAAAATAATAAAAATTATAGTACTAAAATTAAGATTCTACAAATTTTGAACTAGCAAAGATTGGCTCCGCACCATGCTTAATTTGTCGAAAGTATTATCTTTTAATAGAATTGTCAAAAATGTATCAGTTTTACTGATTCTAAATATCCACCCGTGCGATTAATGGTTGCCCAAATTGGATTGCATATTTAAGTCGGAATTAATAGATGATGGATTAGACACTTTGACACTAAAACAAATAAGGAAATTATGGACGAATGAAAAACGTTAGTAAAACTTATAAAATGTTACAAATAATGTAACATTTTGAGACGGACTTGAAAAATGTCACAAAATAATATAACATTTTGAGATGTTGTTGAAGAACCGTCACTAATATATATCATTTTGAGACGTACTTAGAAAAATGTCATAAAATAATGTAGCATTTTGAGATGTTCTTAGGAAATGTCACTAATAAATATCCTTCTTAAGACAGATCTAAGAAAATACCACAACATAGTGAAACATCTTGTGACGTTTTGGTACTATGGTACACGTGTTTATGCATGCATATTAGGTCGATTTAAGTGTTCATTTAGTGACAGTTACATGCATAATTGACCCTGTACCGTTCATATTTGTATTATTGGGCAATTTGACGTTGTATGACTTGTTTAAAAGTAATTTGGGTAAATCTAGATCGAAAAGTCGAACTCGACTGAAAATGGACGAAGAAACAAGTCTCGCAAGTCTAAAACGAAGCAAAATCGTGCCAAGCATGAGAAAGTCGTGCTCGGACGAGAAAATTAGTCAATCTCGGTCGAGATAAAAGTATGTTGGAAAGTCATTTGTCAGCTGAAGAGGTATCTCAACCGAGACAACCTTTCTCGGCCGAGAATTTGATACATGACTCTAGGTCGAGACAAACTTTCTCGGCCGAGACACAAAGTCGGTTTACACAGTATTTTGCTCGAATATTGCCTTCCCAAGCCCAACTCAAGTCCACTTTATCCCCATCTATGTAAAGAAGACCCCAAGTCCAAAAAAGGGAGTTTTTGGATTGACTTGAAACTCGGACTTGAGGATTCGGGAGAGCAAGAAAAATCAAGATTCGTTGTCTTTAATTTTCATGTCTTTCATTGTTACATTATTTTTAGTTGTCGCTATGATCGACTAAGTTCCTTTATTTTCGTTTTTAACTGATGTTGAACACTAGGAGGATGTTTTTGTAGTTCTTACAGTAATTGTTTGATTGAATTATGTCCTGAAATTATTTATGTTGTTCGATTTATTTATATCTTTCATGTGTTTTGTTATTTGGATTGATCACCTGGGTAGTAATCACATAATCATTGCTAGGCCATAAATCGTAATTCGTAATTGTTACGAAATTATGTCTACGAGTAGTAAAAAGTGAATTCATTCGCTAGGATAACATAAGTCACGGTCACTTGTACCGAGCTTGTGAGTACAACACCGTACCTATCCCATTGCCCTAGTACTCTATGCATTCGATTAACGATATTTTAGAGATCGTATCCTAAGATCACTTAATCGGATAGATTAATTGCAGAGCGTACTTGTGATTAATTACACCTGAGGAATAACAAGGTTAATAGAGTATACTTGTTAATTCTTTGGATAGGGGTTTCAGACCTAATTTGTCAAACAATTGCATTAATTACGAAGATAATCTAGACTAGGAGGTTACTAGGTTAAAGGCGGGAATACCTTCTTCTATTTGAATTCATCTTTAAATTACTAGTTTACTTGTTATCTGCAATAGTTACTTAATTCAAATCAACTCCCCACATACTTTATTTTATATATATATTATTACTATTATTTGCATAATTAGGTTAAACACATAAACATAATTAGTTTCCATGTTCCCTGTGAGATCGACTCTGACTTACCCTTTCTACTATTTAGAAAAAGAAAGCTAGGAATAAATAAAATAACTAATTTGACTGCACCCGACAATGCAGTCAAAATTTTGGCGCCGTTGCCAGGGAACGATTGAAATTAATTGCGTTTTTAGTATTGACCATTATTAATTTTATTATTATTATTATTATTATTATTATTATTATTATTATTATTATTATTATTATTATTATTATTATTATTATTATTATTATTATTATTATTATTATTATTATTATTATTATTATTATTATTATTATTATTATTATTATTATTATTATTATTATTATTATTATTATTATTATTATTATTATTATTATTATTTGTAAATACTGATTCAATTTCATCAAGTGATATACTATTTTTGTATCAATCGGTTTACTAAGCTGGGAACCGGGTTTGGTTGATGGAAAACCGGATTGAAGAGACGATTTGAAGGCTAAAATCGGATGTCTTAACAGCCGGTTCAAGGTTGTTGGAAGCAGGTCTATGCACCGGTTTTGGAAGGCTTCTACAACGGTTTTCTGAAACTAACTTCATAACCGTTTTCAGCTGCAACCACTTCAACTGGTGCTCATGCAATGCAACTTTATTAAGCAAATTATGTACGTAATATCTATATCTAGAGGATGATGAATTCAGTTGTAACATTCTTTCTTGGAAAAACAATTACTGGTTGAGAGAATTGAGAGATTAGGGTTCTAAACCAAATTTGGGGATTCAGATAAGGGTTTTGTAATCTCTTGTACAATTCTTGTAATTGTTGGTTTCTGATAGTGAATTAAGGTGTGTGGAACCTCCGTGGATGTAGAACGCAAGTTCGAACCACGTAAAAACTGGAGTTGTGTTCATTTCATTTATCAATTCTGCGCTTACTTTTGTTCGGACTTTCTGGAGTTCTTGTAGCCAAAGAATTGTAGTCTATTCGTTCTATCTTTGGCTGAACGTGTAAGCTGAGTGATTTGTGAATAAATCTTAACAAGTGGCGCCGTCTGTGGGAAACACCAACCTGCAGAGGAAAGATCAATGGATGGAATGAAGATGGATGTTGAAAGATTCATTGGTAAGAACGATTTCGGGCTGTGGAAGATCAAGATGAATGCCATCTTGGTACAAAATGGTCTGGCTATGGCCTTAAAGCCTGAAGCTGAGTGGCCTGATGCTGAGAAGCCAAAATTCGCAGACATAGACCAAAGGGCCGTGAGCTCTATCATTTTGTGTCTTGGGGACAAACCCTTGAGGGAGATTTCAAGATCCAAGACGGCCATTGAAGCCTGGAGTAAACTGAAGGAGCTGTATCAGTAAAAAACTATCACAAATAAGCTGTTCCTTAAACAAAAGCTTTTGGCTTTCAAGATGACAGATGATAGGGCATTATTTGATCAATTAGATGAATTTAATCGGTTGGTTGATGATCTTGAAGATCTGGAAGTAAAATTGGATGAAGATGACAAGTCACTGATGTTGTTAAACTCATTGCCTAGGTCAATGGAAAACTTCAAGGATACCCTGATGTTTGGGAGGCAAGAAAAAATGAGTGATGACTCTATCATTACTGCCTTGAAAACCAAAGGTTTGCAGTTTCAAGGAGAGAAGAAATCCAATCCCACAGCTGAAGGGTTGAACATCAAGTTCAAGGAACTATCTGTGAAGATTTAGATGTTTGATGGTGTTTCAAGAATAGTTTCAAATGTCAGGTATGTTCCTGGTCTCAAAAGGAACATAATATCCCTAGGATCTCTAAATGCCTCAGGCTGTGAATTTGGTTCAGTCAATGGTCTACTACATATAACCAAAGGAAATAAAGTAGTAATCAAAGGAAAGAAACATAATGGACTGTTTATTTTGATTGGAAAATAAATCAGTGGATCTGTGGACACTGTTCTGAGTAAAACTGAACTTAGTTTATGGCATAAGAGATTGGGACATATTGGGGAGAAGGGAATGAAAGAATTATCTAAGAAAGGTGTTATTGGAGAATTGGGAACAAATAATCTTGAATTATGTGAATATTTGCACTTGGAAAATCAAAGAAGCTGCCTTATGGTAAAGGCACACATAACACTCAAGAAACCTTTAACTATGTTCATTCTGATATCTGGGGCCCAGCCAGGACAGAAACTCATGGTGGTGGTAGGTATTTCATGACTATCATTGATGATTTCAGTAGGAAAGTGTGGGTCTACATACTCAAGTACAAGAGTGATGCCTTTGTTAAGTTCAGAGATTGGCTTGTTCAAGTAGAGAATCAAACTGGGAAGAAGTTGAAGCATCTTAGGACTGAAGGCCTTGAATACCTGTCTACTGAGTTCAATGAGTTATGTCAAGAAAGAGGAATCACCAGGCATAAAACTATCCCATTAAACCCACAACAGAATGGGCTTGCAGAAAGGCTAAACATGACTATTCTGGAAAAAGTAAGGTGTATGTTGGTGGATGCTGGATTACCAAAGTCATTTTGGGGAGAGACAATAAGCACTGCATGTTATCTGATAAACAAATCACCTGCCTCAGCATTGAGTTTTAGAACACCTGATAAAGTGTGGTTTGGGAGACTGTCAAACTACTTAGAGCTAAAGGTGTTTGGATGTTTGGCTTTTGCACATCTTAAACAAGATAAGATGGATCCAAGAGCTGTAAGATGTGTATTTCCTGGATGTCAAGTTAAATGAACTTGTCATGGGATATACTTCAACAGGGGATAAAAAGGAGGGCTATGAAGCTGAGCCAGATGAGAGACTGTCTGTTGAGGTGGTGACTTCACAGAATAACAGTCCAACTAAGATTGAACACTTAAATATTGATGCAAGCAGTAGTTCATCAGAGGAAGAAGAAACTCAAGTTGGAAATGCAAATCTCAGAAATTACAGCATTGCAAGGGATAGACCAAGAAGACAGATTCAATGACCAGATTTCTATGGCCAAGCTGGCATAGTTTATTATGCATTAAGTGTTGCTGAAGCACTTGAGCATAATGAACCACAGAATTATAAGGAGGCAATAAGTGGTAGTGAAAGAGAACACTGGATGAGTGCAATGGCGGAAGAAATGCAGTCTTTAGAAAGGAATCATACTTGGAACTTAGTTGATAAACCAGAAGGACAGAAATTGGTGAGTTCAAAGTGGATTTTCAAGAAGAAAGTAGAGGCTGAAGACAGTGAGAGAATCAGATACAAAGCAAGGCTTGTAGCTAGAGGATTTACCCAAAGAGAAGGTATAGACTTTAATGAAGTATTCTCTCATGTGGTTAAACATTGCTCCATCAGACTTTTGCTAGCCAAAGTTACACAAGCAGATCTTGAGCTACAACAGGTAGATGTTAAGACAACTTTTCTACATGGTGATCTGGTGGAGAACATCCATATGAAACAGCCTGAAGGCTTTGTGTTTCTTGGAAATGAAGAGAAGGTCTGTCACCTTAAGAAATCTCTTTATGGTTTGAAGCAAAGCCCTAGGCAATGGAATAAAAAGTTCAATGAGTTTATGATAAAAGCTGGGTTCACCAGAAGTTTATATGATAGCTGTGTGTATTTTGAGAAGAATGCTAAGGTTGATCAAGTCTATCTACTCTTGTATGTAGATGATATGTTAATAGCCAGCAAAAGTAAGCTGAAAATACAGCATTTAAAACAGAAACTGAGTTCAAAATTTGACATGAAGGATCTGCGAAATGCTAAAAAGATTCTGGGAATGGACATTCTCAGAGACAGAGGTGCTGGTCTGTTGTGTCTGTCACAAAGAAACTACTTACAGAAGGTGATTGAGAGATTCAATATGCATGAAGCAAAGAGTGTGGTTATACCAGTAGGTCAGCAAATAAAACTTTCAAAGGATCAGTGTCCTAAAACTCAGGCTGAAGAAGAATACATGAAACACATTCCTTATTCAAGTGGTGTAGGCAGTTTAATGTATGGCATGATTTGTAGTAGACCAGATCTTGCTTATAGTGTATCTCTTGTGAGCAGGTTTATGTCTAATCCTGGAAAGGATCACTGGGAAGTTTTAAAATACATTCTAAGTACTTAAAAGGCATTGTTAGTCTTGGTTTGAAGTTTGAAAGAAGTTCTAATACTGCAGAGCCACTACTAGGGTATGTTGATGCTGATTTTGCTGGAAATGTTGACACAAGGAAGTCTATATCTGGGTACATTTTCACTCTTTATGGAACTGCAGTGAGTTGGAGATCAATACATCAGTCTGTAGTAGCCTTATCAACCACAGAAGCTGAATAAATTGCAGTTACAGATGCATTCAAAGAAGCAATTTGGTTAAGAGGCATTCTCAAGGATTTTGGAATTGACCAGAAGTGTGTTACTGTATTATGTGATAATCAGAGTACTTTGCATTTGGTTAAACATCAAGTGTTTCACGAGAGGTCTAAACATCTTGATGCGAAGTTTCACTTTGTGAGAGACATAGTGGAAGCTGGTTCTGTTGCAGTAAAGAATGTGCTCACTGATGAAAATGCAGCTGACTTTCTTACAAAGTCTGTAACTGGATTTAAATTTGGTCGTTGCTCAAGCTTAGTAAAGCTTGTGCAGTGTTATTGAAGGATGAAAATGAAGACAGGTTGAGGTGATGAGATATACTTGATTCATTGAGGTGGAGGATTGTAAATACTGATTCAATTTCATCAAGTGATATACTATTTTGGTATCAATCGATTTACTAAGCTGGGAACCGGGTTTGGTTGATGGAAAACCGGATTGAAGAGACGATTTGAAGGCAAAAACCGGATGTATTAACAGCCCGTTCAAGGTTGTTGGAAGCAGGTGTATGCAACGGTTTTGCAAGGCTTCTATAACGGTTTTCTGAAACTAACTTCATAACCGTTTTCAGCTGCAACCACTTCAACTGGTGCTCATGCAATGTGGTTTTATTAAGCAAATTATGTACAGAATATCTATATCTAGAGGTTGATGAATTCAGTTGTAACATTCTTTCTTGGAAAAACAATTACGGGTTGAGAGAATTGAGAGATTAGGGTTCTAAGCCAAATTTGGGGATTCAGATTGGGGTTTTGTAATCTCTTGTACAATTCTTGTAATTGTTGGCTTCTGATAGTGAATTGAGGTGTGTGGAACCTCCGTGGATGTAGAACGCAAGTTCGAACCACGTAAAAACTGGAGTTTTGTTCATTTCATTTATCAATTATGCACTTACTTTTGTTCGAACTTTCTGGAGTTCTTGTAGCCAAAGAATTGTAGTCTGTTCGTTCTATCTTGGGCCGAACGTGTAAGCTGAGTGATTTGTGAATAAATCTTCACATTATTATTATTATTATTATTATTATTATTATTATTATTATTATTATTATTATTATTATTATTATTATTATTATTATTATTATTATTATTATTATTATTATTATTATTATTATTATTATTATTATTATTATTATTATTATTATTATTATTATTATTTCTTCTTATATACATGGCACTCACTTGTCCCTTTGCATCTTATTACAATAGTGAATGATCACTCATTCACATGGTAGCAAAGATATGCAATTTGATTCGGAGATTACTCGAAGAGATTGAGTTCTGAGGAAACAAGCGAGAGAGATTTGAGAGGAAACTGAAATGTTGTATTCTGACACTAAAACCATCCCATCTGAATCAGAAAACGAACAAACAGACATTGCAGAAGAGAAGTCTATGAAAGAATTGGCCAACACTGGTGCTACACACCAGCACTTATGCATCACTTTCCCTAACTTGGGAGAGAACACCACGTTTGAACTGACATTCGGGCTAATCCATCTTTTGCCCTCATTCCATGGCCTCTCGGGCGAGGATCCCCACAAACATTTGAAGGAGTTCCACACTATCTCCTCGAGTATGAAGCCCACTACTGTTAGTGAAAAGGCGATCAAACTACGGGCTTTCCCATTCTCTTTGAAGGATTTGACCAAGGATTGACTCTACTATCTTTCCCCAGCTTCCATCACTACGTGGGAGGAGATGGAGAGGCATTTTTGGAAAAATATTTTCCTGCATCTAAAGCAACGAACCTCAGAAAGAAGATAAATGGAGCTTGACAAATACATGGTGATAATTTGTATGAGTATTGGGAGCGGTTCAAGAAACTGGTGGCAAGCTGTCCACAACATCAGATAACCGATCAACTCCAGTACTTCTATGAGGGATTATCACTGGCGAACCAGAACATGATAGATTCAGCTAGTGGGGGAGTGCTAGTGGATAAAACCCCAACTGCAGCCAGAGAACTGATATCGAAGATGACAGCTAATTCGCAACAATTTGGGTGTAGGGATGCACGATCAAGTCAGTGAGAGAGGCAACCGACTCGTCCATTGATGATAAGACTGAGGCATTAACGAATCTGGTAAAGAAGGTCGCTTGGCAAGGCATTTATCAAGCCATGTCGTATTTATGAGACATTGGAGCACTCGACAAACGAGTGTCGAGTTCTAGGAGATGAGATCGATGCCCATGCTAACGCAGTTGGCACGGAAAATTTTCGAAAAATAAGGTATGACCCCTACTCCCAATCTCAATCCGAGATGGAGGGATCATCCCAACTTGAGGTATGAAAATCAGCCGCATCAGTCGGGAGACCAAAACTGCCTCCCAAGAGGCATGTACCAACAGAAGCAACCGATTGAGCAAGCTCCCAGTCCGTCCTTAGAAGACATCGTCAAAACCTTGGCAACTAACACTGTTCAGTTCCAGAAGGATATGCAGTCGAGCATCAAGAATCTTGAGACTCAAGTGAATCAATTAGCTACTGCTGTGAGTCGTTTGGAGAGTGCAAATAATGGTAAATTCCCAGCCCAACCGGAGACTAACCAGAGAAACGTGAGTGTTATCACACTGAGGAGTGGAACTGAGCTTGGAGAGCCTAAAAAGCCCGGGCAAATTTCAGAAGAGGAAGTTGAAGAAAAGATCGAGAAGAATGAGGAGGGAGTCGAGCAACCCATCTCGGCCGATATAAGGAGACAAAGTTCCCCTAGAAATCTTTGTCACGCTGCCAACCCATCTCGGCTGAGAACCACCTGTCATGGTCGAGACACATTGCTAAAAAAAATAGCCTCATTCGCCACCTGTTCCGACTCAACCACTCCCATTTCCTAGTTGACTTGCGAAGACATAGAAAGATAATAAGGAAAATGAGCTCTTGGAGGTATTTCAAAAAGTCGAGATAAACATCCCATTAATCGACGCAATCAGACAAATCCTAAGGTATGCCAAGTTCCTTAAAGATTTATGTACTAACAAACGCAGGTTGAAAGGGGACGAGAAAGTGATCATGGGGGAGAATGTGTCAGCCATCCTCCAAAAGAAGATTCCTCCAAAGTGCAAGGACCTAGGTATGTTCGTAATCCATTGTAAGATAGGTAATCGAACCATAGAGCGAGCTATGCTAGATCTAAGTGCATCCATAAATGTTATGCCTCACTGTAATTTTCATGCATTAAATCTTGGGCCACTAAAAGAAACTAGGGTAGTTATACAGTTAACTAACCGTAGTAACTCATACCATGATGGGGTCATAGAAGATGTATTAGTGGAGGTAGGCAAGTTAATCCTGCTGATTTTTTTATGTGCTAGATATGAACGATGATACATCAACTTCTACGTCTATTTTATTAGGGATGCTGTTCTTGAACACCTCTCAAACAAAGATAGATGTTCGTGAAGGAACCCTCGCAATGGAGTTCGATGAATGCAATGTTAAATTAAATCTATATTTTAGTGAATTCAACTCCTAAACACACAGCTAAACCGAATTTGGAACTCGCACAAAGACCAATCTGAAAAACACACACTCAGTTCGGCCAGAGTTGTGACTGAACACGACTTGCGCAGAACAGGAAATATAAATGAATCACACACAACTTTTACGTGGTTCGTTCAAGATGAACTACATCCACGGAGGCAAGGCACACCCCAATCCACTAAGAAATCCAACCAATTACAGAGAATACACTCAAGAAACAAAATGCCCAATTCTGTAACAAATTAGGGCAGAAACCGTTCTCTCTCAAAATACTCTCTCTAATCTAAGAAACAAGGAAATTGCTCGACGTAGTGTTGTTCTCCTTGATGAGAGCTTTACAATGATATAAGAATTGGAGCTCGAATGTAACCGTACAAAAAGTTCTAACTGAATCAAGTTGAGCTCAGCTACCGGACAAAACTGACGGTTTTCTTCGTCACAAACTCTGAAACAAACTCGTCACAATCAACAGTTATTCTCAACTGCCACGAACCCGGCTCATTCTGACCAGCTTAGCTTCTTGATGCTCAAACCCGGTTCAAACCTCCGGTTCTTCACTTTCTGATCCCGGTTCCACATTCCCAACACACCCTATTACAAAGTATAGCTCACTTGATGAGATTGAACACCACCTCACAAATCTCCACCTCAATGAATCAAGTGTACCTCTTCCTGCCTCACCACTGCCTTACTGTTTAATACTCTTCATGACATTGTTCAAGCTGCAGCAAGCTCGAACAATGCTCCACTTTGTTCCCAGGTACACCCTTGGTAAGAAAATCAGCAGGGTTATGCAATGTGTGTACCTTCTTCACTTCCACAGAACCAGAATCAATGATATCTCTAGCAAAATGTAACCTAACATCAATGTGTTTTGACCTTTCATGAAATGCTTGGTGTTTCACAAGATGTAAAGCACTTGGATTATCACAGTATATTGTCACACACTTCTGCTTGATATCCAAATCTCTCAAAATTCCTTTCATCCAGATTGCCTCTTTGATAGCTTCAGTTAAGGAGATATATTCTGCTTCTGTTGTTGACAGTGCTACAACTGATTGTTGTACACTTCTCCAGCTGATGGCTGTTCCAAATAAGGTAAACACGAATCCAGAAATGGATTTCCTTGTGTCTATGTTTGCTGCAAAATCAGAATCAGCAAACCCCTCCAATGCAACAGTACTTCCATCCACTTTCTTTTCAAATTTCAGTGACAAGTTCACTGATCCTTTCAAATACCTCATCACATGTTTCAAAGCTTCCCAATGCTCACCTCCTGGGTTTGACATGAACCTGCTTACTAAAGACACAACATATGCCAAGTCAGGCCTGCTACAAATCATTCCATACATAAGACTTCCAACTCCACTTGCATAAGGGATATTGCTCATATGTATGATTTCCTCTTCAGTCTTTGGGCATTGTTCTTTGGAGAGTTTCTTCTGTAGATTAACTGGAGTGGAGAGAGGTTTGGCTTCATGCATATGAAACCTCTCCAACACTTTCTGTAGATATTGCCTCTGAGATAACCAAAGCACTCCAGCTTCTCTGTTTCTTAGAATGTTCATGCCCAAAATCTTCTTGGCTTCTCCCAGATCTTTCATGTCAAATTCAGTATTAAGTCTATCCTTCAACCATTGTACCCTCTTCTTGTTCCTGCTGGCAATTAGCATATCATCCACATACATTAGAAGGAAGACTTTATCTTGCTTTGAACCTTTGTTGAAATAAACACAACTATCATAAAGACTTCTTACAAAGCCAACACTGATCATGAAGTCATTGAACCTCTTATTCCACTGTCTTGGACTTTGTTTGAGTCCATATAGGGACTTCTTCAGCAAACAAACTTTATCTTCTTTTTCAGGAACAACAAAGCCTTCTGGCTGTTTCATATATATCTTCTCATTGAGTTCTCCATGTAAGAATGCTGTCTTTACATCCAGTTGTTGTAATTCCATGTCCTCTTGTGTGACTTTTGATAAAAGCAACCTGATTGAGCAATGCTTTACCACTGGAGAGAAAACTTCATTAAAATCAATTCCTTCTCTTTGTGTAAAGCCCCTAGCCACCAATCTTGCTTTAAACCTCACCTGTTTGGATTCTGCTGTCTCTAGTTTCTTCTTGTATATCCATTTAGAGCTTACAAGTTTCTGACCTTTTGGTTTATCCACCAATATCCAGGTCTCATTCTTTTCCAGGGACTCCATCTCTTCAATCATTGCTTGTATCCAGTGTTCACCTTCTTCACAGTCTAGTGCTTCTTTAAAACTACTAGGCTCTTGTGATTCCAGGTCTTCAGCAACACTCAAGGCATAGTAAACACTCCCCGCTTGGCCATAGAAATCAGGTTTGTTGATTGTTCTTCTAGGCCTGTCCCTTCCAATGCTGTATTCTCTGACATTTTGTGAAGGTCCAGTTTGTTCTTCTTCTTCAGATGATGAATCACTATCTTGTAGATTTTCTTGTGGTTGAGGTGTGTGATTATCTTCAGCAGGATGCTCCACCTGAATTGATATCTCCTCTGTCTCTTTAGCACCATCAAATTCTTCCTTAGAGCCTATAGAAGTGTAAGCCATCACATTCTCATTAAACTTTACATCTCTACTTGTGATTATCTTCTGATTTCCCTTCTCTAAGCACCACAATCTGTAGCCCTTTATTCCATCCGGATATCCAAGAAATGCACATCTTAGAGCCCTTGCATCTAGCTTGTCTTGCTTGACATGGACAAAAGCAAGACATCCAAACACTCTTAACCCTTCATAACTTGGTTTCTGTCCACTCCACACCTCTTCAGGTGTTTTGAACCCAATCACTGATGAGGGTGACCTGTTAATGAGATAACATGCTGTAGCAATGGTTTCTCCCCAAAATACCTTTGGCAACCCAGCATCCAACAGCATACACTTCACTCTTTCAAGAAGAGTCCTGTTAAGCCTCTCAGCAACTCCATTCTATTGAGGATTCATTGGTACAGTCCTGTGTCTCTTAATTCCTCTTTCTTCACAGAAGTTTGTAAACTCAGTAGATAGATATTCCAGTCCATTATCAGTCCTAAGGTGCTTCAGCTTCTTCCCTTTGACATTTTCCAGTTGAATCAACCATGTTTTGAACTTATGAAAAGCATCACTCTTATTCTTCATCAACATGATCCACACCTTTCTACTGTAATCATCAATCAAGGACATGAAATACCTTGCACCACCATGAGACTCTGTCCTTGCAGGACCCCATATGTCAGAGTGAACATAATCTAATGGCTCTTGAGTTGTGTGAACACCCTTTCCATAGGGCAGCTTCTTGGATTTGCCCAAAGCACACTGATCACAGAACTCCAGATCTTGATTTCCCATGTTTCCAATTACTCCACTTCTTGACAGTTCCTTCAACCCTTTCTCTCCTATGTGTCCAAGTCTCTTGTGCCATTTAACAAGCTCAGAACTGCTCAAGACCATATCCACACTCCCAACAACAGGTGAACCAATCAAGATAAACAACCCATTATGTTGTCTACCTTTTATCACCATTTTTCCATGTTTTGTGATATGCAAGAATCCATCTACTGAGCTAAATTGACACCCACTAGTTACTAAAGAACCAAGAGATAGAAGATTTCTTTTAAGGCCAGGAACATATCTTACATTTGAGATGACTCTGACCACACCATCAAACATCCTTATGCTCACGGATCCAACTCCTTTGACCTTGCATGATTGGTCATTTCCCAGGAGAACATTTCCACCATCTTCTCTCTTCAGTTCATCAAACCATGACTGGTGTGGACACATGTGAAAGGAACAACCGGTGTCCAAGACCCATTCCTTTACCATTCTTGATTCAGTAACATTTAGTACCTCTGGATGATCTTCTTGATGATCAATGGCAGCAGATTCTGCCCCTTGATTTCCACCTTTCTTATTTCTTTTAGGACAATCCTTCTTCAAGTGACCAGGCTGCTTGCACTTGAAGCATTTCCTCTTCTCAACCCATTCATTTCACTTCTTTGGATTAGAGTCTCCTGCCTTTGGATCCTTAGCATTCTGTCCCTTCTTGCCTTGCCAAGGTTTCTTGAATTTGACATTCAAACCTTCTCCAGATTGCACCATGCCTTTATCCCCTTGAGTCTGGAAGCATTTAGACCTCAGAGCCTTCACTATTCCATCATAAGATAGCTGCTCATCTCTCCCATACATCAAGGATCCTTAAAGCTTTCCATGGATTTTGGAAGGATGTTTAAAACCATCAATGCCTTGTCATCCTCCTCCAATTTCACATCCAGGTCTTCCAATTCTTCAATCATCTTAATGAACTCATCAAGTTGATCAGAAATTACCTTATCTTCAGTGATCATGAAGGCCAACATCTTCTGCTTCAAGAACAGCTTGTTGGAAACTGACTTTGATTGATACAGATCTTCCAATCTCCTCCATGCTTCTGAGGAACTCTTGCATCTTGAAACCTCCCTCAACGGTTTATCACCTAAACACAGAAAGATAAGACTTAGGGCCTTCTTATCCACTGATGCAAACTTGGGTTTCTCAGTTTCTTCCCATGAATCCAGAGGTATCAATGCAAGATCAAGGCCATTGTGAACCAATACTGCATTTATCTTGATCTTCCACAGTGTGAAATCATTTCTCCCTGTGAACTTCTCAAAATCCATCTTCATACCAGCCATTCCTTCTCTTCTTCAAGCTGTGAGAGTTGGTTTCCCACAAACGGTGCCACTTGTTAGTGAATTCAACTCCTAAACACACAGCTAAACCGAATCTGGAACTCGCACAAAGACCAATCTGAAAAACACACACTCAGTTCGGCCAGAGTTGTGACTGAACACGACTTGCGCAGAACAGGAAATATAAATGAATCACACACAACTTTTACGTGGTTCGTTCAAGATGAACTACATCCACGGAGGCAAGGCACACCCCAATCCACTAAGAAATCCAACCAATTACAGAGAATACACTCAAGAAACAAAATGCCCAATTCTGGAACAAATTAGGGCAGAAACCGTTCTCTCTCAAAATACTCTCTCTAATCTAAGAAACAAGGAAATTGCTCGACGTAGTGTTGTTCTCCTTGATGAGAGCTTTACAATGATATAAGAATTGGAGCTCGAATGTAACCGTACAAAAAGTTCTAACTGAATCAAGTTGAGCTCAGCTACCGGACAAAAGTGACGGTTTTCTTCATCACAAACTCTGAAACAAACTCGTCACAATCAACGGTTATTCTCAACTGCCACGAACCCGGCTCATTCTGACCAGCTTAGCTTCTTGATGCTCAAACCCGGTTCAAACCTCCGGTTCTTCACTTTCTGATCCCGGTTCCACATTCCCAACACACCCTATTACAAAGTATAGCTCACTTGATGAGATTGAACACCACCTCACACTATATGATTCAATTAAATTCTCTGAGGATGTCCATTCTGTTTTCCCTAATGATGTTATTAACCCTCTTGTTGAAAAGAAATTTGAGATGAGATGCAGGAATACGTTGAATATTTTCACATCTTTGAGGCATCATAAAGAGGAAAGTGAGAAACTAAAGGAAGTAAAGTGCTTGAATTGGTCAGGGACAACCTGGAAAGCACCTTGGAACAGACGCTAAAGGGAAATTGAATTGGTCGAGCCAATGATGTAAAACAAAGGCGCTTATCGGGAGGCAACCCTATGTTTATCGTATATTATATTTAATTTCTGCATTTTATTATTTCATGTATGTTTCTTAGTTTTTTTAGCTTTTAGGAACCAACATGACCAGGAATCAACCAAGAAAAGGCTGAGCCAAAAGCAACAACATGAATGGCAACGGCAGCAGCAGGAGGATCAAAGGCAGCGAATGCAGTCCTATTAGGGAAAAGGGGGTCATCCACCTCCACCACCACCTCAGTAGTAGCACTGTAAGTAAGCACCAATCCGTACCACTCTTTTCCCCAAAAACTTTGGTTTTTCGACCAAGTTTGGGGAGGGGGTGTATAGTGGAATGTCTTGGCCGCTTTTGAGCTTTAGTTTCTTGTATTATGCTTTATGCTAGTTGTTTTTGTTTGTTTGTTTTTGCTTGTTCATTGATTGTCAGGCGTGTGAGCCAATTGCTTGGTCGATTGGCCTGTGAGCCATGAATTGTGTCTCAAGTCATGTTTAGTTCAATTTAATATTTCTTTTGTGTATTTGCATTTTACTTGAGTCTAGGATCAAGTCAATTGAAAAAAAAAAAGGAAAAAAAATTGAAATTGTATTTTGATTTTGATGTGTGTCTAAGGACAAGATATTAGGGAAATTATAAGTGTGCAACTAGTAAATGATGATGGTGATTCTTGATTGAAATTTGAAATTTGACATATGATAGAGCATGATATGTGATTGAGATGAAATTGAGCTTGTACTTGAAACTTGTGATCAAATAATACCTTGTGAGTTTTTGAGTCGTTTTGTACTCCCATCTTTGGCGTAAATTATGCATTCTTCCGGTCTGAATTCTTTGGTGAGATATGATCGTGTCTAGAAGTTGCTTTGATTCTTTATTGTGAATATGTCAGTGCATGTTGTGACTTACAAAATGATCTTAAGTGGTTTTTTATTTCTAACCTATTTTTGAGCTTGTTTATGTTCTCCTTTTGACCAAAAACTTGAAAAAAAAATTGTAGTTTGCCCATTCGAGTTTTGTAGCTTTTTATTTGCACTCTTCATGTGCTTTCAAAGTTCAAATTTGTGCCCCGAATTTATTGTCTCCAATACTTCGGAATCGTGGTGGATGTGGTTCTTGGAGTTAGAGCATAAAGAAGTCCTACTCACATTCTCGTATGCGAACATGATTCAAATTGATTGAATTCATATTCCACCTCTAGATTTAAAGAGTATAGGACTCTCTGGACGAAATCGGTCAGGGGGGAATGTTGGGAGAAGGTGGCCAGAAAGAGCCTGACCTTCAGTTCTTCAACCCACTCGTCAATGCGCGGGATCCCCACCCCCGATGGGGGCGTCTCTTGCGCTCAGATAACCATACTTTACAAGCTGAAACCTTTCGATTTAAGCCTTAGACCCAATTAGACTAAGTAAGTATGAGAGAGGAGGATTGGAAGGTAGTCGGGAATATTTTGGGATCAATATGGGTGAAGTATGAGAATGTTTGAAAAAAGAAAGGGATATGAATTGATAGACAAAGAAATTGAGAACGAATAGCTTCTCCTAGCCGTTATGTTGTTTTTAGAGAACCAATTCATCCCACTCTTTTTCCCACAAACTTTGATTTTCAACCATGTTTGGTGGAGGGGGTGTAAGTGTGACATATTGGTTATTTTTACCAGAAGTTATTTTCTGTGAAAAGAAAAAGAAAAAGAAAAGAAAAAAATAAGAGAGAAGAAACCTTCGTGTGGGCTGGTTTGTTGAAATTTGGAGAGTGAGGATTGAGTGATTGTACTGAGGGGTGGTTAAGTAGGAATAACTCGATTAGTCCAAAGATTGTTCACTTTTATCTAAAATTTTCCCACATTACCTTAAGCCTACAACAAAAAATAAAGACATTTTTTATCCTTTGTCACACATGTCAAGTACGAGTTTTGATTTAGATGATTGACAAGTATATGGTAGGCAATGCATATATAGAGTCCAATGTGAATGAAATTGAATTTTACCTTATACACTTGAAAGATGAGTGATACACTTAACCAGTGAGGATCACTTGTTGAAAGCATCGAGTCTCGAAAGTAGTTGATTTTGCTATATCGTATATGCTCGGATTATCATGTTGTCTTGCTTTTATAAAATCTATCTGAAATTGTGTTCGCCACATAAATCGCCCTTAACACGTGTCCTTTTGTTTTTTTCCTTTGTTTTAAATAGTTTGGGACAAATAAATATTTAAGTTCAAGGGATTTTGGTACACGTGTTTATGCATGCATATTAGGTCTCTTTAAGTGTTTTTTTATTGACGTTGCATGCATAATTGACTGTGTATTGTTTATTTTTGCATTATTGAGTAATTTGACGTTGTTTGACTTATTCGAAAGTTATTTGGGTAAAACTAGACTGAAAAGTCAAACTCGATTGAAGATGGATGAAGAAACAAGTCTCGCAAATCTAAAAAGAAGTAAAATCGAGCCAAACATGAGAAAGTCGTGCTTGGCCGAGACAATCAGTCTCGGTCGAGATAAAAGTATGCTGGAAAGTCATATTTCAACTGGAGAGGTATCTCGATCGAGACAACCTTTCTCGGCCGATAATTTGATACATGACTCTCGGTGAGACGAACCTTCTCGGCCGAGACACAAGTCCGAAAAATGGAGTTTTTGGATTGACTCTGAAGCTTGGACTTGCGGATTTCGGAGAGCACAAAGAATCAAGATTCATCGTCTCAAGTTTTTCTAGTTTAATTTTCATGTCTTTCATTGTTACTGAGCCGTTGCTATGATCGACTAAGTTCCTTTATTTCCATCTTTAACTGATGTTAAATCCTAGGAGGATGTTTTTGTAGTTCTTACAGCAATTGTTTGATTAAATTCAGTTTGTTTATATCTTTCATAGGTTTTGTTATTTAGATTGATCACCCGGGTAGTAATCACATAATCGTTTCTAGGCCATAAATCTTAATTTGTAATTGTTACGAAATATATGTCTACGAGTAGAAAACAGTGAATTTATTTGCTAGGATAACATAAGTCGCGGTCACTTATACCGAGCTTGTAAGTACAACACCGTACCTGTCACGTTGCCATGGTACTCTATGCGTTCGGTTAACGGTGTTTTAGATATCGTATCCCAAGACCACTTAATCGGATAGATTAATTGGAGAGCGTACTTGTGATTAATTACACCTGAGGGGTAACAAGGTTAGCAGAGTGCACTTGTTAATTCTTGGGATGGAGGTTTCAGAACTAATTTGTCAAGCAGTTGCATTAGTTATGAGGATAATCTAGACTAGGGGATACTAGGTTAAAGGCGGGAATGCCTTCTTATATTTGAATTCATCTTTAATTCCAATCAACCCCCCCCCCCCCCCCCAATAATTTATTATATATATTATATATTATTACTATTATTTGCATAATTAGGTTAAATACATAAACATAATTAATTTCCCTGTTTCCTATGGGATCGACCCTGACTTATCCTTTCTACTATTTAGAAAAGGAAAAATAGGAATAAATAAAATAACTAATTTAATTGCACTCGACAGTGGAGCCACGTTCTCAGAAAAACGTCATTAATATATCATTTTGAGACGTACTTGATAAATATCACAAAATAATATAAAATTTCGAGACTTTTTAGAAAAGACTTCACTAATATACATTATTTTGGGATGTACTTAAAAAATCTCCTAAAATAATTTAACATTTTGAGACTTTTAAGAAGAAAAAAAAATTGTCATAAATAGAACAACATTCAGTGATTTTTTTTTTTTTCAAAAATATCACACAATAATTTATTTGAAACAGTATATGCAAAACATCCCAAAAAGCAACCTATTTGAGACAATTTGAATTTTAAAGTTCAAACAACAGCTAATCAATCTAATTAATTCCTTTCTCTAATAGTTTATTCAAAATAAATATGTATTCAAAATTCATACCGCACATAAAAACTGTATAAACAATAAAATTAGTCAAAGGGAATTTTGCCTTTAGTTATTTATGCGATTTTATATTCTTGGTTTTTAAGCCAAAGGAATATGCTTTGGCATGTTCTTAAAATTCCTTTTAAGTTGTAATAAATCTATTCTAGAAGACCCGTTAAAACATATTATGACGCGTCTATGAAATTATTATTGATGTTGTTAATATATCACATATATAAAATTTAAACGAAAGAGTTATATAATTATATTATAATATAATAAAAAATTGAATATATATATTTCTAATAAAAGGAAACAACTTAAAAGAAAAAATACATAAGTATGAATAAGTCATGAGATAGTCATATTAACTGGTTTAAGGTGTGAATATCTTTATTATCCTTGAATAAAGATCGTTCTAATATTCTTTTATGGTCCATAATTTATTGAGCATTACTCAAATTAATTTTTTAGAATAACTTCACTTTGTTATTTTGTATAAAATATTTTAAATATCAATATATATCAAGATTTAACTAAATAAAAATTACATTAAAATTTTGGTATACCTATTTCTTTTATCAAATTAATGTACATAGTTAAAATAAATATTTACCTTATGTTGTCAAGCTAAATCGGTTCACAAATTATTGTAATTAATACACTGAAAATTTCTGTTATTAATGTCAACTCAACAAATTTATGTCATGTAAAATAAAATAAAAATTTTATAGCCCAAAAATATTTTATAAAAAATCCAAAAAGTAAAAGCAAACTAAATAATCTATCTAAATATAAAGAAAAAATGTACTTCTTCTAGAAAATTTTAATTTTCACAAATAACTCAAATTTTGGCTAATATGTTGATATCAATATTTGGAATACAAAATATTCGGCTAATCTATTGATATTTAGAAAATATTCCCCTAGCATATATCGACAAAATTTATAGTAAGATTCTGCCAACCACAAATTTCGGCTAATCGTTGAATATATCTATACTTAGAATACAAAATTCTTTGCTAATTGGAATACAAAATTTATGGTAAGATTCTGCTAATCATAAATTTTGGCGGATTTTCAGATTGTAACTACTAACTGCAGTATAATCTTACCATAAAATTTGTGATTATTATAATTTAACCATAAAATAGGTATTTCGATGTTAAGTAAGTGCATTTAGGCGAAAAAATACTGAAATTACTATTTATAGAGTGTTTTATTTTATTATATAGTAGGATTTAAGAACCAAATTACTCAAATGTAGTATGAATTAGGGTTAGCTTAATTACCATATATATATATATATATATATATATATATATATATATATGTCGTGTATATATCGTCTAATTTTCAATTGCAATACGAACTTTAAAACTTATCAATTTTAATCATCAACTATGATTATTTAATACAATATCGATCATATTTTTTTACATCTAATTCATTGCCACCACCTTCATTAGATGCACCTTGATGAGACCGTTCTACATCCATCACCTATTTTGTCAATAATTATATAAAAGAAATAGTGAATCGAGGATTTGAGTTATGGTTCACACCTAACATTCTTAATTCACGGTATACTACAAGAAACATTATAACGGTTTGATTTTCGTAAAACTATTTTCAATATAAGATTATTCTTAAATCAGACTGTTAGAAACATTTTAAGAATAAATAATTTCAGAAAGATTATAAAAAATAACCTAAATTTTCTTTGAACACACAAAGCATGTAATATGATCTAATTTCATAAACCTTGATTTGTAGCAGCGGAAAGTAATTTAACATAACTAAATCATAAACAGGCTTCTACTATATTCATACACTTAAACTGTACTACCCTTGCCTCCTCGACATCTCCTCAATTAATAAGTACATAATTCTATAATATTAGAGCTTTTAATTTGGTTGATTTTATTGCATTCTCTAATCAATTTTATAATTATTTACCATGTTTTATTAATTTTGGGGCTTAACCAAACTTATATTTTATTTTATTTTTAATTTGGGCTCAAACATAGGCAATCATGTTAATTAGGAAAATAGCCCATTAAGCACTCACTTTGAATAGAAAGTAGCATCCTCGTTTGAGGGAAAAGGTACAATTTTGCCCTTAAATTTATACCTCAGGTTCAAATTAGACCTTAAATTATCTTTTCGTCCAACTGGACACTTAAACTTTTTAGATAGAATGAATACATCCCTGAACTTTTAAATTCGAGACAAGGAGACCCTTATGAAATATAAAAATAACTAAAAAATGAATAAAAACAGAAAATAACAAATTTAATAAAAAAATATTTTTTAAAAAATAAAGAAATTAACAACATAAAAAACAAAACTGGTTTAATAACTTAATATTTATGTAAAATAATCTAAAAAATAAAATATTTAATAAATTATGGATTTCGCATAAATTTTTCTCGCTACTTTATTTAAATAATTTTCTAGATTTCTATTAAATAATTTTTAATATTTTTCTTGTTTTTTCGTATACATTCTTTATTTAATTTGTTATTTTTAGATTTATTAAATATTTTCTTAATGTATTTAGTTATTTTAATATTTATGAAGGTTTCATTTGTCTCGAATTTAAAAGTTAATGGGCTTATTTGACCTATTTAAAAAATTAAGTGTTTATTTGGACAAAAGAATAGTTTAAGGTTCAATTCGAACATGTGATATAAATTGAGGGGCATATTTGTAACTTTTCCCTTTTAACTATGATTTGATCTTATTTTCGCACAAGTGCCTCAATGAACCCATCAATTCAGCCCCTATTGTTGACTTTTTCTCAAAGAAAAAAACGGAAGCAACAACTTGCAACATTAGACCAATTTGTAGCTGCAACTTTAACCCATTTACAACAGCAACATTGTCTCATACAACTGTGAAACAGGACTTGCAACAGAGAAATGAAAAAGGACGGCAGAAGCGCGTTTGGCAGAAGCAAGTGATGGAATTTCAAGTGGATTTGCAACAAGCAGCAAATTGACAGCTTGCGATTCAGCAAATTTATAGCAAGGGACCAACAAATTGCAGCTTTGAGGCAGCAAATTCACACCCAAGATTCATCTATAAAGAGGAGGAGAAAGAGGGAGAACATCATCCAACAATCCAACAATACAATTTTTAGGTAGTAACTCAAATACTTAGGTTTTACTTTTTGTAATTCATTGAGGGTGCTAGGGCTATTAAGGGCATATTAGGGAGTGTAAAAGGAGAACAAGCCTATCATAAACGGGCTGGTCCGTTGACAATAGATTAAGGGAATTTTTCCACTTTTGAGAAGTGTCGAAGCAATTCAAAAAGGGAAAGATTTCTAATACTATCTCTTATCAATTTCTCTTTTTATATCTTCCAAATATTGTCTTTAATATGTCCCTCACATCCCTGTAGAGTTATAACTAAGTTAGATAATAATATGTTTATGTTTGAGTTTATGCACACAAGGTGTTTGATGTTTTGCTTGAATGAATATACAAGTTAGTTGATTTTCTTGTTCATATTGTGGTTATTTTGAATTTCAACCTTCATTTTCATGATTTTCGGATCCATTTCATGTGTATTGATTAAAATTATAGTTGTTTTCTTTTGATTTGTCCTAGTTCGAATTAAATGAAAATATATAGCAACTAGTTAAAATCGGGAACAGTCACATGATCTTGATTTAAACTAAAATATGACTTGATCTAGTGAGTTAAGTTCTTATTTAATTTGCTAGGATTGATGTTCCCAACCTTTATGCAATTAATCAAATCCTTGTTAGTTGAATAGTAAAGATTAACATGATCAGGTTAATTAGTGTTGGAATTTTCCTATAATGATTCTAACTATATAAGAGGAACTAAAGTGGAATTTTAGCTACTTAAAATTCTTACTATCAATCTATCAAGTTTGTTGTGTATAATTGATCAAAACTCAAACTATATGGTGCACTAATCGTATTTCACTTGTTTGTTTAGTTTATATTTTTCTCTTGTGGAAATTAGTTTTAGAATGTACTATCTCGTATTTTGTTATTTACCTTGCTAAACAACACCCCCTTCCCCCATGTGCTCGCGAGCGTGTGTGATTAAAATTGCTAGTTTATTATTTTGCTAATCTTTAAAGGATATTAGGTTCAGGTCTACTCGGTCTAAGCTACACTTGCAAGAAGAATTTTTTTATGCCAGCTAGCAATTTGAGACTTTATTCTCTATTATTTGTAGTTCAGAAGTTGAGTTGATTATTTCTCTACGTTGATAATAAAATTAAGTAAACAAAACTCTGCTTGTGGGAATGATCTTTTCTTACCATATACTAATTTGTTTAAAATTATGGCTAAGAATAGGTTATATTTGTGGCGGTAACGATACAATACCATCAACTGATCCTGAAAAATGTTAATTGGGGGGGGAGGGATAAGATACCACCAGCCTCTTACAAGTCCATGCCTGAATCACACTAACTTTATATACGTGTCTACAGGTTGCCCGGATCATACCAGCTTATAAGATTGATCAATCAAACTTATAATGCAACTTAGGTCCTGCATTTCATAAACATATGATGCAACTTAGGTCTTGCATTTCATAAGATAACTGTTAAATCACATAAATGAATCAAACACATGTAATTAATAAGACAAGTAAGAAACCCCAGCTGAATTGATGTGTGAATGCACTTTGAAAATATTTGGTGAATATGATCATGCAGAGTATGCTTGTAATTCGTCGTGTCTCGATTCCGTCCGCAACATAATATTAATATATATATATATATATATATATATATATGTATATAGATATATTGGGGTTGACATAGGAATAGATAAATAGGAAATTTAAAACTTGGACATGATTCTTGAAAAGACTTCTAGAATATTTTGAAAGAAAGTAGAAAGTTCTATACTTATATATATTGCTCAACAGTGAGAAAATATAAATATCTCATAAAATATATTAACTATAAATTGTTGGGCAAAAAAAAACTCGTATGTGACCGTCACACGACCGTCACACAGTGTGATGGGAAAAAGTATCATTTTTTGTGGTAAAAGTATCACATTTATCTGTAAAAGCATCACTTTTTGTAGCAAAAGTATCACATTTATCTATAAAAGTATCACTTTTTCCTGTAAACATATCAATATTTTTTGTAAAAGTGTATTCTGTCACACGTGTGACCGTTCACACACAAAACTCACTCAAATTTTTCTTGTTATTATTATTATTGTTGTTGTTGTTATACAAGGAAATATAGAATCATAGTAGAATCTCAAAATTTGGTGAACAAGTAATATAAATCCTATTAGAATTAGGATACCTTGGACTATTTTCTATAAATATATGTGTTCATAATTAAATAATTACACATACGAATTACAAGATACAATATTTTAGCCCTCTTTGACATCAATTTTCATCCATAAACCCCAGTGGTCCTCTGAAGAGCCGACATCATCGTCCGAACCTCTTTTTCCTCTTTGATTGTATTTTAAGATATCTACTTTAAAAATCCGAAAACCCTATCTATGCATAATTGGTTTTGAAGACATTTTAGTATGTTATTCTGTAATATGTTTTCAAGTTTCAGTTTAAATTGCAGCCCTATTTAAGTTGTATTTATTTTATATGAATTTTCTTTTACTGCTGATCCAGATTCAAAATATCATGTGTTGTTGATTTAAACGTTCAAAATATATAGTTTTATGTCTCAAAATATAATGATTTCGGATATGTTATTCTTGAATATGTCCTTTATATCATCAAGTAGTTTTTTACTTATGAATATTTTTCATGGTGGCGCAGAATTTACAGCTGCAACTATTCCAATTTTAAAAATTCAAAATTTATATTTTTGCTTCTTATAGATCTATGAAATTTAATTATAATATGTATAGGTGAGTTAGGTATTTATATTCAAAATTTTAGAGGAATCTGTTGTAACTCAGTTGTTAAAGCATCTTGTAACTCAGGCCAGTGGGCAGGATCGACTCCCACCAACCCCACACCGATTAAGATTTGTATTAAAAGAAAAGAACTACAATTCATGGGCTTGGGGATTAACTAATGCATTGGGCTTATGTCCAAACTAATTAAAAGCCTAGTGTCATAAAATATACTCCTAGCCATAAGTTGAAATAATAATGGGCATAACTAATAAAAACATGAATAATTTTAATGAGAGAAAAATAAATAATTAAATATGATAAATGATTAAATAACTTACGGGACGTTACAAAAGTTGTCTGAAATAATGAGTATTTATCGCAAAGTATGTTCAAATTTCTTTAATATTTTTAATCAAATACAGTTTAAACGAGATTTTGTCAAACAATCTCTAATTAAACTTGGAGTAATTTGGTTTGATTCTAACCCTATACGTGAGTGGACATGCATATGATATATATATATATTATAGCATTTAAGTTTTCCTGATATTATACGGTTTAAGTTTAATATGGGCTGCCCTAAAAACATAACTGAAGTTACAATAATGGGCCCATCTACACCAGATTATCAGCCCACTGTGGTAGCCTTCCTGTTCAGAGTAAAGGCCCATTCGGCATATCATAAATAGCACCCAAATTCTGATGGTCATAAATTTCAATTAAAATTAACGGCCCATTTTTTTTTTTTTTATGATAACGCCCCATTATAGTTCAGAAATGCAAATCTGTATTTCAGTATTTTTTTTTCTTTATTTTTTCCAAATATAACTTTTTCATTGTATTTTTACGAAAATTATCCCTATTGAGTGAGTATAGATTTTAAAAAAGAATAAAAACTCCGTCCATCGTAAAACAATAATTATATTTTCTAAAATACTCTTTATCCAGTAGAAAGAGTTATCTTACAATTTTTTATTTTTTATTTTTTAAATTAAAAAGCAAAATTCATGTTTCAAAAGTTAACCTTTCATTATACTCATCAACATATAAACATTAAAATTCTAATTTTAAGAAAAAGATAATATGCTGAACAATTCAAGCAAAGATGTGCCACCCCGATTACTGTAGTTTTAAATAAAAGACAATTACTTTGAAGGATGTGAGCTACGTTAAATCTTTTGAACTTGCAAAACATTTTTGAACGATTATAAGACATATTTGAAAGAAAAAATAACATATCTTTTGAAAATAACTAATTTGAAACATTTTAAATAGAATATTGGCGGCGGAAGCGTAATTTGAATAAAATTACATAAGTTGACTAAAAACTTTTTACACTAGAACATCAATAAAAATCTTTTTTACACCAATAAAACTTTGACTCGTATAGATAGGAAAAGTTTTTAGAACCTTTTGACCATAACATCCACCGCCTCCTCGTACCATGACCCAGCTCCAATGACCTGTAGAAACTGAAATGTTGCATGGGGTGAGCAAACCACAAGCTCAGTGGGGACATGTTTGTCAATCTTAAATACAAGTCATGCAATAGTTAATGAATGGGTACAACACACTGTAAAATAGTTGTTAGCATAGCACAACACATAGCATAACATGGCATAGCACATAACATTGCGTAGCATAGCATATAATGTAATTAACTTGTTGCCTGTTGACTAGCATAGCATAGCATAGTATATAGCCTGTTGCCTATAGCCTATGGAATGTTGTGCTTAGACATTTAAAATCACAATCATAGCATTTAAAATAGACAAACATAGCCTATAGAATAGAAATAATCCCCACCTTGAAAATAACCTTGTATGTAGCTGTATGCTCCTATTGTGCATAGTCTTTTCGAAGTCTCATTCTTCCTTTCACTTAGACACACATGAACCTATTTTATCAATATATATGGGATTTTGAACTTGGTAAGAAATTAGAAATTTAGGGCTTGATAGAGACTTTAGGAAATTTTGAAAGAAATTGAGAATTTGTAGGAATGGATTTCCTGCGTAGTAATGAATAAATAATTTTTATTTTATAAACGACAAGAGATAAAACTTTAAAAATTTACCAGTAGATAAATTAATACACATGTAAAACTATCATATTAAAATTTAAGAATTTTTCAAAAAGTATAACTATCAATTCTGAATATTTGAATTCGGATTTGTTGAAACTGAGAATTCTGCCTAGCAGTAGTAAAACCTTTATAAATCAAAACCTACTGGTTGTATACCTTTGAAATTTACCAAATGATAGAAAACATGTATATGGATAACATATCCAAAAATAGTTTTTTTTTGAAGAAGTATAAATACATAAATCGAATTTTGTAAATCGGAATAGAGGGATTCACAGATTCTGCAGTGCAATTGTATGAAAATCATAAAACATAAAATAAGCTCTCAATAGATTTTAAATATTTACAAAATATTTTAGGCATAACAATACACGACATAGTAAAATTTCATAATTTTTGGAATGTTCTAGACAGGGAAACGAAATTTAAAACGAAATACCTGTCTATTGGGAGGAAGAGCCATTGAAGATGAAAGTAGCACACTAAAAGTCTCTAAAATAGTGTGGAAGAAAATTTTGAGTGAAAATCAGATTATTTGGCTTTTATTTTGATTTATGAGGTAATCCCATATATATAGATATTCCTAGGCTTTAGGAGTCGACTAGGAAAATATTTTCTTGGTCCCTAAGTAAAATCATGGGCTTGGGCTTGATTCTATAACATGGTCTCCAAAAATAATTAGACCCTAAAATAATATGAATCTTAATATAATAATAAAAATATTTTGTGGGTGTTACAAAAGAAAATAAAAGAAGTTCTGTAAGTGATTGTTTTCTTTTTATTTTTTAGAAAAATGTATATTTATCTTTTTTTTTTTTAATTAAATAGACTAGTAACATCCCGTGCGATTGCACGGTTTGTAAATTTAACATGAACACATAATAAAACTTAATAGATTATATAGTTATAATATAATGAAATATTATAATTAACATATATTAAGTGATGAAAAATTATGTGTTTGTTAATTTTAAATATAGAAATATAAGTAAATGATGAATCATTTATTTAAGATGTTGATATTAGTTTATCATTGCAAAAAGATAATTTATTCTCTTTATACAATATGAATTATTTTATCATTATAAAAATTATCAAGTTCTTCGTCCCTTTATGTTGCTCCGAGGAAATAGAAAAATATTAGTTTATGATCTTGCAAGTTGGAAAATCCAGGTGCGTCTTGCAGTTTCTTTCGCATCTTGATTTTCGATTTATGTATAAGGAGAATAAAGTGAATCTTAGTTCCTTGAGTACCAAGATAACTATACTAGTGATTTGAGATTGATTCCCTCCACCAGTCTATCTCTCTTGAGATTATACTAAGAAAAATATGAACATAAGAATGTATAGTGTATTTATAAAAGAATTATTGAATTAATTTATTTTTTTAGCCTAAATTCATTATTAATAGTCCAACACGCAATAATTCAAAAATAAAATAAAAATATTCAGTTGATTCTTATTTAATTTGCAACAAAAAATTAAATATCAATAGATTAACCCATAGTAATTACTAATATCTAGCAAAAATAATCACCAACAAATAATTACTTATTTAAAACTAATATTTTATTTTAATATATGCGACATTGGTGTTTAAAAAAAGTGAAAAGATGACTAATTTGATGTGTTATTTGTAAAAATCAAATTAGAAATGCATAAGATATTTTTATTTAAAATATGCTTTTTATTTTAAAAGAAAGCTTTCTTCTCCAATTAATTTTTTCTTAAATTTTAATCTTCTAATTATCATATAATATATTCGCAGGAAAACTCTTTAATTTTTATTTTGAGACGTTTTACTTTTATTATATAGTATGATAGTATGATTTCTAACTACTCGCATCACATAGTTTTTTCCGTTTCCTTCGCTTTCTTATTGATTAGCTTGAGATGTGTAACACCCCTCTCTAATGAGATGTTACTAATACTAAATAAGACTAGAATTTTTTACGATTTATACCAATAACTATCAGAACGAGAATCTTTGCAGAATTACTTTTTCTCTCAACTAGAAATAAACATTTTTTATGAACTTTATGTGACTTTAAAATGTAGGAAAAACAATTCAAGTAAATCTAACTCAAAAGTACACCAGGAAGAATAGCGATGTTTTTCATTTTAAAACTTTATTTGTTTTTTTCTTCTTTTCTTTGTTTCCACTTGTAAAAAAAAAAAAAAGATTTACTATATAAGACTGCAACACTTCAACTCTTGTAATAACTTTTTGAATATTTAACTCAAAACTCGGTGCAACGGCTCCTGGTGCAACGGCAAGCACTAGTTTATAACACAAGGTGCACAACTTTTATTATTAAAAAAGGATACTTAACTTAAAATATTACTTAGAACTCTAACCAATTCCGAGGATCCACCGCCACTACCATTTTCGCCCCGGCCTTGCTCCCTTCTAGCTTTTGCCTGTATCTACAATATGAGGTAAATAACTATAAGCTCATAGTTAGTAAGTACACCGCCTATCGCACAAAACATTTTTGTTTAGAACTCAAGTACTTAAAAATATCGCTTTACAAATAGGTACACTTATACTATAAAAGTCAATAAAAATACTCCTAAATCATTTAATAAATAAAAACACTCAAGTACTATATAATTAAAACTAATGTGGCCCCGAACATGTTACCAATGTGCGCAACTCCATTAAGATCCAAGTAGCTAGTCACTCAATCCTAATGGAGCAATAAAAAACTCATAGGGTAGTCTCGTGCCTTTACTCATTAAACTCATAGGGCGGTCTTGTGCCCTTACTCATAAAATTCATAGGGCGGTCTCGTGCACTTACTTATAAAACTCATTGGGCGGTCTCTTCCCCTTACTCATAGCTGGGTGTCTCATACCCAAAAATTCTTTGGTGGACTGTCTCATGCCTTGATACCAGTCCTATAAATATAAGAAAATAATATACTTTTTCAAAACTTTGCATAATAAAATATGGGCTTGTACCTTTTCGAGTTCTACTATATCTCATTTACTAAATATCATGAAATCTACTGAGGGCCTGGACTTGGCACCAATATGCGCAACTCCATTAATACCTCCGGTAGCTAGCCAGTTGATCCTAATGGAACAACTAAAACTTATAGGGCGGTCTCGTGCCTTGGTACCAGTCCTATAAATATAATAAATTACTGAAAAATACTTAAATAATATTTTACTTTTGCAAAACATTAACTCTCTGTTAGGCAAGCAGGACTAAAATCTCGTAAACAATACTTATATCAACAAGCTCACATATATATACCCTCAAAAAAACATAATAAAGCTTGAATTGCAAAATCATATAAAACAAATCAAGTAAGCGTCACGCAACCGGCACCAACAAATATGATCAAACAACTTCATATAATTGTTACAAATAATGGCTACAAATAATGGCTACAAATAATGAAATCAAGCTCAAATAGACTTCACATATATAATAGCCACGATTAATAAAAGCAATTTCAAGTAAACTTCACATTATAGCTACAAGTAATATCATCGAGCTCAAGTAAACTACACACTATAGACACAATTAATTAAATCAAACTCAAGTAAACTTCAGTTTATAGACACAATAATAAAATCTAACTTTACTTATATAACATTAAGAATGAAATTTTGTTAGAACATAATCTCGGTTTGTCAAAATCATATACCAAACACTTAAAGTAGACATGTATGTCATAATTCATCAAAATACTCATATTGCAGTTGAGAGATGTACTTACCTCAAATCCACAAACTTACGATACCGTGCTCTTTAGACATGAATAAAGCTTTCTCAACAAAATCTAGACCATAATACAACGATATAAAAAGTTAATCAGAATCTATTGCTCACATGTTCAATTATCTCTACCAATATTCCAAAGTTAATATTGTAAACTTACATTATTCATAGAATACCTAACCGATTATTTTGATAATAATTTTTTAAAAGACATGATGCAAACTATGCATTAGTTCTATTGTTATTTTCTATTTCAATAAAATGGAAGTGTTTATCTGCTCATAATCATGATGGTGATCGCAGCCTCTTTATTCTCCAAACACATGTTTTACAGGAATTAATAAAAATGATTACAAAGAACAACTATCACATAATTAAAGGATTTTTCTTTTTGTCAACTTTGTTTACAGAATCCCAATTCCATCCTCGTATCTGGTGATACTACCGTGTTTGAAATTCCACATAAAATATAATATAATTAAAGATCAACTCCAAATGCTTGTAAATATCTGATGTGCTTTGTACCTGATATTTTCTTCTTATTCCCGTCTGAAGAATAGCTTACAACTTTGTTTTCATTCCGTCTGCAGCTACGGAGATGCTATAGGGTAAGTGTGTATATAAATTTATATCTATGGTTTTTGGCCGGATCATTTATGATGCGGAAAGAAAAGGTCCAGTAGAAGAAAACGATATTTTTCGCAAAACAAGACAGCACTTGAGCAAAGTTTGAGGAATAAACTGTTTCTTTTCATATAGATTTGGGCTGATTAGCACATACAGATTCGAAGCCCTTCGAGTCTAGTTTCTAATGGTCCAAACGGTGAAGCAATTAAACTTTTCTCGAGGGAGTTATGACTGTTTTACTAAAGTGTGACAGATCATGGCTGAAATCTGTTAAGTTCATGAATCTTGACTTTTGGTGTTCTTTCAACTATCTTTTGGCATTCATTTCGAAATTTATTGAACATTATATGATTCTAGATTTATTCACGTATCTAATTTGGTCAAAATGCCAATATTTATATGTCCTGAGTCTAGTAAGTTGTGAAGTCAAGTCATTACTACATTATCTAGAATCATGTAATGAGTCCTATAAATTGAGCACCCTCCTTTGTATTTGCAGCAGAAAATTCAGAATTTATAAACTATATTTGAGAGTTTCTTGATTTGTTTAGAAGAAGGATTTCTTCTATTTTAGCTCTTAGCCTTTTTGGTGGATTCTTCAAGGCGATGAGTTGCTCCAAACTAGTGGTGGATTTGATTAAGGGAGGAGTTTTACTTGAGCGTTTACTTGTGTTACCTTATAAATCTCTCTTTCTGGTATCAAAGTGGTACCAGAGCCAAGGTTCAGGATGCAGCCTCGCTAAAGTAATAATCCTACCGTAAATCTAAGGCGTGAGTGAGACCTTTGAGATATCGAATTGGACGATTTGAGGAGACAAGTACAGCAGCTCCATCAGCGTTATGAACTCCATGAACCTGTGGAATGTGATGAGTCGCATCATGATTCAGAGGATAAACAAACTGATGATGAAGACTGCAATCCTTTTCATCAGAGCCAAGGGTCAAGTAGTGAGTCTCATTTGAGAATTCATCAACATCGTGCATTCCGACCAAGCTTCAATGCTAAGGTTGATGTCCCGGAATTTGAAGGAAGAATGCAACCTGAAGAACTTGTTGATTGGATGCATGTCATAGAATTCTTTTTTTGAATAGCGTGAAGTTCCCGAAGAACGCAAGGTGACGTTGGTTGCCATTAAATTGACCAAGTATGCATCACTTTGGTGGGAGTATATCAAGAAACAACTCGCTCGAGAGGGGAAGAGTCGGATTATGACGTGGGAACAAATGAAGACGGTACTGAAGAAAAAGTTCTTGCCTGATAATTATCACCAAGATAATTTTCTAAAGTTTCATAGCTTCAAACAAAGAGAACAGACTGTGGAAGATTTCACAGCTGAATTTGAGCACCTCATGATGAGATGTGAAGTTGAGGAGCCGGAGGAACAAACTATAGCTCGCTATCTTGGAACTCTAAGATCTTAAATTGCTAAAGTTGTCTAACTTCAACCGTATTGGTCTTACAATGATGTGGTGAAGCTTGCAATGAAGGTGGAGAGACAAATTAAGGATGCCCCAAAAAATAATCGTTTATGGAACAGGGACGCCTTTCTCAACAAAGGCAATGCTCCTCTTTCAAAGCCTCACTCTTCTAATAAATCAGGTCCTTCAAAGGTTCCCCCTAGAAAGGACGAATCACCAAGGACAAATCATCCTAATACCTCGACTTCCAATTCTCGCCGATGCTTTGAGTGTCAAGGATTTGGGCACATATCTTCTGATTGTCCAAATAGAAGAATTGTTTCACTAGTGGAAGAAGATGAACCCATAGAAGAGGAGGAGCCGAAATATGACGAAGTTGAAGGTGAAGAAGAGGTTAATATGTTGATCAAGGAGAAGGGTCTTGTAGCAAGGAAGTGTCTAAGTGCAATACAAGAAGAGCAAGAGTGATTGCGAGCAACATTTTCCATACATAATGCACCTCCAATTGAAAGGTATGTAATGTTATTATTGACGGGGGAAGTTGTGAAAACATGGTGTCTAATGAAATGGTGGAAAAGCTCAAACTCAAGATGGAGGTACATCTTTATCCTTATAAAATCTCTTGGTTGTCCAAAGGAAATAAATTGGGAGTTGATAAGAGATGCTTGATTCACTTCTCCATTAGCAAGAATTATCAAGATGATATTTGGTGTGATGTAGTACCAATGATATTTGGTTCACTTCTCTTATTTGGTGTGATGTAGTACCAATGATGTATCCTTATAAGAGATGCTTCGTAAAGTTACTCATGATGGACATAAAAATACATACTCATTTGAGAAGGATGGGGTAAAGATTGTGATGGGGCCTTCTAAGCTAGAGAGTATTCCTAAACTTTCTAAAGGAGAAGGAAGTCTTTTGCACTCTAAATCGCAATTTGAGGTAGCCTTGGTGGAATGTAATGATGGCTATACTCTTGTAATGATTGAAGAGAGTGAAACAACAATGCAGATCCCACCTATAATGATACCCCTTCTTCAAGAGTTTCAAGATGTAGTCCCTAGTGAAATTTCCCCAAGACTTCCACCTATGAGAGACATCCAGCATTGTATTTATTTTTCACCAGGTGCTTCAATTCCGAATGAGGCTTTGTGATGAATGAAAGACGACCTTCAAGACAAGAGATGGACTTTACGAATGGATGGTGATGCCGTTTAGCCTTTCGAATGCTCCAAGCACCTTTATAAGATTGATGAATCAAGTCTTTAAACCCTATATTTATAAGTTCGTCGTTGTTTATTTCGATGATATTCTGATTTTTAGTAAAAATGGTGAGGAACATTTGGAGCATCTTCATAAAGTTTTCAGCACTTTAAGGGAGGAAAAACTTTATGCTAATTTGCAGAAATGCGAGTTCTTCTCCAAAAGCCTTGTTTTCCTAGGTTTTATCGTTTCAAACGAAGGCATTAACGTTGATCCTAAGAAAGTAGAGGCGGTTTTGAATTGGTCGATACCAACAACTATTCGAGATGTGCAAAGTTTTCATGACCTTGCTTCATTTTATCGGTGATTCATCAAGAATTTTAGCACTCTGGTGGCCCCAATCACCAAGTGCGTGAAGGAAGGAAAATTTCAATGGTCAAAGGAAATGTAAAAGAGTTTTGATCTCATCAAGTTGAAGATAACAACAACACCCATTCTTGCACTTCCAGATTTTGACAAATTATTTGTAGTAGATTGTGATGCTTCAAACGTGGGTATCGGTGCAGTGCTTAGCCAAGAGGGTAGGTCCATTGCCTTCTTCCTGAAAAGCTCAATGGAAGTCGGGTGAATTATTCTACATATGAGGAGTTCTATGCAATTATTAGAGCCTTGGATCATTGGAGCCACTATCCATATGCAAGGAATTCATTCTATTTTCTGACCATGAGGCCTTGAAATATATGAATGGCCAACATAAGTTCAACAGTCGACATGCTAAATAGGTAGAGTTTCTTCAATCTTTTACATTACATATCAAGAATAAATCAGGAAAGCAAATTCAAGTGGCGGATACTCTGAGTCGAAGACATTCATTACTCTCCATAATGGAAGTAGAAGTTTTGGGCTTTGAAAATCTCAAGGAGCAGTACAATGATGATCCTCACTTCCAAGATGGTTTGAATGGCCCGTCAAATCATTTCTTGTTGCAAGATGGTTTTCTTTTCAAAGATAACCAATTATGTATCTCGCAGGGTTCCCTTAGAGAATTTATCATCAAGGAAGCTCATGGAGGAGGGCTTGCTGGGCACTTTGGAAGAGATAAGACTCTAGCACTTATCCAAGAAAATTTTTATTGGCCACGGATGGACAAGGATGTTGCTCGATATGTAGAGCTATGCTAAATTTGTCACTTGGCAAAATCAAAGGCTCAAAATACCGGTTTATACACTCTGATGCCCACTCCAACAGCCCCATGGGAGGATGTTAGTCTCGATTTCATGATGGGATTATCGAGGACTCAGAGGAACAAAGACTCGATTATTGTGATTAGATCGATTCTCCAAGATGGCTCATTTTATTCCATGTAACAAAACCATGGATGCTTCAAACATAGTGGATCTTTATTTTCGAGAGATTGTGAAACTCCATGGAGTTCCTAAAACTATGACTTCTGACCGAGATTCAAGCATGAGTCACTTTTGGCATACGTTTTGGTGAAATATGGGGACGGCTTTGCAATTTAGCACCTCATCTCAGCCCCAAACGGATGGTCAAACTGAAGTTGTCAATAGAAATGTGGGAAATCTCTTGAGGAGCTTAGTGCATTCTAACACTCGCCAATGAGATCTCACTCTTGCTCAAGCGGAGTTTACTTACAACCAATCACGGAACCAAACTACGGAAGGTAGTCCTTTCGAATTTTTTTATGGTGGCAATCCAAATAGTCCACTGGATTTGATTCCTATCACAACCACTCATTCTTTTAGTGGAGATGTAGAAGATAGAGCCAAGTTCATAAAAAAGATGCATCAAGAAATACATGATCGGGTTATCAAGTAAAATGAACGGTACCAAAGGAACGCGGATAAACATCGCAAGCCTGCTACTTTTAAAGACGGAGATTTGGTTAGGATCCACTTACGAAAGGAAAGTTTCCTAGAGGAAAGCATGGGAAACTCGGTCCACGAGGTGACGGGCCATTTAAAGTTCTCCAACACATAGGAGAAAATGCTTACAAAATCGAACTTCCTGGAAATTATGGCGTCTCTGCCACTTTTAATGTGGCTGACTTATCTACTTATCATGATGATTGTGTTGATGAAGGTGAAGGTAACTTGAGGATGAGTATGTACGCAACGGAAGCGAATGATGCGGAAAGAAAAGGCCTAGTAGAAGATAACGATAATTTTTGCAAAACAGGACAATACTTGGGCTAAGTTTGAGAAATAAACTACTTCTTTTCGTACAACTTTGGGCTGATTGGCACATATGGATTCGAAGCCCTTTGAGTCTAGCTCTAATGGTCCAAAAGATGAAGCAATTGGACTTTTCTAAAAGGAGTTATGGCTGTTTTACTAAAGTATGATAGATGGTGGCGAGAATCTGTCAAGTTCATGAATCTTGAGTTTTTGTGTCTTTCCAACTATCTGTTGGCATTCATTTCGAAATTCATTGAACATTATCTGATTCTAGAGTCTTATTAATGTATCTAAGTTGGTTAAAATGCTAATATTTATGAGTCTTGAGTCTAGTAAGTTGTGAAGTCAAGTCATTACTACATTATGTAGAATCATGTAATGACTCCTATTAATTGAGCCTTCTCCATTGTATTTGTAGTAGAAAATTCAGAATTTATGAACCATATTTGAGAGTCTCTTGACTTGTTTAGAAGAAGGATTTATTCTATTTTAGCTCTTAGCCTTTTTGGTGGATTCCTCAAGGCGACAAGTTGCTCCAAACTTTTGGTGGATTCCATTAAGTGAGGCGTTCTATTTGAGCATTTACTTGTGTTACCTCAATCTCCCTTTCCGGTATCAATTTCTTTAATATCTCATTCCAATTAGATAGGACTCCTTATTTTTGGTCTACAGTAATAATAATAATAATAATAATAATAATAATAATAATAATAATAATAATAATAATAATAATAATAATAATAATAATAATAATAATAATAATAATAATTTGGGCCAACGAATAAATCATGTTCATAAACTTCAAGAAATAACTTTTGGCCCAAATATAGTTCTTGAAAAGAAATTATAACTAGTTTAACCAAAATTTTTATAAACGTTAAACTTAATAATGATTTATAAAAGTCTCATATTATCTTAAGGTAATGTCAATAGTCTAACATTAGTCCAACATGAATAATAATATTATAAATTCTAATGGCACCTATAAATAAATAAAGTAAATTCAAGCATCACAATTATCACACTAACACTTTATAAAATCATGGAATCTAAATGCAAGTCCAATATTCACAATTAAGAAAATCGGAGTGTTACACGATGATACATATATTTCACATTAATATGCCTTATGAGTACTGAATGCTCATGAAACATTTCAAAAAGAATTTCTTAGAAAATCTTATTAATGTTTATTGATTGTCCAACCCACAATAGATGCAAATGGAAAAATACACAAATATAATACAAATGATCTCCAAAATGAAAAAAACTTATCTATATTCAAATAATTAACTAATAAATTATTGGACATTTTGAGTAAAATATATTATTTTAAATTTTTAATACATTCAACATGAATGCCAAGTTATGAATCGTGAATATATAATTAATTTAATATATTTATCTACATAAAATGAAAAAGCTATTCCTATTTTAACAATTTGGAAAAAATGTTTTAATAAGAAAAAGAAATAGAAAGTATTCTACCAATATAATCTGCAAATATTTTTCAACGTCTTATTCCAAGGTTGCGTGGTTGCATCGTCCATTCATAGGACACGTGTTTGACATGCGACGTCTATCAATTTTTTTTTTCTTTTCTAACAAAATTCTGTCCATTTCATTATTGGCTGGTTTTTTTGGGCGGGAAAGTCCCATAGTTATTGTTTTTGGATTTTTTTTTTTTTTTTTTTTATTATATAGTAAGATGTGATTGGAGCATTTTATGGCAATGATTGTGTGGTGTGGTACACGTGTTCGTGCACACACTTTAGGACGCTTTAAGTATTAATTTAGTGATGTTTGTGTCCGATTTCACGTGTATTTTGTGCATTTAATTTTCATTGGGCAAACTAACGCGGTTGGTTCGTTTTTATGTTAAAATAGGTACAAATAGATCGAAAAAGAGCATCAAAAGATTGTAGAGTCGATGGATCGATCGAAGCAACAAAGGACAAGGCTATAGGAAGATCTCGGCCAAGACGGGCAATGCGCCGAGATGACTTTCCAGGGAAAAGCCAATAATTGGAGAGTTAAAGATCTCGGCCGAGATAGGCAATGCATCTCGGCCGAAATGATGTTCCAGGGAAAAGCTAAATTTTCAAGAGATCAAGATCTTGACCGAGATGAAACCCAAATCTCGGTCGAGATGAGCCAAACCCTAACAAAGCCCTGAATTCCCCTTTTCACGTCTCGGCCGAGAACAATTGCATCTCGGCCAAGATTAGCCTTCGAGTCACAAAGCACAAAACCTTCATTGCTTCGTCTCGGCGGAGACACACTTGAATCTCGGTCGAGATTGTTCACCCTATTTTAAAATTATGAATGCAATTTTGCCTAAAACGCAAGTGACAACTTTTCCCCTATATATATAAGTTACATTTCAAATTTGACGTATCTTGGGGACATATCTAACAACCATTTCTTGCCACCAAGACCACCAAGAAGGGAGATTGGGCAAAGGATTGAAGGTTCTTCTTCCCCAATCAAGATTTTTGGTTTTATCTTTATGTTTATCATGTTTTTTAGCTTTTACATTAAATTACTGTTAGTTTTAGGATTAATGGGTGAGTAGCACCCCTATATCTATCCTTGATCATATGTTGAACTTTGAGTGACAATGATTATGCAACTATTGCTAGTTGATGTTACCTTTCTAATACAATTTCAAGTGTTCTACATTATTTGCCAGTATTTATTCATGTTTACATGCTTTTTATTGGATTGATCACCCTCTAGGGAGTGTGTAGATGTGTTGCTAGAATTAGAGATCACTATCCGTAATTGTTGGTTCATGATTCCCCTAGTAGCGAACAACGAGTGATGTCGTTGGTGATATTGTAGAATTCGACCTCTAAACCCGAGCTTTTAAGGTCCAAGTCGAATCTATTCCGTTATCTTGGTGCTTTATTGATTTGATTGGTTTAATCGGATAGGGCTAGTCAAAGAGCAGACTTTCGATTAGCTAGACGTAAGAGATAACACTGTTGCTAGAGCAGACTTAGTAATTTGTGGGATAGGGACTTGAATTGTATCGGATTGGCCATAAAAAATAGTTGGGTAATACATTGAAACCAAAGAAATACTAGATCAAGGGTAGATTCCTTAAATTCATTAAAAACCAAAAACTAATTCCAATTGTCTTTTGTTATTTTGTTAATTGAATCTTTAGCGTTTAATTATCTTGAGTTATTTAGTTTGATTAGTTTAGTAGTTTGGTAATTCTTAGTTGATAACTGCTTGATTTATTAAGGTAACAGTAGTTTACCGTTCTCTGTTGGTTCGACTTGACTTACCGCTCTAATTGTAGAGTTGGGAATCGGAAATATAAATATGTAATGTGGTACGTGTGGTCCAACGACATGCGCGTCTCACCAAATTTTGGCGTCGTTGTTGGGGAACGGTAATAAGAATAGTGTTATTTTAGTGTTCAAGCATTACTTTTAGTTTATTAGTTGGTTATTCATTTTCTTGTTTACCTAGTAATTTGATACTCTCTAGCTTCTCTTGTTTGTGGATAGGTAGTTGATGTTCTTGCGCTCACAAGGGAAAAAAGGACTTCTATTCGAGCTGAAGATCGTTGAATGCGAAAGGATATTGAGAAGAAGAGCAAGGTTTCTTGAGGAGATCCGAGGATCGTTTGAAGATTTGAATATTGAAGGTGAAGGATTAAGTGAGCCAAAAACAATGGCAAACGAGCAAGCTCCCGAAAAGACCTTGAAGGAATTGGCGAACACAAGGTTTGCAAATGAACCATTGTGCATCACGTTTCCAGAAATAGGGGAAAATACAAGCTTCGAGCTCAAGTCTGGGATTGTGCATCTACTTCCTTCGTTTCATGGATTAGCAGGGGAGGATCCCCACAAGCACTTGAAGGAATTTCACGTAGTATGTTCAAGCATGAAGCCAACAAGAGTGACCGATGAGCAGATCAAGCTAAGGGCATTCCCCTTCTGTTTAAAAGACCTTGCGAGAGACTGGCTCTATTATCTTCCCCCGGGCACTATAACAACGTGGGAACAGATGGAGTCCCAATTCTTAGAGAAATATTTCCCCACATCAAGAGCTACATATATACGAAAGGAAATCAGTGGAATAAGACAAATGCAGGGGGAGACTCTCTACGAATACTAGGAGAGGTTCAAGAAGTTGGTTTCGAGTTTTCCTCAACATCAGATTACCGAGCAACTCCTAATACAATATTTTTATGAGGGTCTCTGTTTGATTGATCGCAACATTATTGACAGCGTGAGTGGAGGAGCGTTATCAGACAAAACGCCCACTGAGACCTGGGCCCTAATCTAAAAAATGGTTGCAAACACGCAATAGTTTGGGACCCGGGAAGCTGTCAGGTCCGTTTGAGAAGCTCAGGATTCAAACATAGAGGATAGATTGGATCAACTTATAAGTCTAATAAGGAAAGTGATAGCGGGGAGCATTCCGACACCTAAACCGTGTAGGGTGTGCAAGGTTACAGATCACACTATGGACACATGCCCTGTTTTGGGAGATGACATGGAGGCACATGCAAACTCATGCCACAACTTTTATTCTAGGCCAAAGTCCCCAGAAAGAAGGAAGTACGACCCATACTCGAATACTTATAATCCGGGTTGGAGGGACCACCCCAATTTTAAGTAAGGGCCCCAAAATCAGAATGTTCAACACTCCGACGAACAAAGCAACCAAAGCCGACCCCCTTATCCTAAGGGGATGTATCAGCAAAGACCGCTTGCAGATTCGACTTCTTCAGATCCATCATTATCCGACATAGTGAAAAGCTTGGCAACCAGTACACTTCACTTGCAGAAAGAATCCAACTCAAGGTTCACAAATATCAAAACCCCAAATGAGCCAGATTGCTTCAGTCGTGTCTCGATTGAATAATATCCAAAGTGGAAAATTGCCTGCTCAACCGGAAATCAATCCCAAAAATATGGCTAACGTGAGCGCAATTGGCATTATTAGTAGGGTAGTGCCTGGAGAGCTTGAGAAGCCCAGTCAGTCTTCACATGCACAGACAGACGACCCACATGGCAGTTTGAATGAAGAGAAGACCTCAACTCCTCAAGTTGCTGAAGTTCAAGCTCGTGTACCAAAGTGGAAACTTGCAAAGGAGTTAAGGAAATAAAAGGAAGCAATGGAGACATGTTTCCCCGACCATTTATTGTCATTTCCCATTAAGGAGTACTTTTCACCCAAGGAAACCGAGAAGGTGAGAGACAAGGGAGAGACAGAGGCCCCTCAAGAGGTGGAGAGTAAAGTTGAGAATGTTAGTGTAAGTACCTTGAGGAGCGGAAAGGTGCTTGAGAAGCCACCCAAAAGCCTCCCTCACTTAGAGGATGAAGAAGAAAAGAGAAGAGAAGGAGAATCTATCGAAGGAAGAACCATACTAATCCCCCTCGATGATCCAAAGCTCAACACTCCAACCCTGGTTGTAACTCCACCACTTCCATTCCCGTGCCAAATCAAGAAGGCTATAGACAAAGACAAAGAACGAGAAATACTTGAAATATTTCAGAAGGTGGAGATAAAAATTCCACTGACTGAAGCTGTGAAACAGATCCCACGGTATGCCAAATTTTTGAAGGGTCTACGCACAAATAAAAGAAGGCACAAAGGGAATGACAAGGTACTCAGGAGGAAAAGTGTGTCTGCAATATTCCAAAAGAAACTCCCTCAAAAGTGCAAGGACCTGGGAATGTTCGTCATCCCATGAAAGATTGGTAATTGTCGAATTGAGAAAGCTATGCTTGATTTAGGGGCATCAATCAATGTGATGCCCCGTTCGATGTTTCAAAGCCTAAACTTGAGGCCATTGAAAGAAACTAAGTTTGTTATCCAACTTGCCGATCGAAGTAACTCATTTCCGGATGGGGTGGTTGAGAACGTGCTTTTTGCGATAGACAATCTTATTTTCCCAGCTGACTTCTATATATTAGACATGCAAGGAGACACATCAAACTCCACACCTATTTTGTTGGGAAGGCCGTTCATGAGCACTTCCCAAACCAAAATTGATGTGCGTGAGGGGACTCTCACCATGGAGTTTGATGGCCAAGTTGTGAAGTTTAATATATTCAAGTCCATGAAACATTCTGAAGATGTACATAGTGTTTTCTCTATTGATTTCATTAACTTGCTTGGGAAAGATAGTGTTGATTTGAACAACAGGAAAGTTAGGAAGAGATTGTATGAAAGGAAGGCCAAGGATGTGAAAAAAACAAGTTTGGGGATCCAAGAGGATCCGGGTTAAATTTACCCGGGAATAAAGGTGCCAGAAGACTGTGAGGAAGAGTGGAAGGTCCATAAGGACCCACTGGATTTGAATGAAGCACGAAAAGGAGGGACTGAGGGACCCTTTCCGGTGAATTGAAGCAAAAGATCCTCCATCGAGCCAACGACGTTAAACAAAGGCGCTTGTCGGGAGGCAACTCGATGGTAACTTTAAATTTTTGCGTTTTAAAATTTGTAGTTGGTAGTTTAATAAATATCTTGTGGCATATTTGATGTTTTTGTTGAGGTATGTGCAGATATAGACAAAAATAATCAAGAGATAGCATAAAATGGGGGTGAAGAGGATCAAAATGAAGGAAAAGTGCAAGGGAAGGAATCTCGGCCGAGACACACAATGCATCTCGGCCGAGACGTCATGAAGGCAAAAATGGGAAATTTGGTGGAAGCCTATCTCGGCCGAGACACATAAAGCATCTTGGCCGAGATCAGTTTGTCCAGAATTGGGAAAAATTCCTTGGAAGCCTATCGCGGCCGAGATACCAAGCCATCTCGACTGAGATCAACTTGTCCAGGATTGGGGCCAAATTCCCTGAAAGTCTATCTCGGCCAAGACACACAAAGCATTTCGGCCGAGACCAATTCGGCAGGAAACAAGCTAATTCCACTGAAGACCCGTCTCGGTCGAGATACGACTTCATTTCGACCAAGATCTACTGCTAAACCCAAAGCTGAAGAGACCATCTCGGCCAAGATGAAACGCGAGGAAACGCATCTCGGCCGAGACCAATTCAGCAGGAAACAAGCTAATTCCACTGGAGACCCGTCTCGGTCGAGATACGACTGCATCTCGGTCGAGATCTACTGCTAAACCCAAATCTGAAGAGACCATCTCAGCCGAGATGAAACGTGAGGAAACGCATCTCGGCCGAGACGTAGCTCAGGTATAAATACACCTGCACGAACATAGAACTAGGTCAGAATTTCCCCCCTTCTTTGCAAATCACGCGATTCTCTCAACTCCACACACTCAAACCACCACTTTCACTCAATTTCTTCCTCTCAAATTCATACCACAACCCACACACATCACATTTCACACTTCCCTCCGATTAATTTCGGATTTTAGGCAATTTTGAGACCGGGTCGAAAAAGGGCGCGAAAAGCACTTTTTAAATTCTCTTCGTCTAAACCCGTATGGTATGTAATTTCTCCACTTTTCAATGTTTACATATTCGTTATTATTGAATTAGGAGCATGCTTAGGACTTCAATTTTGTATTTTTGTCTTGTTTTATCAAATTGATTGATTGTTTGGAAGTATATATTGAATGCTTGATCAATTGTGACTGCTTGACGATTCGAGAATACAATTTTGATGATAGATATGTTGTTTGGAATGTGTTTATGCATTAGGAAGGTGAATGGGGTGATAAATTTATGATTGAGAATGAGATTGGATTGAAAGAACCTTTCAAGCTTGTTTTTGCACTGTCTTGTGTTGTTTTTTCTTATTGAGATTGTTATCATATCAATTTTTATGCTTAAAAGGTTGATGTGAATTGTGATGAGATGAATTAAGTTACATGAGAAACACATCGAATCAATTGGGGCATATTTTTGTTGATATGATTAATAATTTTTAGTGGTAGGGGAAAATTAAGGTAGATGCTTGATTGGAGGTGAATAATTATAATTCAATCAAATTTTCCTAGTTATAAGTTCGTGTTTGGTTGAGTGCTTATGCTTAATACTTTTTGAGCTTATCTTTACTTGGACTTTGATCGAATTTGGAACGAAAATTAATAAGTGAGTTTGATGTTGAACATATAAGTTGGATGCTTTGTCAAGCTACTTTTAAAGTGTGTATTTTTGACTGGTTACAGGCAAGCATGGCACCACCAAAAAACACAAAGAAGAACACCAACCAAGAGACCACCTCAAGCCGGTCTGTGACTCAGAAAGTAAAAAAAAGTCAAGCCAAAGGCAAGGAAAAGGTAACTGAGCCCACATCGAAGATTCCCGCACGAGGAATTCCATTGCCCGTTGACCCGACCTCTGATAGTAGACAATATGAAATAGAGCTGGAGAATCAGGATGATCAGAATCGGTTCGTGAAGCTGATCAGACAGGGGGTGGTAGCCACCCGATATGGTAACCCGAAGATCTTGGAAGCTATGGGAATAAAGGAAGATGTGGATGAGCTCTTGCAGAGAGCATACTTAGCCAAGATCCTTGTCCCTCGGCCCACCTATCTACGTTTCATGCTGGAATGCTTCAGCACTCTAGAAATCAGAGCTGACTCAGCCAAATGCAAGAATACGACCTATACTATAAACTTCCGGCTGATGAATGAGCATAGAGTTCTCTACAGAAATGATCCGATCAACATTTATGGGTTCAAGCCAATTGTCGATGACCATGCAGAGGATGAGGGATTCGATGTTTAGTCCTTCTAGGGGTAAATCACTGCCACCCCCGGGATAATAGAAGCTCAGGTATATGATTCAGGAGGGTCAAGAACCACATTTATCCGAAATCCAGTTGTCAAATTCTTGTAGAAGCTTCTGAGCATGACTTTGTATGGAAGGAAGGAGATGAGTCAAGTTCGGTTCCCAGAAGTATAGACCTTGTGGGCAATCATCAGTGCCAAAGATTGAGCATATGAAGAGATTCTAATTGAAGGCTTCGAGAAGATTGTGAAAGACTTGAAGGTGGAAAAGAGGAAAGAGGCGAAGCTTCCGGATCCTATCAACAGTGGCGCCCTCATCACACCTATCCTCGACCATTTCAATGTCCCCTTACTAGAATTTGAGCCCATCACAAACAACTACTATCTGGATTGGGACGAAATGGAGAATATGAGGATAGCTCAGCTGGGGTACCGAGAGGGGGTGTCTGGAGATATAGTGCCATATGTTATGTGGGGCCCTATCTCTAGCTGCCCACCACCCTTCTGACTCATATTCACAACTTGGAGAGCATGATCAATTTGGCCTTGAGCTCGGATGAGCACCTTAGAGAGTCGAAGGAATCAGACTGTCCAGAGCTCACAGCATATCAGAAGGCCAAGGCCAAGACCAAAGCACCCCAAGCACGAAGACAAATCTCGAGGGGTGTGTGAAGCAGTCAGTCAGAGAGACCGTCCAGGAAGAGGCCGGCATTAGCAGTCCAGTCTCAGGAGAAGATTCGGGAAGAGCACAGTGACCGGCTGAGGAACTTAGAGTCGGGTATGCAGGGCATCAAGGCTGATATCAGTGCGATTAGGGGAGATGTCCATAAAATGGGGGAGGAAATGAAGGAAATCGAAGAGAGTTAGAACAAGTTACTAGCATTGTTCAAAAGCATCCAAGGATGTTTTACTGGCTCGAGCCCTGGAGATGACCAACCTTAAAAGTTGCTGTGAGTAGAGCACCAAGAATGCCTTGCCTTTTCTTCACAAACTTAGTTGAAAACTAAGTTTGGGGAGAGAATAGGGGGTGAGACACTCTTGGCCGCTTGAATTCTCAAATCCCCTCGTGCCTCTTTTCTGATTTCTTATGCTTATTGGCTGTTTTTGATGATCTTATTGGCATGTGTGCCCCATTTTTGTTCATTCACACTAGCTTGGACTGATACTTGACTTATTTTGATTTGGATTGTATTATTGACCTGTGAGCGTAGGATTGACACTACTCTTACATTTGGTTGGATTTTTTTGACGGCTTGTGTGCCGGTTCTGTTGATTACTATGACTTGGTGGATGCTATTGTTTTGATTTTATTGATGACATTACTTGGCCTGGGAGCCAATTGCTATCATTTGATTGTTTTGGTTGCCTTGATATTGTTGATATTTAGGTTTTGGTATCTTGCACATTCTAGGAGTAAGATATTTTGCTAAGATTAGTTAGTTAGCGGTTTTGGCTAAATGGTTAATAATTGATTAAATTCGGCGAGCACCAACTCGTACTCCTCTTTTCCACAAACTTGGTTTCCAACCAAGTTTGGGGAGGGGGTGGTAGGCGTACAAGTTCGCCGCTCGAGAAAAAGTGATTGGATCGTTTAAGAAAGAAACTTGTGGCATTGGTTAATGATGAAAATTTTTGAACAAATTTTTTTAAAATGGCACTTGATAGAGCATGATAGGCTTTTGAAGCAAAATCAAATTGCATTCAAGACTTGTGATCAAAATTTTGCTAAAGAGAGTTTTTTTAGCCTAAATAGATACTCCCATTTTTGGAATACTTCAAAATCTTCTTTCGGTGTGAAATTCATTGAATGCATGCATTTTCCTCTAGAACTTGCCCTGATTCTCGACTTTTGAATAAGTCGGTACATGTTGTGGCATTAAAAGTAATATTAGGCAATTCTTGATTTAAACCTATTTCAAAAGCTTGAAAATACTCCCTTTTTACCAAGAATATGAAAATTGCCTCTAATTAGTCCCTTGAGCTTAAAGCTTTTTTGTTTGATTCTTTTCATTTAGCTGTTGAACCCAAATATACTATATGAGTATGAGGGAGGCGGTTGGAAGGTAGTCGGGTTGGAAAGTTGGGATCAAATGTGGGTTGACTAGTAGAAAATGTTGAAGGGTAAAAGGAAACGCACAAAATAGGCGAAATCGGGATTATTAACCTCTCCATTGGTTGCAAATATTTATCATACAAAAAAAAAAAAAAACGAGAAAAAGTCGAAAAATCAGAAAAACAAAAGAAATAGTTGATTGTATATACTTTCTTATTGTTTGAATTGGAGAGGTTAGTAAAAATCACACATCTTGTGATCATCACTCTTAAAAGTTAAAAATGTCAAAAGATATGCACTTCAGTTGAGAGGTGATAAACACAAGAGATTAGTAGGTTGGTTTGAATTGAGGTAGTCGAATCTTAGGGATCGACTTGATCGGGAATTGAGAGAGTAAAGAAGAGTAACTATTGTTTGAAGGGTAGATGGGTAGGACCCACTCGTTTAGTCCTTTTTTATATTCACTTTTGCCTAGAATTATCCCACCTTACGTCAAGCCAACACTACAACCTATATAAAGACCTATTTGATTCTTTGCCACACTTGTCAAGTACATTTTTAGTTTAGATGATTGGCAAGTCCATGGTAGGCGTTTCATGCATTTCAATGCGAGCGTATACACGTCCCAACTTGAAACACGCGAGAGTTGAGAGATACACTCACCCGATGAGGATCTCAAGTCGAGAATGTCAAGTCTCGAAAGTAGTGGATTTTGTCTATCACACATGCTCAACACATTCATGTTTGTCTTGCTTTTTAGAAAAGAATCTGAAACCGATTGCCACTTAAATCTTCCCTAAACACGTGTCCGTTCTTCTGTTTCTTTATTTTTTCGGGATGAAAAAAGTTCTAAGTTTGGGGAGATTTGGTACATGTGTTCATGCACACACTTTAGGGCGCTTTAAGTGTCAATGTAGTGATGTTTGTGTGCAATTTCACGTGTATTTTGTGCATTTAATTCTCATTGGGCAAAATAACGTGGTTGGTTTGTTTTTGTGTTAACATAGGTACAAATGGATCGAAAAAGAGCATCAAAAGATCGCAGAGTCGATGGATCGATCGAAGTAACAAAGGACAAGGCTAAAGGAAGATCTCGACCGAGACGGGCAATGCATCTCGGTCGAGATGACTTTCCAAGAAAAAGCCAAGAATTGAAGAGTTAAAGATCTCGGTCGAGACGGGCAATGCATCTCGGCGAGGTGATTTTCCAGGGAAAAGCTAAATTTTCTAGAGATCAAGATCTCGGCCGAGAGGCCCGAGATGAGCCAAATCCTAACAGAGCCCTGAATTCGTCTTGGTCGAGATTAGCCTTCGAGTCACAAAGCACAAAACCTTCATTGGTTTTTCTCGGCCGAGACACACTTGAATTTTGGCCGAGATTGTTCACCTTGTTTTAAAATTGTGAATGCGATTTTACCTAAATCCCAAGTGACAAATCTTCCCTTATATATATAAGTTCCATTTCGAATTTGAACTATCTTGGGGACATATCTAACAACCATTTCTAGCCACCAAGACCACCAATAAGGAAGATTGGGAAAAGGATTGAGGGATCTTCTTCCCCAATCAAGATTTTTGGTTTAACTTTATGTTTATCATGTTTCTTAGCTTTTACATTAAATTTCTGCTAGTTTTAGGATTAATGGGTGAGTAGCACCCCTATTTCTACCCTTGATCATATGTTGAACTTTGAGTGACAATGATTATGTAACTATTGCTAGTTGATGTTACCTTTCTAATACAATTTCAAGTGTTCTACATTATTTGCTGGTATTGATTCATGTTTACATGCTTTTTATTGCATTGATCACCCTCTAGGGAGTGTGTAGATGTGTTGCTAGAATTAGAGATCACTATCCGTAATTGTTGGTTCTCTGATTCCCCTAGTAGCGAACAACGAGTGATGTCGTTGGTGATATTGTAGAATTCGACCTCTAAACCCGAGCTTCCGAGGTTCAAGTTGAATCTATTCCATTAACTTGGTGCTTTATTGATTTGATTGGTTTAATCGGATAGGGCTAGTCGAAGAGCAGACTTTCGATTAGCTAGACGTAAGAGATAACAATGTTGCTAGAGCAGACTTAGTAATTCGTGGGATAGGGACTTGAATTGTATCGGATTGTGCATCAACAATAGTTGGGTAATACATTGAAACCAAAAGGATACTAGATGAAGGGTAGATTACTCGATTCCTTAAATTCATTAAAAACCAAAAACTGATTCCAATTGTCATTTGTTCTTTTGTTAATTGAATCTTTAGTGTTTAATTGTCTTGAGTTATTTAATTTGATTAGTTTAGTAATTTGGTAATTCTTAATTGATAATCACAATCAACCCCCTCCCCCCCAACCTTTATTGCTTTCATTGTTTGTTTCTACTTTTAATTAGATTTCGTAACCGCTTGATTTATTAAGATAACACTAGTCTATCGTTCTCCGTGGGTTCGACCCGACTTACCAGTCTAATTTTAGAGTTGGGAATCGGAAATATAAATATCTAATTCGGTACGTGCAGTCCAACGACACGTGCGCCTCACCATGGTGCAACTACACGAGAATCTTTCATAAATCAGGGCGTCAATTTATGTTATTATTTGATCAAGTAAGATTTTTACATAAATTTAAATGTTTTCCCTAATGCCATATTATGTCATATAGAAATTGACCATTCTTTTCATATTGGACATGCCAATTACTTATGCTAATTGTAGTCTATTTATTAAATTCACCATACGTATGGAAGAGGAATAAATTAGAATCAATCCCTTCCTTATGTTATTATAATTGTGAATGAAATTACGTACCATTTACTACAGATTATATATGCCAAAATTAATTATTTCAACAAATGGAGTTGAAATTTGAGCGAGAAAAATTTAAGGTTTTTATACTGGGGCGGTTCTGTTTTTATATATAAGATAAGAAGATGAAAATATAACCTTTCTCGATAGTATAAACTCCCACTTATGAATGACTACTTCATTCATTATTTAAGTTGACTTATTCAGCATATATATTTTATTTGTAAATTAACTACTCCCTCTATTCCATATTAATTGACGTTTTAGGATGAAAGGGAAGAATTAAGGATTGAATATTTTGACAGATATACCCTCAGCTAAAGATTTGACCAAATCAAAATATCTCTGATAAATTGAAAAGTAGAGATATTTTAGGATTGAGTTCAGGGAGAAAATTGGTAGAATTGGTGAAAAACATGTAAAACGTCAATTAATTAGAAAATGGAAGAACATCCTAAAATGTCAATTAATATGGAATGGAGGGAATCAATATCTTCTTTTTTAAATTTCTAAAACATTATTCTTAATTTCTAACAAGAAAAAGAGCCGACCAATGCACTTAATAGTGGGTGAAAATCAAACCAAGTTACTTGATACATCGTGAATTTTCATCAAAAGCTCTTACATTTGGTTGACAAAAATACTGATTGAAAACAAGCCTGAATATACTTTTACATTTGATAAAATTAAAAGTTCGATCCAAACTCGAGCTTAATAAATAAAATAAAATTTATGAAGACAAGCTTAAAAATAACAAATTACTCGAGTTTGACTCGTGTTTGTCTGCTCATTTAAGTTCCACGAGATTCATAATCAAACCTAATATTAAAAAGCTCAATTATGTTTCAAACAAGTTTAAACAATAAAGTGTTCGATTGGCCTCTAGTTTGTTGCAAAAGGCAGACCAGGACGGACGAATACAGGCTAAAACATGCAACATCAACCCCATCAGTATCACACCTGTTTTTAGCAGATGATAGTGTGATTTTCATCAAGGCCAATGCGCAGGAGTCTACACAGATTAGGAATATTATAGGACGGTATAAGAGGCATCAGGCCAGAAAATAAATCTTGCGAAGTTCGAACTAATAGCGAGTGCAAATGTGGTACGATCCAGACACTTGAGCCCACCGACTCATCATTAGCCCAAGACACCCAATTTGAGGCCCAATAGAACCATCCCAGTCCTGGCCCAATAGAGTAACCCGGAGTCTCGACTCAGATAAGGAAGAAACCTACCTGGCATAAGGACTATCTGCTGCAGAAACCGCACACCACAGGCCACCCCTGAGAATTTTCGTTACCAACAGAGGACAGAGAAGGGAACGTACTATCAGCTGCTATGGGGGGACCAACATCTTCACCTTGAATAGATTTCTAAGAATATTAATAGACCAGAAGGAATTGTGTCATTTTCATGTTGTGAGTAGTCTCTAGGAAAGCTTAGCTTTCAGGATTGTTCGTTCCTTTCTTGTAATCGAACATATCAATAGGAGTCCGAGTTCACTCAAAGAACTCTTTCCCTATCAATTGGTGCTTTCATTGCTTTTACCCCCTTCTCTATGGCCGACCCAGAATTTCTCTCCGCCATTAAAGCCCTCCAAGCCTAAATTGAATCCCAATCTCCTTCCATACTGCCCTCGAACACCATATGGTCGAGGTCGAGAATCGCCTGAAAAACATCCACCTTCCCACCACCCCACCGATACTTCAATCTCAAATTCCAGATTCTTCCTCTCCTATCTCAGATCCCAATTCTGTACTTCGTTTGGTTCGAATGGACATACCAAAATTTGATGGTACCGACCCAACGAGATGGGTTTCCCGTATTGAGGAATTCTGCGATTTCCATAACATTTCGAAGGATCTTCGTCTGGTTTCGTTTAACATGGAAAGCCCGGTAGCTAGTTGGTTTCGATGGATGAAAGTTAACGACATGTTATCCACCTGGCCAGAATTCGTCAAAAATATCCAAACCCATTTCGGCTCATCTTTCTACGACGATCCTCAAGGCACTCTCTCCAAACTGTCCCAACGATCGTCTGTCGCTGATTTCTAGTCCACAGTTCGAGGAATTAATGAACAAGGTTACCGGCATATCGAAATCTCTTCTCATAAGTTTTTTTTATCAAGGGGTTAAAACCCCATTTACAGCGTGAACTACTCTTTTCACGGCCCAACACCTTAATGGAAGCCTTTGCCCAGGCCCGGGCCTATGAAGCCCGTTTTGAAGATGCTCGGCCCAATTCGAATACCCCTTGGGCCAAACCCTTGGGCTCTCACCAAACTTCCCAGACACAAATCCCTAATCGTACTACCATTCCTTCCAATGCATCTCCTTCCCCTCTTCCACAGCTTACCCAGAACCACTCTCCAATTCCACAGTCCCCACCAACTCAAACTCAGCCACCCACATCACAAACACCAAACCTTCCCATCCGCCGCCTTTCTCCGGTAGAATTGCGTGAACGCCGTGAGAAGGGTCTTTGCTATAATTGCGACCGCAAATACGGCCCAAACCATCGGTGCTCTTCCATATTCCTATTTATGTTAGGCACCGACGACGAACCACCCGATTCCGATGACTCTCCCACTACTGAGGAGATAATGGAGGAACCTCTGCTCGGGGATATCTCCAGTCTCCATTCCTTATCCAACCCGTCCAGTCCGCGCTCCTTGCGCCTTAAGGGCGACGTCCATGGTCACACCCTCCAGATTCTTATTGATAGTGGGAGCACCCATAATTTCATCAAACCTTCGGCGGTACAGAACTTGTGCCTTCCATTAGAAAACATTGATCCTTTCAAGGTGTATATCGGAAACGGCGATGCCTTAACTTGTTCTGGTCGCCTGCCGGCCATCCCAGTGACCATACAGGGCCACACTTTCCCCATCTATACATGTTGCCGATTCAGGGCCCCGATATCGTGCTCGGGATGCAATGGTTGGAAACATTGGGCAAAGTTGTCCATGACTATTCTCGTTTATCAATGGAGTTCCAATACCAAGATTCTCCTGTCTCCCTCCAAGGTGAAACAATCTCCCCAGTCCCAATCTCACTCAATCAGGTACAAGCCCTTTGTCGCTCCGATGAAGTCGAATTCGCCTTCGAAGTACATTTCTTCAACATTGAAACCACTCCTCCGACCCACTCATCATCTCCTTCCTCACTATTCCCGTCCGATACCCCACCACCCATACAAGCAGTCCTGTCCAAATTCAAACCTCTATTTTCCACTCCAAAATCCCTTCCTCCGCATAGACTCTTCGATCACCAAATCAAACTTCAGCCCAACACTCAGCCTATTAATGTAAGACCATACCGTTACCCTCACTTTCTCAAAACCGAAATGGAAAAACTTATTTATGAAATGCTTGACCAGGGACTCATTCGTCCAAGCACAAGCCCGTTTTCCTCTCAAGTTCTCCTTATTCACAAAAAAGATGGGACGTATCGGTTTTGTGTCGATTACAGAGCCTTAAATGCCGCTACAATCAAGGATCGATTTCCTATCCCAACCATTGATGAGCTATTAGACAAACTTCGTGAGGCCGAGTTATTTACCAAACTCGACCTTCGCGCTGGCTACCACCAAATATGCATGCACCCACATGATGTTCCCAAAACTGCGTTTCGTTCCATTTTTGGCCATTACGAATTCCTTGTTATGCCATTTGGCCTCGCCAATGCCCCGTCCACATTTCAATCCATTATAAATAAAGTAATCCAACCCTTCCTCCGAAAATTCGTCGTCGTATTCTTTGACGACATTCTTATATACAGTCCTTCCTTAAACGACCACCTAAAACATCTAGACCAGGTCCTCTCCTGCCTCCAATCAAATAATTTTTTTGTGAAGCTCTCAAAATGTCGATTTGGGCAACCAGTAATCGAATATTTGGGCCATATTGTCTCACATGGTCCCATAACTTGGTCGCTGACGCCTTGTCTTGTCAATTTGAGGAACTCAATTCTGTCCCAATGCCCATTCCAGATCCACCGACAGCTCTCACCCTCATTTCCAAACCGATTCTTGACCTCATCAATTCCATTTTAGCTGATAATTCTACAGATCCAACTCTCTTACTCCTTCACGAACAGTTCAAGAAGCAAGCTCTCTCTAAAGACTACTCAGTAACAAATGGTTTTCTTTTCTTTCGCAACAGATATGTTATAGGTTCCAATTTGGCTCTAAAAAGACAGTTGATATCTGAAGCTCATTCCACCCCTATCGGTTGTCACGTGGGCATCAAACGAACACTAGTCCGCCTAGCTGCTTGTTTTTATTGGCCCCACATACGGACCGATGTTACTAACTTTGTTTCTACTTGTGTTATTTGTCAGCAGGTTAAAACGTCCACACAGCCGCCGGCCGGATTGCTTCAACCATTACCGATTCCTGTAGCCGTTTGGGAAGACGTTTCGATGGACTTTATCAGGGGTATTCCACCATCTAAGGGTTTCACTGTCCTCTTGGTTGTTATTGATCGTCTCACAAAATACGCTCACTTTGGCCCTCTACCCACTGCGTTCACGGTGACCAAAATAGCCGATCTCTTCACTGATATGGTAGTCAAGCTCCACGGGTTCCCGAAAACTATTATATCAGATCGTGACCCCGTTTTTCTCAGCAGCTTCTGGAAACAACTATTCACCCTGAGTGGCACTTCCCTCAAACATAGTTCCGCCTATCACCCACAGACTGAAGTTACCAATCGTATTCTACAACAGTATCTACGGTGTTATGCCCAAGAGAAGCCTTCTCAGTGGCTTCGACTTCTTCCATGGGCAGAATTTTCTTACAATACAAGTCACCAATCCAGCATTAACATGACGCCATTCCAAGCTTTGTATGGTCGACTTCCGCCCAACATCCTTCCTTATTCCCCACACTCCACCAAAATTCACGCCATCGACGAAACCCTAAGAGAAAGAGACAATCTGTTAAAAGACTTGAAACTCAACTTACAACGTGCTCAACATCGCATGACCCAGCAAGCTGATCGCCACCATCGCGATGTTCAGTTCAATGTCAGTGAGTACGTTTGGGTTCGATTACAGCCATACCAATAATCTTCCTTGACCAATAGACCTTACCACAAGCTGGCCAAAAGATACTACGGCCCATTTTCGATATCTGAATGAATTGGATCAGTTGCATACAAGCTCAACCTCCCCGACACGGTAAAAAGTCATCCCGTGTTTCACATGGCCCTTCTCAAACCATTCCGTGGTAGTGCTCCGCCCCGGCCGTCCCAATTACCACCGTTATCGTCCGATGCACATCCTCTAATTCAACCAGTTGCCATTTGTGCCACCCGCCAAATCCTCCGACATGGCTCCTGCGTTCAGCAAGTTCTGGTCCAGTGGTCCAACACGAGCCCAGAAAACTCAACATGGGAAGACGAGATCCAATTCAAGAAGGCCTTTCCCGACTGCAGCCTTGAGGACAAGGTTGTTCTTCAAGACCCGAGGGGTGATATGATCCAGACACTTGAGCCCACCGACTCATCATCAGCCCAAGACACCCAATTTGAGGCCCAACATAACCATCCCAGTCCTAGCCCAATAGAGCAACCCAGAGTGTCGACTCGGATAAGGAAGACACCTACCTGGCATAAGGACTATCTGCTGCAGAAACCGCACACCACAGGCCACCCCTGAGAATTTCCGTTACCAACAGAGGACAGAGAAGGGAACATACTATCAGCTGCTATGGGGGGACCAACATCTTCACCTTGAATAGATTTCTAAGAATATTAATAGACCGGAAGGAATTGTGTCATTTTCTCATGTTGTGAGTAGTCTCTAGGAAAGCTTAGCTTTCAGGATTGTTCGTTCCTTTCTTGTAATCGAACTTATAAATCGGAGTCCGAGTTCACTCAAAGAACTCTTTTCCTATCAAAATGCATCTAGAAAGCTGGTTTTGCTGAGATCCTTGGAGTAAGATGAATGGAAAATTTTGAAAAATACATTTGGACTGTCCACTGTGATAGGTCGTTTGAAAAATGCAAAATTCTCAGGTGATAGTGGAAAGGGTCCATGGCCGGATAAAGTCGTAGAAAGAGATGACCTTTACGAAAGCTGGAGATGAGATCCTCATCAAGACAGTATTACTGGCCATTCCAACATATGCAATGAGTTCTTTTTTATTTTCGGTGACAACTTGCAAGGACATTGGATGATCCATTGCTATCTTCTACTGGGGATTGACGGAGACTGATCGAAAGTACACTACAAGAAAAAAGGGTATTTGCCACTACTCTTTTTGCAACTTACAAAAGTGGTTACTAAAAATAACCCCTTTTATAACTATTAGTAGTTACATAAAGCATTTCATACAATCTTAACCAAATTTGCTATAATATAACAAATCATTATGCCTGGCAATATGCTGTATCAGAGCTTATAAATTTCACTCGGTAGATGCATAACTAAATGCAAACCCACGCACCATAAAATTAAGTGCAGCCTTCCTCATTAGGTTTTCTGATATTTCTCAACCACCTTTCTTAGTTATTTCTGTATTCAAATATTTATATAATGCAACTGATGTTTGACTAAACACTACTTGATAGAAATTATAATAGGTTTATTTAATTGATTTAGAAATAAAAGGTATGGTTTGATTTCTTGGAAGAACAGTGGACGGCAAACTTGAAAATGGAAGTGGGATTTGATTACTATTAATTTATTGTATGGAAGCTTGGTATGTTTGTAGTAGGTAGGAGATCTTCAGTAGATGAACAATGGTGATTAAGATGAGTGATGGCTGACACTTTAGGTAGAGATAGCTTTAGTTTATTTGATTTTCTTCAATCTACAAAAGATACACTTGATGCCTATTTATAGGCTTTGAACAACCGACATTACACTTCTAGAAGTAGCTAGCAACTAATTTTTTATTCTTATTACATATACTCCATTCATGTATCTAGAGAATTCTTGGCATAATATTTTACTACTTTGGTAAATTAATATTCTAGCTAATTTTAGGTTTAGTTTGAAAGTGCATTAATAGTTAACACTCCTCCTTAATGCACTTTATTTGATACTCCAAGCATTACTCGTAGTTGTTCAAACTTAGCTCGTGGTAGTGCCTTTGTGAAAATATCTGCTACTTGTTCTTCAGTTCTGCAATATTTTAGCTCAATCTCCTTATTTGTTGTAGCCTCTCGGATAGCATGATATTTTATGGCAATGTGTTTAGTCCAGCTATGATAGACTGGATTTTTTGTTATGGCAATTACTGACTTGTTGTCGGAGAAAATCTTTGTCCGCTCTTTTTGTTGTTCTCGAATGTCTTTTAATAATCTTCGTAGCCATATTGCTTGATTTGTACACACTGCTTCTGCTACGTATTCTGCCTCAGCGGATGATTGTGCCACAATGTCTTCCTTTTTAGATGCCCACGAGAAGAATCCTGACCCAAGTGAAAAAGCATATCCTGAGGTGCTTTTCATGTCATCGATCGAGCCAGCCCAATCACTATCAGTGTATCCAAATAACTTTGACTCGCCAGTAAACTTGTACCATATGCCAAAGCTTTTTGTGCCTTGTAAATACCTCATGATTCTTTTTGCTGCTCCAAAATGAATTTAACTTGGATCTTGCATAAATTGTGAGAGCAAACTCGTGGCATACATTATGTCAGGCCGTGTTGCTGTCAAATATAATAGACTCCCAATGAGGCTTCTATATCGAGATGCGTCAGCTGCTTCAGCTCCGTGGTTCTTTTGAAGCTTCTCATTTGTCACAAGTGGAGTTGCAACTGATTTGCAACCTTCCATCTTGAATTTTCTAAGTAGATTTTCGATGTACTTTTTCTGACATATATATATTCCTTGTTTTTCTTGACTTATTTCGATGCCAAGAAAATAGTGCATCAGACCCATATCACTCATCTCAAATGTCTTCATCATATTTCTTTTGAATTCTTGGATCATTTTTTCATCGTTTCCTGTATAGATAAGATCATCCACATACAGAGAAAGAATGATAGTGTTGTTACCTTGGGTCTTGATGTATAAGGTAGGCTCACTTTTGCTCCTCCTGAATCCTTGATCGGTGAAGTATCCATCAATTCGGTTGTACCATGCTCTTGGTGCTTGTTTTAGCCCGTACAATGCCTTTTTCAATTTGAACACCTTATCTTCTGCTCCCTTGACAACGAACCCTTGGGTTGCTCGACATATATGTTTTCTTCGAGATATCCACTTAAGAATGCCGATTTGACATCTAGTTGATATATTGTCCATTTCTTTTGTGCTGCAAGCGCAATCAAGGCTCGAATCGTGTCTAAACGTGCAGCATGAGAACCTTGCTTTGTGTTTCTGTATTGAGCCATCTGGATTAAGTTTTATCTTGTAGATCCACTTGACTCCGGTGATCTCTTCGTCTCTTGGTCGCCCCACAAGCTGTCACGTCTCATTTTTCTCGATCATCTTGATTTCTTCCTCCATTACTTTTATCCAGTCTTCTTGTTTTGTTGGTGCATCGAAGTTGTCTAGATGTTCAGCTATGGAATTGAAAGTCTCGTATACTTATCTTAGTGATTTGACTTTCCTTGGTGGAGATTCTGGATGAAATCTTTTCAGTGCTGATAGTTGGTGCAGATGATCTTTGTGATTCTGGCAAAGCTGAAGAGTCTGGATCTTGTGTACTTTACTTTGTTTCCTGTTCTTGAGGCTCCAAATTTTCTTGTAATTGTGGAGTCAATTTTTTATTCTTCCTTTCAATTGTTCCTTCATCCCAGTTCCATGTTGCATTTTCATCGAACTCTACGCCTCTGCTAAACATAAGCTTCCTTGTCTTCAGGTTATAGACTCGATACCCTTTTGATTGTGTGCTATAGCCAAGAAATATTCCCTTCTCAATTTTATCGTCTAGTTTGCTTCTCTTTTGTTTTGGAATGTGGATGTAGCATATGCATCCGAAAACCTTCAGATGTTTTGCTGAAGGCTTCCTTCCGCTCCATGCTTCTACAGGGGTCATGTTAGCCACAACTCTAGTCGGACATCGGTTGAGCAGGTAGACTGTGTGTACTGCTTCTGCCCAGAAAGTTTTGGGTAGTCCACGATCAGCAAACATTGATCTCGCCATCTCCATCACGGTATGACTTTTTCTTTCAGATACTCCATTCTGTTCGGGTGCACATCTGACTGTCAGTTGATGATGTACGCCTTCTTCCTCGCATAATTTGTCGAATTCCTTTTATGTATACTCTGTGCCTCTATCGCTCCTCAAGGTCTTGATTTCGTAACCACTTTGTTTTTCCACAAGCTGTTTGAACTTCTTGAAGATTTTGAAAACTTCTGACCTTTCTCGCATAAAGTAGACCCAAGTCATTCCTGAATGATTATCAATAAAAAGTATGAAATACCTGTTTTGGCTTTGTGATGGAGTTCTCATCGGGCCACATACATCTGTATGTACAAGCTCCAACAGCTTCTTAGCTCTGCATGTCTCGTTGGATGGGAATGATCGTCGTTTGCACTACAAGAAATGTGAGTTTTCGTGATGATAAAATTCGTCATGTAATATTCATATTTCGTCACCATAAGTATTTGGTGACGAGATTTTAGCGTCACAACGATCGTCATCGTATGTCCGTGGTATTAGGTATATGTGACAATATTTGAATTCGTCACCAAAAGTATGACTTTTAATGACGTTAATGTCATCGTCAGTATATATTATAATTTATAGTGACGCCTAATTCGTCACTCTTAGCATCCAAATTGTGCCATATTATATTGTATTTCGTCATTGAAAGTAAATATATAATATGACAAAAAACTATTTTTGTCATCAAAACATCAATTTTTTGTGTCGAAAATCAATGTATTACTCAACTCATCAAACTTTGGTGACGCTTTCATCGTCACAACTATATTCATTATTTCGTCGTGTTTATAATAAATCGTCACAAAAGAATTACTTTATATTTACAAAATATCTATCGTCATTATATCAATATTTATATTGACAACACATTACGTTAGAAAAGATTAAAAAAAAAGTGACAAAAGTTTCATCGTCACTAAATGGACACAAGTGGTGACGACATGTTGTGTCACAATAAAATTGTATGGAGTGATGAAAATTGTATTTGTCACTAAACACTTGGATATGCCGACAATATATTTTGTCACTGTAGTGATATCTAGTGACACAAAATTTACTGTCATTAAATGAATACAAGTGGTGACGGCATGAATCTGTCACCATACAATTGTATATGTAACGAAAATATAAATAGTCACTAAAGACTTAGATATAGTGACAATATATTTTGTCATTATAGAGTGACATCTAGCGACAAATATATTTTTCATATATATATATATATATATATATATATATATATAAACATAGTGACACACTAGTTGTAAAGGAGGATTAATTTTTAGTGACAAATTTTTTCAAACAATCACCTAATAAACTTTTACAAAATATTAAATAAATTTATATACAACATGATATGTATAAAACTAAATAGAGCCAAAAGAAATAATGAATAAGCAAGAACACTAAGCATAGTTCAAATATCCAAGTTTGATATCTAAAATAAGAACATTTTTTTAACTTAAAAATTAACTTAGCTAACAATCATCACTTTAGAAAAACGAAGAGCCAAAATTATTCTCCTAAAACTTATATCCAAACTTTACTCTGTTTCCAACTCCACAATGCTTATGATGAAAATCCTCGTCCTTCATCTTCTCGCACAACTGCATCAAATCTAAAAAGGCCAAAAATAATAGAGAAGAAATTATATAAAGTTAGTTCAATATAAAAAAATGGATAATTGTTCCAAACGAAAAGTAAACTAACCTTGTAGACATTAAGGAATGTACTTCACTATTAGCCAAATATGTCATAAGCATGTTGATAGCACTACTAAGAAAGATTTCCGTTTAGCTCCTTATCAGACTGGAACAAATAAAAGGAAAATGTACAAAATAATAAACTTGTAAGTAGAATAACTTTGAAAAAATAGAGCTAAGTGAAAGAGAACAAGTATCATCTTGATTATTGAACTATTTTGTAAACATTCATCTAATTAACTATGTCAATGCATGTAGCCCAACTTCAGAACTTCCCAAACATCTTCATTCAACTAAAATGCAAATCAAGATATAAAACTTGCATGTACGTAAAATATATAACACTCACAATTTTTCGTTGAAAAGTAAAAGCCTTTCTACCTGAAATATGTTTGCATCGCAACTTTTTCCTGTTTCCTTTATTCACATCACTTGTATACTGCCAAAAAAGTAAGAAAAAAAAAATATCTATAAGAGTATTTTCATAGTTCTATTGAAAAATTTACTCATCGCCATATACAGAACCATAACTACAGAGCAAATCCACTTGTTATCTTCTTGCACCTTAAATGAAATGCATAAGAAAAATAAAACATGCATTGTTCACAAACAATCTATCTTTGAGGACATTGATAAAAGAGCACAACACACATGCACAATTACCAAAAATATAAACATAGCCTCTAGAAAATAGAATTAGTTATTTCTAAGTAATTTTTATGAGCATTCCTACTAAAAACATAAAATGTAATATATTAAACTTAGAGGGAAAGGTACCCGGAAAACTATTTGTAATTTTTCTTTATAACTAATGTTTTATTACTTATCTTTCTATATTGAGTTTTTACATCTTTTTCTTTTTTATTATTAGTAGCCACATTTAAAATTATGGAGTAATGATTTCTTATTTTTAGCTAAAAGGATTGAGTAAGAATTATTCACTTCAATTTTCTTATTATATACTACTAGTTGATTATCTAGGTATGAGAATGTAGTAACCTATATTTATTTTTATTAACTTTATATAAATAATATATTTTTATATTTTAAATTTTAGAATTGATATATTATTTTATTTTAACATTATAACTGGGCCCCCTGACTAAAATTCCTGGATCGATCACTGGTCACAAGAAAACCATATGAAGAACTGCTGCGAAGAACTCAGGGGTTCTGTCGCAACGCTTGTGTGGTTTTTTCAATTGTGTCTTTTTGTACATATAATAATTGTAACAAATAATTTCAACTTTGATGGTTGGCGGAGTTGGTAGAGGACTTCTTTGGTGTTTGGCAGATCTTGAGTTCAAACCCATACTATGTAAACAAATATTTTATAAATTTACTTTTATTTAATAGATTATATATATGTATTGGTAACTTTAGAATATCAATTGCTTTAGCCTTATTGGTAAAAGGTTGGTCATTGTAATTGAAGAACCTATGTTCGAACCTTACTAGGGAATTTTTTTAGTTTTTTCAGGTTCCCATTTCTCTATTAAATGTTATATTTTGTATTGGCAAATTGTAAAATTTAGCATTTTTAGCCTTAACTATAGGTCCTATGTTCGAACCTTAGTAGGAATTTTTTTTTTCGTTTTTCTATTGGATGTTATATTTTGTGTTGGCAAATTGTAAAAGTTAGCATCTTTAGCCTTTCCGGTAAAAACTATGTTAGTTTAATTGGGGGTTGTGTTCGAATATTTGTGGATTTTTTTTTTCCCCTCTAATAGATCTTATATTTTGATATTGGCAAATTATAAGTATTAGAAGCATTGTTCTTACTGGTATAAGTTTAGTTATTGTAGGAGGAGATCTTGTATTCAAATTATATGGTGAATCTTTTATGTTTTTTTGCAGGTTTATCTCTATTGTGTTTTATTTGGATCATAGGTTAGATAAAAAAGACTTCAACAAATAAGAATTTATGTGTATCACAACTAAGATGTCATAAATTATTTTATTTAGACCATAAATAAGACTTTAAATTAAACCGCAACGAATATGTGCATATTATGACCGAACCATTATATTTAAAATAAAATAGTTATGTCATTAATACTCTAAATAACATGGTGAAAAGTTGGTATTCTTCATTACTAAAAATGAATATTGGTGACGGAAAAATGTTGTCACTCAATTCACAAGATTGATGATAAAAATATAACATTGTCGGAAATTGAATTAAGACGAATTGATGTACATTAACGTCAAATTTAAATATAAAAGATGGAAAAACTATCGTCAGTACTTATTAACCCGACTAATTAATGACGATAATATGTCCCGTCACATATCATTACAATGTGCGACGATAAAATATGTCATGGTTTGGCAAAATTATTGTCCTTAATAAGTGCATCTCTCCAATACATTGTGCCTTCAAATAAAATGTTGACAAAGGAAAATCCATCGTCAAGAAATATGAAAAATGTTGACAAAAGGACATTGTTACTAGTTTTTAAAAATTATTAATGACAAAATATAACATTGTCATAAATTAAATTAACACGAATTAATGTACATTGTCATCAAATTTAGATATATAAGACAAAAAATTATCGTCACTTATTAAACCTACTAATTAATGACGAAATATTGCCCCGTCACCGTAAAATTAGTATTTGTGACAATAAATATTTTTTATGGTTTAGTAAGTTATTGTCGTTAATAAGTGCACATCTTTAATACTTTGTACCTTCAAATAAAACAGTGACGAAATGATATACATCGTCACTAAATATGAACAGTGGTGACAAAAGGATATTGTCCCTAGTTTTTAAACATCATTAGTGACAAAATATAACATTGTCATAAATAAGTAATAATCAATGACGCCAATTTTTATCACCAGTTATTGTGATTTTGTCATCAAAAGACTTCCGTAAAAAAATTTAGCTTGAAATTCTACATTTAGATATTATCGCGACATATTTCTTATTATCGTCATGATATATCTAAATAAGTGACGAAATAAATGATTTACAGTGACAATAGTAAAAACTGTCATAAATGTAAATATTTTAGTGATGAAAATCGTATTCGCCATTATAGCGCAACAAAATACGACAAAATTTTGCGCGTCACTATAAAAATCGTCACAAAATGTGCAATTTCTTGTAGTGTTGTGTTTTCCAAGCAGACAACCTTCACACGAATGTTGGATGTTGTCGATACTGGGAAGATCTCTCATCATCTTCTGTTGATGGAGTGTTTTTAGACCTAGAAAGTTGAAGTGGCCAAACCTTCGATGCCATAGTAATGACTCGTCTTCTTGTACATTCATTGCCGCGTCTGCTGCATATTTCCAATGCATAGGAAAATTTTTTGTCTCTCATCTTGACTTTTGCTATGACATGGTTCTTGTCTTTCTTCTCATATATAGTGCAACAGTCTCCTTCAAAGTGTAGGATATAGCCTTCTCCAGCATTTTGCCAACACTTATAAGATTTTGTCCCAAATTTGGCACGAGCAAGACGTCGTCTATGTATCTCGTTCCCTTGTTTGTTTGCACGACAATGACTCCTTTTCCAGTAACCTCAACAAAGCTTTTGTCTGATAGCTTACTCGAGAGTGAAATAACGTGTCGAGCTTGCAAAATGCGTCTTTGTCTGGAGTCATGTGACTGCTACATGCACTGTCCAGCAACCAGGTGTCTTCTTTCCTTTTCGGACACACTTTGGCAGACGTAAAATAAATATTCTCCATCTCCATGCTCATCAGAGAAATTTGCTTGGTGATTACGCCTGGTCCGACAGTCTTTTCCACATGTCCAAATCTTTTGCAAGATTGACATTGTGGTTTACCTCGGAACTGACAATCTTTTTCTAGATGATTATTCTTTTTACATATTCCACAAGGAGGATAGTTTGATTTTTTATTTTGAACATTTCTAGAATTTTCTCCTCCACTTCTTTTTTCTCTAAATTTTCCTCCTTTATTTTTAGCATTTTGAGACCGTAAATTTATTTTTGACTGGAAAGCATTTTCCATATCTTCTTCATTTTGTTTCAAACTTCTTCTTTTCTCATAAGCTTCTAGGGAGCCAACTAATTATGTCACTGA